>VYZT01008950.1:58035-82249 GCA_013400735.1 Pomatostomus ruficeps
GCTGCTGACCCCCGTCTCTGTCGCAGATGTCCCGGGAGCCGTGGCGGCCGAGGCACCGCTCCGCGCCGGCGATCCCGCGGCCCCGCGGCGGGCGGGCGCAGCGCGCCGTGCTCCTGCTGCTGGCGCTGTGCGCCGGGGCGCTGCTGCTCGCCGGAGAGCCCCTCGTGCCCACCGCCCGCAGCCTCACCTTCCACTTCGCCACCCTGCAGATCGGGGAGCTGCTCAAGGGCACCTGCTACCTGGCCGAGGAGATCTTCCACCTGCACTCCAGGTGAGCCAGCGGGGCTGGCTGCCTGCGGCGCTCTCGGGACCAGCCTGGGGACGAGGGCGGTGCAGCCTCCCGGTGTGGTGGGGTTTGCTCCCGGTCTCTGTGCCCACACGTGCCCTCTGTGGCAATGCTGTGCTGTGCCCAGCAGCACTCGCTGCCCTCCATCACCCTCCTGTCTCCCTCATCTCTTGCTCCCTCTCCCACCTGCCCAGCTCCTCCATGTCCATGGATGTCTCCTCTCCGTGGTACCTCCCGTGTGTGCCCTTTCCCTGGGGAACAGATCTTGGCCCCCAGCCTTTCCCCACCACCCGGTGCAGGAGGACAGGGGGCTGTTGTCTCCCTTTGCTGTCCAGGGTGACATTCCATCTGCTCCCTCTGAGACCCACGGGTGCTGCAAGGAACCCAAGCCCTCTCCTGGCTGGGGGCACTGGGATGTGCTGGGCAGGGTCCCACAGGGCTCTGTAGTCCTCTGGAAGATTGGTGGCACTGGCCAGGAGGTGGGAGAAGCCCTGGTCGGTGCCCTGTGGGCTGCAGAGGGTGGGTGGGTGGCCACCGGCCTGACTCCTGTGTCCCTCTCCCACCCAGGCACCACGGCAGCTTCTGGAGGGCCCTGAGCATGTGCTTCCCCCCGCGCTGGCACGGGCCCATGCTGCTGGTCTGTGGCTCAGCCTACGTGGCTCTCTTCGGTGATGGGCAGCCACTTGGGCTCCACTTCATCCTGGCCAGTCTGTGCCAGCTCCTCATCCTCGCCCTGGGGCTCCAGGTAAGGCTGCCACACCTCCAGCCTGGCCGGCTGCCCGGGGAGCCCTTCAGCCCTGCCACTCAGCACAACCACTCCAGGGGATGGCACAGCCCCCCAATGTGAAAACCAGGGCTATTTTAAATCTGTCAGTCAGGGTGGTGCTCGAGGGGCAAGCAGAGCCTGCGTGTTCTCAGTTATCAGTGTGGTGTGGGGGCAGAGCCAAGCCCCAGGTGCCTCTGCGGCATTGGGAGGGCTCTGCTGTGCCCCAGCGGTGCTGGAAGGGTCCCACAGGCTGCAGAAGGTGCTTCTCTCAGGTGCCTGTGGGACTGGACACCCATCTCCACCTCAGTGCACACGCTGAGCTGGCAGAGGCTGCTGGCAATGCTGCCATCAGGCACTGGGATGTCCCCTCTCCCATGCTGGGAGCACAGGGCAGATGCACACGTTGCACTGGGACACACAATCCCAGCGTAGGGTGCAGCCAGGGAAACGCCCGGCTCACTCCAGCCCCAGCTCCCTCCTCTGCAGGGGCTGTGGGGGCTGTCAGGGGCTCTGCCCCACTGCCCTGATGGTGGAAGGGGCTGGTGGGGTTGTTTCACTCTCCAAATCCCTTTGGAGCTCTCCAATCCCTGTGGAGAACTGGCTGTTGCAGAAGGGCCCAGGTGGCGCTGTCATCACCTGCTCTGTCTGTCCTTCCCTCCACAGAAGCCCTCAGCAGTGGAGATGTCGGAGATGTCCGAGAGGTCCAAGCAGAACGTCGCTCATGGGCTTGCCTGGTCCTATTACGTTGGGTACCTAAAAATAGTCCTGCCACGTAGGTAGCTGTTTCCCTACATTCCCCTGCCTAGGGATAGAAATAGCTCCTAATAACAATCCTCCCATTTTTACTGTGTTAGCAGGGAAACAGGGAGCAAGGCAGCATGCAGCTGTATTCACATCAGGCACCTCTGCCCGATGCTCTCTTCCAACAGGGCTAAAAAAGTCCATGGAGGAATTCAGCAGAGTCAACCCCAACCTGCTGGCGTGCAGGAAGACCTGGAAGCTCCACATCTTGGTCCCTCTGAGCTGTGATGTCTATGATGACCTGGAGAAAGCTGACAGCAATATCCAGTACGTGACAGACCTCACCGAAACCACCCTGGCCCGAGCTGGCAACAAAAAGAGGGTCTACAAACACAGCCTCTACGCAATCAGGGATGAAGAAAACCAGGTATACTGAGAACTGCATTGGGAGCATCATCCCAAAAGTCTTGCTGGCCCCAGAAGTGGCCATAAGGACAGGAGACTGTCCCCTCTCCTATTAGATACTCCCAGCTTTCCCCATGAGATAGAGAGGTCCCGTTCCTGTACCCCTTCCCGCTGGCTGCCTCCTCCCAGGCTCAGCTGCAGGGATGGTGGGCTTGCGTAACCCCTCCTGGAGCTGGTTTATGTCCAGAGAACAGTAGAAAACCGAGCAGAAAAAAGCGGATGTGGGCTACAGAGCATCACTTCCCATGGGATGAGTGTTTCCTCGTGTTGTGAAGAGGTGCTTGAAGATGTCTGTGTGAGACATTATTTGACTCTCCCCCTTCCCCCCAGTCGCCCCTTTTCCAGGCTGGTGAGCCCTAAAAATCTCCATCCCACACTGCATTCATCTCCTCCCACATCTCCCCGCAGACTGGCCCCTTGGAGGAGGGGACACCCTGGAGCTGTGGATGGGGATGCTGGCAGAGCTCTGCTCCTCACCCGGGTCCCCGATTTGCCCTTTGGCAGTGGCTGAGCTCTGAGCCGCAGTTTTTAGAGCCCTGCCCGCAGGGACCCCGCGCCCCTCCTGACCCTGCTCCGGGGGAAGTGCAGGCGGCCGTGGGTTTTCCCCGCACGCACTGATGCTGTTCCATCTGCCGGGCTCCTGCTGAGTCACTCTGCTCCCTGCGAGCTCCAGCGGCTAGGAGCCTGGACCTGGCCTTCCAGGAATATCTGCCTCTCAGCTTCCTGCCCAGTCCCTGGCACTGACGAAGGGCCCGTCCTGTCCCCTGCCCCGGGGCACGGCAGTATCTGCCTGCCAAGGCTGGGAATTTCCTGCTTCTCTGCCTTTACCCAGGATCACATCCCTCTTCCTTCTGGTTCACTCCAATAAACTTTCCAGTTTACCCAGTGTAAGACTTACTGGTAACCCCGCTCCTCCTTGCCATGTTTATGGCTTTATCAGATTTCTCCTTGTTCCTTTGCTCAGCCTCCTTCCAGCTGTGCCTCCACCTTTCCAGTGTTTATGCTCCTCTCTGCCCTCCAGCTCTCTGTTAGGATGCTCAGGCTTAGAATAAGGGAATCACAAAATATCCTGGGTTGGAAGGGACCCACAAAGCTTATCAAGTCCAACCCCTGGCCCTGCACAGACACCCCACCCTGTGCATTCCTGGGAGCATTGTCCAAGCACTCCTGGAGCTCTGGCAGCCTTGGGGCCGTGCCCAATCCTTGGGGAGCCCAGATAGTGCCCAGCACCCTCTGAGGGAAAACCTTTTCCTGATATCCAGCCTAACCCTCCCCTGACAGCTCCAGCTGTTCCCTCGGGTCCTGTCCCCAGTCTCAGGGAGCAGAGATTGGTGCTGTGCCTCCACTTTCCTTTGCATAGCAGAAAGGTGTGATCACAGGGAAGGGATGTGTCCCTAGGGGACCAAATTCCATGGGGAAAATCACCCTCCAGGCTGCTCTTGGGAACGCTGACAAAGCCAGTGGCTGCACCTCATGGACAGATGCAGCTCCCTGAGCCCACCTGGCACAGGGGACACCTGGACCTGTCAGGCCAGCTGCTCTTGCCCTGCTCTGCACAAGGCAGGGAGACACTGCGACCAGAGCCAGTGTCCCTGTTCCAGTGTTCCAGCACACAGCACCAGTGCAAGGCAGGGCAAGGAGCCGCTGAGAGCTCCTGAGGGCTCTGCCCAGTGCCAGGTCCCCCAGCAGTCCTTTGCCCAGTCCTCCTGTCCCCACATCTTGTCCTTCCATCCCTGCAGCTCTGGCACTGTGCTGTGGAATACGCCACCCCGCTGCAGTCCCTCTACGCCATGTCCCAGGATGAGTGTGCTGCCTTCAGCCGGGAGGAGCGCCTGGAGCAGGCCAAGCTGTTCTACAGGACCTTGGAGGACATCCTGAAAGGCTCCAAGGAGTGTGCAGATGCCTACCGGCTCATTGCCTACGAGGGTGAGTGAGGGGGAAGGGGTCCGAGTGCCCAGGACAGTGGCTGTGCCCTTCTAGCCCTGAGTGACCTCGGACTGGGGTCTGTGCAGAGCTCGCTGATGTCCCCACTCAGGGGGCCATGGTGGCCCCTGCTGCCATGGGAGGAAGGGAGGGGCTGCCTTCCCACATGGAATAGGAACATCACTGAGCACAGCATCGCTAGCTGGGCGAGGGAGGGGATTGTCCCACTCTGCTCTGGGCTGGGGCGGCCTCTCCTCCAGCCCTGGGGCAGCTCTGGGCACCACAATATGAGCAAGATCTAAAGGTGTTACAGGATGTAGGGCCCAGAGGGGCCACATGAGGAGCAGCTGAGGGCACTGGCCTCACATCCAGCTGGAGCAGACGAAACTGAAATCAAACCTCCCCGGGGACTGCAGCTCCTCCCAAGGCACAGCTCCGATCTCTGCTCCCTGGGAACAGGGACAGGACCCAAGGGAATGGCTGGAGCTGTGCCAGGCAGATCTAGTCTGGATATCAGGAAAAGGTTCTTCCCCCAGAGGGTGGTGGAGCACTGAACAGGCTCCTTGGGGAATGGTCCTGGCCCCAGGGCTACCAGAGGTCCAGGAGTGCTTGGACAGTGCTCTCAGACACAGGGTGTCCGTGCAGGGCCAGGAGCTGGACTGGATGATCCTTGTGGATCTCTTCCAGCTCAGGGTATTCCATGATTCCACGATTCTAAGGACTTCTTGCTGTGGGACTGAGGAGCAGGGAAGGCGCTGGCAGCACTGGTTGTCCCAGCTGAGGTCCCCAGTGGGACCTGAGACAAACTGCCTACTGCAAGGATTAAGTACAACAGCAGGCATGAGGGGAAGCTGCAGCTCCCCTCGCTGTTGATGTTCCTGGAAGAGGCTGCTGGGGCTGTCAAGCCCTCCCCAGCAGTGGGATGAGTGTGTGCTGGCTCCGTGCCATTCCTGCTGACAGGCGATGGGAGGGAGCGAGGCTTTCCCTCAATCCCACTGTCTTTACATCTCCCATCTCCTCACCTCCGCCAGATGAAATCAGCATCTCGCTTTAATGAGTGCCGGTTTTTTCAGAGGAAACTCAGCACTCTCCCTGATGGGGAGAAGCATTTCCATCCAGCGAGGCAGTTCCCGTCACAAGCACTACTGGGAATCCAGCACATAGTGCCTGTAATTTTACCCTCCTCTCTGCACTTCGTGTTTGAACTTTTTCCCTCTGCCATGCTGAAAGTGGGAAGTAAAAGCTGTATTTTGACTGTGTAGGAAATTCCACATATTTTGGTGCATCTCACAGAGACTCTGCTCCCTGCCCAGGGCTCTGCCTCAGGACAACCAGTGAAGGTTGGTTTTGTCTTTCTTCTCTTCCAGAGCCAGAAGAAGCAGAGACCCACTTCTTGTCCAGAGAGATCCTGTGGCACCTGCGGCAGGAGCACCATGAGGAGATCTCCGTGCTCGAGGGGAGCCACCCGCACACCCCATCCACGGTGCTGGACTCAGCAGAGCTCAACCTGCAGATCAGCGTGTCAGACCTGCCACAGCCACTGCGCACCGACGGCTTCTAACCCAGCCCCTCACTGCCCCTCGGGGCTCCGGTCACCCGTCCCCAGCCCCCTTCCTCTTGGAGCACGTGCTGTCCATGGCAGCGACCCCCCAGCTCCCACCCAACCCTCCTGTGCACCACAGTTACTGGAGCAGCTGACTCAGCCCACAGCCCTGTGACATGCTTCCCATTTTCTTTGTTATGTACAGCTCATATATTCCTCTGTGGGCGTATTGGGTTTTTATCTGCTCTGATTCGTGTCATATAAAGCACTTTCCTCTGGGACAAGGTGCAGTGTCCTAAATCTCAGGCACAATGTGCAGTCTGCCCCACGTGGGACAGGAGAAGGTTCTTCCCTCAGAGGGTGCTGGGACACGCAACAGGCTTCCCAGGGAATGGTCATGGCTCCAAGGCTGCCAGAGCTCCAGGAGCAGTTGGACAACGCTCTCAGGGACAGGGTGGGATTGTTGGGGTGTCTGTGCAGGGCCAGGAGCTGGACTCGATCCTTGTGGGTCCCTTCCAACCCAGGATATTCCATGATTCTGTGACCTGCTGTGGTGTTGGATGGGGCTTTGGAAATCCCAGCCACAAGTGTGCCCGTGTGTGCTGGGACAAACCCACCCCACCCACGTGGCCTGACTCCTGGGGCAGCCTCTGCAGGCACAGGAGCACCTCAGGTGCCACATCCATGCGTTTTTTAACATTTCCAGAGCACAGTGACTCCACAGTGACTGCCCTGCACAGCCCATCCCAATGCCTGACAATGCTTTCAGTGAATAAATTCTTCCTGATGTCCAAACTGAATGTCCCCTGGGGCCGTTTGAGGCCGTTTCCTCCGGTGCTGTCCCTTGTTCTCTGGGAGCACAGCCCCACCTGGCTGTCAAGGAGTTGTAGGGAGGGAGACGATGCCTCCTGAGCCTCCTTTTCTCCAGGCTGAGCCCCCTCAGCTCCCTCAGCTGCTCCTCATCCTGTGCTCCAGACCCTTCCCCAGCTCTGTTCCCTTCTCTGGACACGCTCCAGCCCCTCAATGTCTTTCTTGTCGTGAGGAGCCCAGAGCTGGACACAGAATTCCAGGTGCCTCACAGGGCTATAACTGCAGGGCTCCACCTCTCATGTATTTGGGAAACCGTGGTGGGAGATCTCTCCCCAGCTGCAGCCCAGCGAGCTTTCAGGGGAGATTTGGCTGCATGTTGGTCCTGCTGGGCTGGGAATTGGAACCCATTTCAGGATGCAGTAAAACCTTAATCTGCAGCCTAATCTCTGGGTACTGCATCTGTGCAAAAACAGCAGATGAAAGGGCTGTGAGGGGAGGGTTGGGACAGCAAAGGCCACTGCAAAGAGCCAGCTGGTTTGCAGAGGTATCAGGAATCTTTGCCGAGGCCTCCGGGATGTGCCAAGTTCCTGGTGCTGAGCTGACCAGAGAGGGAAGAGAGCAGGTAAGGGACCCCCTGCTCCTGGTAGGAGACACCCTGGGTGCAGGGAGCAGAGTGGGGTCTGGGGCGTGGGCAGGACATGGATCCTGCTCACCCGAGCAGTGTTCCCAAGGGCACAGAGCGAAGGGGGTGGGCACCTGCTGAGCTGCCAGGGAAGCGCACGGCAGCAGGGCTGAGCTCAGCAGCACAGGAACAGCCGGCAGCAGCTGTGTGAGCAGCAGAGCCAGCGCAGCCCCCGAGGGCTCACACCTTCAAACCCATCCTTGCGGGGCACAGCTCTGAGTCCTCCTTGATGCCCTGCTCCCTTCTCATTGGAAGCGTCACATCTCGCCCATCGCTGCGGCCAGGCTGGGCTGGAGATGCTGATAAGCTCAGGCCATATTAGCAGGGGACAGGTTGAAAGACAGGCACAAGGCCGAGGAAATCTGACAGCACAGCCTTGTTCCAGCAGCAGCCGTGTGCCAGCCACAGGCTCAGCTCCTCCACCGCTCAAGGGCACAGCCGGGGCCAAGGTGAAAGCCTCTGCTGGCAGCGGGAACCGCAGGCAGGGCTGGAGCAGGGGCAGGAAAATCAACCCTCAGAAGTGGCAGCTCGCTGCTAAACTGGCAAACACAGGATAACCAGTTTCCCCTTGAGCTCTCCAGCAGCACAAATAGCTCCGTTTCAGTGCTAATCACAGCATCCCACAGCGGGTCTGACACAGACTCAGGGCCCTCTGGCTTGGAGGCAGAGCCCTCCTGATCCATAGAGAGCAGCAACATCACCACACCTCAGCAAGGTGAGCTGAGCAGGTACTATTTTATTTTATTTTATTTTATTTTATTATTTTATTTTATTTTTATTTTAATTTTATTTTACCTTACCTTACCTTACTTTATTTTACTTTATTTTATTTTACCTTATTTTATTTTATTTTATTTTGCCTTACTTTATTTTACCTTACTTTATTTTATTTTATTTATACCTTTCACGAAGTAAAAATCCTGCTTGAAAAGCGGCTGGTTTGAGGCGGCTGAGGAAGATGTCAGGTTCACTAAGCCCACACCTGCCTCTGGATAAAGTTTGGAATCGTGCAAACCAAGGAAGCAGCAGCTCAGCACTCAGCCTTCAGCAACGGTTGGATTTAAACTGGCTATTAATATTAATAACAATATTAATGCTTCTTCTTTGGGCTGCACCTGCCACTGCCTCCTGAGTCCCTTTCCTTTTCTCTTCCCAGCGCTCAGTGGCAGCGGTGGAATGTACACTGGGAATGTGTCTAAATTAACTCGGAGAGCAGCAGCCTGGCAGCCCAGAAGGCTTCGCGGAGCTGCCTCCGTGCTGGCGTAGCACCCACGAGAGTAACACACACATAACCCCCAGCATCCCAGGTTTTAATTAAATTGTGAAATCAACATTTCCCACAGTTCCTGCGTCTCGCCTGCAGTTCTGCAGTGCATTTTCCAAGCTGGAAGCGCGGCAGTCGGGGTTTCGCTGGCACCTTCAGTGGCTGTGTCACTGGGGTCTCTGTGGGGCTTTGGGCTCGCACAGAGGTGGAACAGCCCCAGGCTGAGACAGGGACTGGATATTCGGGGAAATTTCTTCACTGCAAGGGTGGTCAAGCACTGTGACAGGCTGCCCAGGGGAGTCACCATCCCTGGAAGTGTTCAAAACACGTGTGAGTGTGCCTCTTGGGAGCTGGTAGCTTTTGAATGGTTTTTCAGCTTGGCAGGGCTGAGTTGATGGTTAGACTCAAAGATCACAGAATCATTTAGGTTGGAAAAAAACTCTTAAGATATTTTTTGTTCTTTCCTTTATTTTGTTCTGGTATTTCTGTGTGGAAATTTCTCCCTGGAGAGGGGCTGCCCGTCCGAGTGACTCCTCGAGGCTGAGGGAGAGATTTGCCCCTGGGGTGCAAGAGGGGTGAGGAGCATCAAAATCTAAATTTCACGTTTCATCTTTAACATCATTTTGTATCAATATTGCTTCAAAAACATTGGACTGCTCTAGTAGTAAATAATTCAGATTAAGCTTTTTTAGTTTAATCATTACAGTCATTTATTTAAATATTTTATTTATGTAGTTTTGGGTTACCATCCTTAATCCTGAAGGACTATGTCATATACAGGCTCAGTTGCACTGTTTTAGACATAAACCACCTGAGGCTGGACCAGATTCCTCACAGAGGAAGAGCCCTGGGAAGCTGCGGAGCTTGGGACCCCCATTCATCCAGCCCCAAGGGGCGGGACGGCGGCTAAGCCCTGGGGACCCTGGGGGTCCTGACCGCGCTGAGGGGCACCCATGAGCTCTGTCAGTCTCATCCGGGGCGTGCCCGGCGGTGCCGATGCCCCGGAGGAGCCGGTGCGGAGCCGGTACCGCGCTAAGGCCGCTCCGCCCTCACAGGAGGCACCGCCCCCTCAAAATGGCGCCGGGCGGGCGGTGTGAGGGGGAGCGGGAGCGCTCACGTGACCTCGCTCCACCCAATCAGCGTCGGGCACCGCCTCCGTGGCGGGAAGGGGTGCGTGGGCGGAGTCACTGCCCCGTGGTAGCCAATCAGCGGCGGCTCCGGGCGGGGCTAAACGGAGAGGCGTCACGTGTCTCCTCGGCAGCCAATCAGCGGCGGGTGGCGGTGGCGCCAAGATGGCGGACGATAAGGTGAGCGGGGCGGGCCGGGGCTGAGGGGCCGCGGGGCCGAGGGGCGGCCGGGCCCGTTCGTGCCCGTTCGTGCCCGTTCCTCCCGCGGGACGGGCCGGGAATCACCTCCGTGTCCTCCACAGGACTCGCTGCCTAAGCTGAAGGACCTCGCCTTCCTGAAGGGGCAGCTGGAGAGCCTGCAGCGGAGGGTGGAGGACGAGGTGCAGGCCGGCGTGGGGCAGGTAACGTGCGGGGTCGGGGCGGGCCGGCCGCCCCCTCTGAGAGGCACTGGTGGGGGGAAAAAACCAAATCCCTGGGAAAAAACACCCCACAGCTCACCGCTGGGGCACGTCCTGTGTCGCCCCTCCCCGCTCCCGCCCTCAGTGCCTCACTGTGCTCTCCCCTCAGGACGGGTCTCTGCTGGCATCGCCCTTGCTCAAAGGCTTCCTGGCGGGATACCTGGTGGCCAAACTCCGCTTCTCCGCCGTCCTGGGCTTCGTGGCCGGCACCTGCACGGGGATTTACGCCGCCCAGAACTACGCCGTGCCCAACGTCGAGAAGACGATTCGGGACTATGTGAATTCACTGAAAAAAGGTCGGGACTAGCGAGGAGGAGCCCGGAGACGGCAGGGACTGCACGAACGGTGCTCCTTAGGTAGCAGGCACCGAGCACCCCCAGGGCTCTGGGAGGCACATCACCTGCACCCTTCTTTTCCCTGGAAAAGGGCTTTGCACCGCACCACTGCGACACGTCAGGGGGCTGGAGATGGGTGTTTGTTGGGCACCGTGGCAGTGGTGATCACTGCACTAACCCGCAGCAGCTTGAGAGCTCTGAGGGGCTGCCAGCTGCCTTTTCCTGTCACCTTTCCCCGTGCCCCTGCGGACTGAGGGGCTGCTGTGCCCTGTCACCTGTGTGCCCTGTAACCCGTGTGCCCTGGGAATGTGCTTTGTGTGGCTTCCCAGGAAGGCTTGTAGTTCTCCTCCTAACGAGAGACAGCGCCCTGCTCTCCTGCTGCGTCACAAATGTTGCAGGGAACATCCTGCTTGAATCAGGCTCATTAAATTCTTGGTATTTGGTCTCTTCGGTGTTGCAGGGTGAGAGTCTCTCTACGCTGTTAGCAGCTCAGTGGTGCTGGCTGTCACCTGGAAATGGGGATGTTTGGGAATGCTGCTGGCTCTGCCAACAGGCTGCTCCAGAGGGGGCAGTGGGCACTGATGCTGCTGCTGTCTGTGGCCATCTACGGCTCCCATGCCCCCCTCCTGACCCTCTGCAAGGTGGACGGGGCCATCCCGTTCAGCTCCACATCCGTGGTGGTCCTCGTGGAGCTGACCAAGCTGGCGCTGTCCCTCCTGTTCCTGCTGGCCGGGGCGCGGGAGCCGCTGGCAGCGGCCGTGTCCTGGCGTCACGCCGCGCCCTTCGCCCTCTCGGCCCTGCTCTACGCTGCCAACAACAACCTGGTGGTGCACATGCAGCTCTTCATGGACCCCAGCACCTTCCAGGTGCTCAGCAACCTGAAGATCGTCAGCACGGCGCTGCTCTACAGCCTCCTGCTGCGCCGGCACCTGGGCACGCGCCGCTGGCTGGCCCTGCTGCTGCTGCTGGCCGCCGGCGTCGCCTACAGCTGTGGGGGGCTGCGGGGGCCCGGTGACCCCGGCGGGATGCGCCTGCACGTCACCCCTGTGGGGCTGCTGCTGCTCATCGTCTACTGCTTCATCTCTGGCCTGTCTGCTGTCTACACCGAAGCCATCCTGAAAACCCAGGCGCTGCCTCTCAGCCTCCAGAACATCTTCCTGTACTTTTTTGGGGTCCTGCTCAACCTGCTGGGCTCCGTGTGGAGCAGCGCGGAGGGCGGGTTCCTGGAGGGCTTCTCCCCGTGGGTGCTGCTGGTGGTGCTCAGCCAGGCCCTGAACGGCCTCATCATGTCCGTGGTGATGAAGCACAGCAGCAACATCACCAGGCTCTTCATCATCTCCTGCTCCATCCTGGTCAACGCCCTCCTCTCTGTTGCCCTCTTCAACCTGCAGCTCACCCTCCTCTTCTTCGTGGCCGTGGCGTGCATCGGCCTGGCTGTGCACCTGTACTACGGAGTCACGTAGCCACCGCCTCCCTCCCGCCTGTCCGGGCAGCCCCAGCCCTTCCTCAGGGCTGGAATCCTTCCTGGTGGATGCTTGCACAGCTCCCAGGACCCCCTGAGGAGGAATGCTGAGGGGGAGAGCACCCTGTCCCTGCTTCCATGGGGAAACTGGGCCCTACTCCAGTCCAGCCAGCCTCTGTGCCATGGGGTTCCCATGGGATCAGGCATGCCAGCCTTAGGGGGGGTCCTGAACCCCCTGTGCATGTCTCATAGCCTCAAGAGGTGCCAGGGGAGGTTGGACATGAGGAGTGATTTCTCCACAGAAGGGGTGATTAAACATTGGAAGGGCTGTGCAGGGCAGTGGTGGAGTCACCATCGCTGGGGGTGTCTGAGGAAGGACTGGACGTGGCACTTAATGCCATGGTCTGGTTGATGAGGTGATGTTGGGTTACAGGTTGGATTCGGTGATGTCAGAGGTCTTTTCCCACCTAAATGGTTCTGGGACTTTTTGTCCCGTGTCCTCAAGCTGCTTCCCCACACCACAGTGGCCTGGGAATGCTCTGGCAGTAATTGGCCCTGCCTCACCCCCTGCTGGTGCTGTTCAGCTCCCATGGATGCTGCTTGATCCCTGCCGTTCCTGGTGCTGCTTCCCCGGGGCTTTCCCGCCTCCACGGTTTTCCAGCCTGGCCCCTGGCTGGAGCCCTGCTGTCCTCAGGCCCTGTTTCCCCTTCCTGGGCAGTGTCTCTGCAGAGCAGACAGGGACTGGGGCATGTGGGGACTGTTTCACCTGCTCCCCTCAAGGGGAACACCCCCCAAATTTGTACCAAGTTCCTGGCAGGCAGAGGCCACCCAGGGTATTAAAGTTGCAGTTCAACAGCATCCGTGTGTCTGTCCTGTGTCTGCCCACCCTGTGGGATGGTGTTTCTGCCCCTTGGGACAGGTTTGGGGGCCAGGGGTGTGTCCAAGCGTGACAACACTCATGGGTGGGGGGCACGCACTTTATTCCAGGTGGCTGCAGCTGGGGGCTGCCAGCCCTCCCACCAGGCCCAGCCTGTGCTCCCACAGGCAGGTTCCCAGCACAGAGCAGGATGTTCCCTCCCTGGGACAGGTATTCCACAGGGAGCAGCAGCTGGAGTGGGCAGGAGGGGAGGCTGTGCCTGGGATAACTCGTGATGGGGGCTGGCCGGTCTCCCAGTATCACTGGTGGCTCAGTGCAGGGTCTGCAGGGACACTGCCCTGCCAGGCCAGCTGTCCCCGTGCCCCAGGTGTGGCTCAGGGGCTCTGTGTGGTGGCATCAGCCGTGCCTGCCTGTCGGGCGTCCCGCAGGCGCTGGTTGTGCTCGGCGAGTTCCACGGCATCCCGGAGCAGCTCCTGCAGCAGCGCCCGGTGCCGGCGCTCCAGGGCCTCCCGCTGCTCCTCTGCCAGGCGCTGCTGGTCCCGGAGCACCTGCAGGATGCCTGGGGCGGTCTGGCACAGCCCTGGCACAGCTGGGAGAGGCATCCCCAGCCCCGCCTGCCCACCTGCAGCAGGTGCTGCCTGCAGGCCTGCATCTCCTGGCGGTGATTCCACAGCAGGGCCTCCAGCTCCCACTCGGCCGCCTCCCGCTCCCGCAGCGCTGCCTCCAGGCTCAGGCCCAGCGCAGTCACCTCCCACTGCCAGCGCTCTGTGTCCCACTGCAGGGGACAGGGACAAGGTCAGCAGCTCCAGGGTGTCCCTGCTCCCTTGGGCTGTGCTAGGGAGAGCTGTGCTGGGGAGGAGAGGCTGGAGCTCGCAGTGCTGGGCTCTGCCTGTGCCCACCTGCCCGCTGTGCTCCTGGGCTGGCACAGCACCAGCCCCGAGCTCTCTCTGGAGCTGCCGGCAGTGCTGAGCCCGCAGCCGCTGTCGCTGTGCCCTGGCCAGGGCGCGCTGCACCTCCGGGGATGGGCACGGCTGGCACCGGCTCCCTGCCTGGCGGAGAGCAGAGCAGTCTCAGGTGGCACCAGGACCCAGTGCTGGCAGCACAGAGCTGGCCCAGCACAGGGACCCTGTGGGCTCCCACTCACGCTGTCACCCCCAGGCTGTGGCTGTGACACTCTGCTCTGGGATGGCTCCTCCAGCAGCCCCTGTCCTGCACTGGCTGGAGCTTGGCTGTCCCCTCCCTGGCTGCTCCTGCTGTCACCCTGTCCTGCTGTGTGGGGACAGGGGAGGAGGGTGAGTGTGACATGGGGGGCTGAAGAGGACGTTCAGATGGAGAGTGAGGCCTTTCCCACCGTGTGAAGCCATGCTCCGTGCCCACATCTCCTCCACCCAGGTGTGGGATGCGTGCCTGGCCCCATGCCGCGGCCCTGCTGGCTCCAAGCTGGCACTGGTTGGGGCTGTCTGGGTTCCAGGGTGCTGACCTGGTGCTGAATTCCCTGCGGAGACCTGGTCCTGTGAGAGAAGGAGGAGTTACAGGGACACAGCCAGGATTCAGGGCTTCTCCTGCACCGGGACTATCCCTGGATGAGGGGGCCTGACCTGACCTCTGCCCACCTTGGCACCGGGCTGGTGCATCTCCCTTGTCCCAAGCACCTCAGCCACTGCCTGCTTTTTCTCCCACCTTTGACTCTTCAGCACCTGGAAAAGGGGAACTGGAGGTCTTTGTTGGGGTGTTCCAGACCTCCAGGCCTGGCACGGCTCCAGGGACACATCTCACCCCTGGGGCAGCTTCAGCCGCTGCCCTCAGTGCTTGGGACAAGGGTCTTGACACCAGGATGGGTCAAGAGCCTGGAGCTGCCCCAGCGCAGGGAATGAATGCCATCCTGGTGCCATGTGGATCCAGGGGCATTCCCCACCTGCAGCTCCCGCAGGGCCCTCTGCAGCTGGGCCACAGCTGCCTTCTGCTCAGGGAGGCCGGCTCCAGCCAGCAGCTCCGGCCGCAGCCCTCGGATCTCCCTCCGGCGCGCTGCGATCTCCTCCGCGGGGTCCCAGAGTGTGGCAGAGATGGTCTTGGCCAGCCCCTTCACCCTCTCAGCCAGTCCCAGGGCTCCCAGGATCTCCTCTCTGGAGGTGTCTGGGAGAACAGCAGGATCCATGGGGGTCCCCCAGCACAGGGGGTCCCGGTGCGATGGAGGTGAGTGGAGCTGGTGTCCCCGGGCAGCAGCCAGGGACCAAGTGCCAGGTGTGGGGCAGGATGGGGGGAATCCCTCAGGGAGGGGACATCCACAGTGTGCCCCAGTCCCGGGGGCTACCTGGCAGCGACACACACAGCAGCAGGAAGGTCAGGCTGTTCCCCTCCAGCAGCCGCTCCACGATCCAGGGCAGGCAGACAGCACCAGGTTCCCTGCACGTGGGGAGGGACACCCTGGGAGAGGGATGGCTCTGGCAGTGCCCACAGGAGCACAAGGATGAATTGGCCACACATGTCCCCAAGCCCATGTCCCCAAGGAGCAGTGACACCCCCTTGGCTCCCAGCCATGGGCTCCCACTGGGGTGTCCCTGCTGCTCACACACCCCAGGTATGGAATTCCCTGCCCCACAGCAGGCACGCGGGTGTGCCAGAGCGGGACACGGCTCAGCCCTGGTACGTACGGCCTGGAGCAGGGCCCGGTGGCCCCTGGGGACACCAGGATCCTGAGGGCCGAGCGCTGGCGCCTGCCGCCCTCCAGCTCCCGCTCCACGGTGAGAGTGAAGAGGCTGCCGGCCCTGGGGAGAGGCCAGTGCAGGAGCGGGGCTGCGGCAGAGCCAGCCCCAGCACCCCATGGCCCAATCCTTCCCGACCTGCGGGATCTGGGCCAAACCCCTCACCCCTGAAGAGCTGAGCACCTGTCGGCGAGGGGCTGCTGAGCACAGCCCTGGAACAGTGCTGGGATGGCACCCAGCCCCTTGGCGTAGGCACTGATGGCAGCCTGGGCATCGGGCACGGCCATTTCTGTTGCCTCCTCCACGATCCTGGAAGCAGAGGGAGACAAGACCAAGTGAGGAGGGTCACATCCACCCCCTGGACTCGCTGAGGAACCCCCCCGGCCATGCTGTGGCTGGGCACTGTGCTCCCTGCCCAGCCCCACTCCTGATGCTGGGGTACCAGCCCCCAGCAGCGTCAGGTACCTACAGGCCCAGGGGTGCCACATCCATCACTTGCAGGGCTCGGCCGTCGGGACGGAGTAGGTCCCAGGCTTTGTCATGGGTGCTCACCTGGAATGAGGGGGCTGCATTAGGCAGGGGGGCAGGAAAAAAGGGCTGCTGGCATCCCACATTCACCAGGGGCCCGGAATGCTTGTGGCCATGCACAGGTGAGGGCTGAGAAAGGCTGATTTTGGGGTGACTCCCAGATTTTCCAGCCCTGGCACCAGGGAAGGGCAGAGCCCAGGGAACACCCAAGCCCTGTGCAGAGCTTATCAGGTCCCTGGCAGCATCCCAGAGCCAAAGGGCAGGACCCAGCCCAGTGGCAGGAGCTGGCATCACCCCTGTGCCAGTCAAGGCCACACTGGAAGGACCTTCAGGCCACAGGGAGCAGTGACTGGCCCAGAAAGCCCGGCTGTGATGTGAGCAGGAAGGGGTCAGAGGGCTCCCCTCTTCCCACCATGCTGCTGGAGCCTGGGAGATGCTCTGTGGGCAGTTGAGGCTTCCCACATGTGGGAAGTCCTGGAAAGAGGTGAGAATACCTGGGATGCAGTCCCTGGTCACCCTCTGGATGAGGGGACTGGACACCAGTACAGGGCAGTATGTGCCCTTGGCACAGCAGGGGCCGGGCAGTGGCAGAGAGGGAATGGGACCCTCATCCCGGGATATCCAGCCCTGCTCCTGCCCTACCTGGACCAGACTGACCGTCTGCAGGCTCTGTGTGTCCTCCCCCAGGGCCTCCAGTTCTCGGAAGATGGCATCGATCACCTGTGGACAGGCTGGGAGCTGTTGGTTCCCGGGACCTGGGGCTGGGTCTCACCCCGGCCCCAGCGGGATCGGCATCCATTGGGTGACCCAGGAGCCCAGCACTGCACAGTGGAGCTGTCACCTCTCCCTGCCACCTCTCCCCTGTGCCCTCACCTGCCAGATGACACTCTGGAAGGGCAGCTGTGTCCCAGGGCCGTGGGGGTCCCACAGCAGCAAGGACACGCTATAGCCAAGGGGAACCAGGGCCAGCTGGGGTCTTGCCAGCTCCAGGACCTTTTCCTGATAGGAGACACATCAAGCAGAGCAGGGTCAGCACGGCACAGCCAGCATGGCACAGACAGCACGGTGCTGATGGCCCCGGCTCATGGGGCTGGGGACAGGGTACAGAGAAGGACTTGGGGCTCCCAGTACCTGTCCTGTGTCCAGGTGGAAGACACCATCGACTGTCAGGGACCTCTCCTGGTGCGAGGGAGGGGGACAATGTTCAGCTTTCCCCTATTCCAGTATGACCAGTGCAGGGCAAAGGAGGGACTGGGCACACTGGGATGGAGGTGGCAGGGGTGGCACAGAGGGCCTGGCACGAGTAGGGGTGAGGGGAGACCCCCTCCCTCCCCCTGCTCTCTGGGAACCCCCAGGATGCCCCTACAAGGGAGGGGCCCATAGGGGTGTAGGGTAGGATCAGCCCAGGACCTCAGCTCCTCTCGGGGTCCCAGGCGTGGCAGGTGGTGGGACAGAGCCCTGCTCCCAGCTGCTTCCCCAGGGACTCTCGTACCTGGGGTGTCCTTGCCCTGCAGCTCTCACCTGGGGCTCCTTCCCAGCGAAGAGGAGCTGTAGGGGGTCCTTGCTGCCATCCACCCAGCTTTCCCCTGGCCCTAAAACACCGAATGTGGGATGGTGTGCGGGGTCATCCCCACCTGCCCCAGCCCTGTCCTACCCCCCTCGCAGCCCGGAGCCGCATCCCAGGGCTTCACAACATTCCCAAGCCCTCCCGCAATGACTCAGAGCCACCAGGATGGGGAGGACACCCCGTCCCTGTCAGCGCTGCCCAGACCAGGCCCACAGCTTGGCCAGTGGTCCCAGTGCCACCACGGCTGTGGCTGCCACCCTGTCCCCTTGTTCCCTGGTGAAGGCTCCGGGATGTCCTCAGCTCCACCTGCTGCCTGGTGGAGCCCCACGGCTGCTCGCACGCTGACTCTATGCTCGGCCTGCCGGGACAGAGGGGGAAGGAGCCACACACTCAGCACCTGCCAGGGGCTGGCTGAGCCCCCAGGGAGCTGGGCAGCCCCTGACAGACCCCTCCGAGCCAGCCTGGGCACTCACCTGGTCCATGGGCAGTGCGGCAGCAGCCACCTGTGAGCGGCTCTTTGGCCAGGGCAGGGATGGGGTTACCCGGGGGATCCGGTTCTCCTGAATTATTGATGGATGTGGGCAGAGCCAGAGCCAGCCTGGAGGCACCTGTGCCAGGGGCTGTGCCAGAGCCTGGCCCTGACCAGGCAGATGGCCCCACATGGGTGCTCCCAAGGGATAGTAAAGCCTCAAATTCAGGAGACGGTGATTTCTCCTTCCTCATCCAGCAGCCAGCAGCTGCTGCTCTCTGTTCCATGCCCAGCCAGCCCAGATCCCCGAGGTGCAGGGGCACCCTAGATAACACCAGCAGAGTGGTGCCTTTGCCAACACCCTGAACCGCCACCCGCCCTCCACAGCCCAGGGCACAGCCCCACCCTCCCCTCCGGCTGCTCGGGGCTGGTGGCACAGCCCAGAGCCCTCTACCCTGGCCAGGACACACCTGGGTGCCCCTGGACACGCAGCAGACCCCGAGTCCATCACGATCCACGCCTGGACCCTGCACCCTGTTCAGCCGCTCTCCAGCTGCAGCCTTGCTCGTTCCCACCCTGTTTCCATCCACGCAGCCAGCCCCGGCTGTGTTTGCCTGCAGGTCATGTGTACCTGTGCCCAAACAGAGCGAGGGAGGGACACGGAAATCACCCAGGCACCGACTTTAATGCAGAGGCAGAGCTGACCCTGGGGAAGAAGAGCAGGGCTTGGCCAGGTGAGCAATGCCTGCCTGCCACCACCCCCTTTGTACAAGGACACGGAGTGACAGGACAAGGGGCAATGGCTTCCCAGTGCCAGCGAGCAGGGTTAGGGGGGATATCGGAGAGAAATTCTTCCCTGTGAGGGAGGTGAGGCCTGGCACAGGGTGCCCAGAGAAGCTGTGGTTGCCCCATCCTTGGCAGTGTCCAAGGGCAGGTTGGATGGGGCTGGGAGCACCCTGGGATAGTGGAAGTGTCCCTGCCCACAGCAGGGTGTGGAATGAGCTGATCTTTAAGGTACCTTCCAGCTGAAACTGTCCTGTGATTCCATGATTCTCCCCCATCCCCACTTTCCCTGTCCCTTCCCCACCCACCCCCTTCCTTTGAATATTCCCCAGTCCTGCACTCCTGGGCTCTCCCTCAGCATCCCACAATCCATTTTCTCCTTACTATGAGATATTCTCTGAATAACCCAGAACCCATAATAAACTCATTTTCTTCTTGTCACTTGAAAAGTTTCTGGTTGAACCTCCTCAACCTCCCACTTGGGCTCATCTGCCAGTGCCTCAGGTTGAGGTCTAAGGAGCTGCTGCTGCTCATTAGCATCTGTGTGCAGGGGTGTTTAATTTAGTCATTTTCCTGCTTTTTGTGGTTTTTCTCTTAGGCTGAAGAGCAGCCAAGCAGCATCCTGCCAAACCTGACATGGCCGCAGCCCCGGCTGAGGGAAGGGAGGATCAGCACAGGGGCCGTGGAGGCTCCAAACATGGCTGGGCTGGTAAAAGGTGTGGGGGACTCTGGGCGGGGACCAGCAGAGCCCAGCAAGGCTTGGGGCATCTGGGTGCTACTGGTGGGAATATGATGGAGCTGAACTCCTCATGTCCATGGCGGGTGACACAGCAGGGACAATGGGGGCGTGCTGGGGCTTGGGGACTTGGAGTTGGCCACAGGAAAAACCCCTGGGGGAGGGTGCAGCTCTGGGCAGAGCATGGCACGGGGCTTGAAGTGAGGGGTGCCCCAAAACTTGGCTGGGCACAGCCACAGCAGGATGATCCTGGGGACAGCCCTGCTTCACAGGACTGGGGACACCCAGAGCCCCTCACCAGAGCTGGGGGCCTTCCCACGGAGCCCCTGTGGGGTGGGAAGGGTCCGGGTGCCACTCAGGCTCTGCGGCAGGGCCCAGCCCTGGCCAGCCAGACAGCCCCGGCCAGGACGAGCACGGCGAGGATGACGCAGAGCGGGGCCACCACGGCGGCGCGGTTACAGCGCAGCACCGACACCGGCACCTGCGACACCGGCCAGCCCTGGTACTGAGCCGGGGAGTGGCACCGGTAGTCCTGGGGCCAGCTCTGCCCCAGGTGCCCCATGGCCGCCAGCTCCTGCAGCCCCCCGGCCCCGGAGCACGAGCAGCTGAAGGGGTTGTCAGCCACAGCCACGTCCTGCAGGCGCCCTAGGAGCTTCACCTCGTCCCTCAGCAGCTCCGTGATGGAGTTGTTGTCCAGGTGGAGGGTGTCCAGCATGGGGAAGTTCCTGATCGAGGGGATGGCCTGCAGCAGGTTGTGGTTCAGGAAGAGCTTCTTCAGGGAGCTGAGAGAGATGTCTGCAGCGTGGAGGTGGTTGTGGCTCATGTCCAGCACCTCGAGGTTTGGAGGCAGCGGTGTCGGCACTTCCTCCAAGCCGGTGCTGGACAGGTTCAAATGCCGGAGGGATGCTCGCCACCGGCAGGAGGAGGATGGCTCTGCCGTGAGCTCGTTGTGGCTGAGATCGAGGAGCCGGAGCTCCTGCAGCGGCTCCACGCCCTTGCACACGCTGGCGTAGGACCTCAGCTTGTTGTGGCGCAGACTCAGCTCCTGGAGCTGAGGGAAATCTCCCTGGCAGAAGGCGGGGGCCAGGCTCCCATCCGCCAGGCTGTTCTGTGCCAGGTCCAGGGAGCGCAGGGCTCTGAACACCCTCCCGATGGCGCAGGGCAGGCTGGTGATGCGGGAGCCGGTGACAGCCAGCTCCTCCAGGGTCCCCAGCCACGTGCTGAGGCTGGAGAAGGCCTGTTCCTGGCCTGTCAGTGGGGTGGATGCCACGCTGTGGAAGCTCAGGGACAGTATGGGCAGGCTCTGGCCATCCATGTCACTCCAGTTGCCTGTCCCCTGGAAAATGCAGCTCTCAAAGGCCAGCTCCTGCACGTGGGTGTAGGAGAAGAACCTCAGCACACGGGCGAGCAGTACCTCAGGCACCAGGACATTTGCAATAATTACTTTCTGGATGATCAGGGAGCCCAGAGTTTCAATGCTGGATGGGTCCAGGTCCCTGATGGGGAAGGCGATGTACTTCTCCACATCTCCGCCCCGGAACTCCACCACAGTTGCTGGGAGGCACTGGATGATGCTGCCTGCGGTTTCCTCGGACAGGTTGTAGCACACACAGTACTCCTGAGTGCGGTTGAAGAAACACCTGTTCCTTCTGCCTTCCGTCTCCAGCAGCCCCAGCTCCAGGAGCAGCAGCACAGCCACACTCATGCTGAACAACCTGAAAACTGGAGGAGAAATGGTGAACGGCAGCTGAGGGGACCACTCTGACTCAGATTGGAGGGATGGCTTGGGCAGGTTCAGCTCTGCAGAGCTGCCCCTCGGGGCAGGGCACTGCCCTCATCCCTCCTGGCCACCGAGCGTGACTCGGGCACAGCTCAGGCCAGCAGCCAAACACCCAGGAGCTGCGCCTGTGCCGCCCTTCCCGCGGCAGGGAGCCTCCCGAGGCTCTGCACTGTCCTGCCCGGGCTGTCTTGCCGCAGGCACCCGCTCCGAAACGAGCAGGAAATGCCACAGAAACGGGAAAAACTACAAATGCAGAGTTACAGACAGTCAAGTCAGTGTGACCACGGAGAGAGCCCCAGCGCTGTTTGTTCCTCTGCAATCTAGGGCAGGAAATTGCAACAGAGAGCTTCATGTTTTCTCCTTCCTCACCCAGTGATTTAATTCATCACCAGCCCCCAAAGGGGTGGTAAAAAATGACCCCTGAGGCTCTGAACACATCCCTGCCAGCACCAGACACGGGTCAGCCGACACAGAGTCTGATCTCTGATCACCAGATCGCAAAAGAAGCAGCAAGCACAGTTTAAAAGCTCCTAAAAATGTGCCGACTCGGCTCTGCTGAGTGGCCGGGGGTCTTTGGGGGTGCCCAGTGCAGCCTCCTGCTCGGGGCAGGTCTGGTGCTGGCACCAGGCACAGCTCGCTTTGGCCACATCCCAAAGCCCCTCGCGGACGGAGCTCTCCCTACCTGTCCGTGCCATGGCGGGGCTGCGCCACCCTCCCGGGGAGAAAAACTCTCCTCGGGCACCTGTCCCCAGCGCCCCTCGCTGCGGGGAGAACGATCGCGGCGGGGTTTGTGCCGTGACTCACCGGCCAGCGCGCACCGAAACATTTCCTCGCTCCACGGCTGCTTCCTCCAGCTGCTGCCAAATCCCGGGCTGAGGTGCCAAAGGCTCCGAGCGCTCAGCTCCGGCCGGCACCCGATCCTGCCCGGCCTCCCTCCGGCTGAGCGCTCGGTGCTCCAGGTGTGTTCCAGCTGCCGCCGCTGGTGCTGCCCGGGTCGGGTCCCCACGCCCTGGGCTGGGCAGACACCTCGAGCCCGGCTCCCGGGCACAGCCCTCGCTCCCGTGGCGTGACGTCCTGGGCAGGACGGAGCCACCCAAGCCACTTCTGCTTCGCTTCCCTGCCGCTGCGGGCTGGGGAGCGCTGCGGCCGGAGTGCCAGCGCCGCTCGCTTTCCTTGGAAGGGTGAGGGAACAGAGTGCGGGCAAGATTCCCCAAATGCCCTTCGGGATCAGCCCTTCCAGGTGCTCTGGTATTGCTGTGCTTCAGAGCCCACTGGGTAGGAGGGTACAGGATGCCTGGCATCCCGACCATGCCCGTGCCTGTGTTCCGTGTAGGATGGGGATGGCACAATTCCTTCACATCCCGAAGCTTCCCAGGGCACTTCTTCACCAGAAGGATCCAGAAGTGTTCAAGAAACAGCTGAGTGTGGCACCGAGTGCTCTGCTCTGGCTCACAAGGGGGTGATCGGTCAAACGCTGGACTCAGTGATCTTGGAGATCTTTTCCAGCCTAAATGGTTCCGTGATTCTATGATCTCTCAGGAATTTTTTCTTTCCCAGGGATTTCTCTGCCTGTGTTGGATTCAGAAAGGGCTCCAGAAAGGTCACTGAGCGGCTTGGCTGGGCAATGCAGCTCCCAGTTTGTCGTGGTTAATGTGGCATTGCACACATGCACGGCACGGGGCTGGAACTGAGTCAGCTTTAAGGCCCCTTCCCACCCAAATGGGTCTGGAATTCCATGGAACGGCTGCTGAATGTGTTGTAAAATATACTAAGTTTAAAATTTTTAAACTTCAGTCAGTCTTTATAATTACAGAATAAACTAGGTGGAGACTTGATAAATTTAACATTTCAACAAACTAGAAGCAGCACAAGAAATACACAAGAGGTAACAACTAACAAGGGTCATCAAAGGCTATTAACAAACCGTCAACACAAGACAATACTCCGAGCAGAGTAAGAGCCACCTAGTTTAAGAAAAAACTGATAAGAGTACCAAGCAATCAAAACCAAATAAGCATCAAAATAAAAAAATACCTGTAACCAACAAAAAACCAGATACTCAGAACTCCCGTAATTTAAAACCAATGAACACGAAACTAATGCGTCTCTATGGGTTTTGACTGTATGAAGTTTGAAGAAAATCAGATAAACTTCGCGTGTCATAGAATGATTTTCTCTGCACACCCGAACTATGTATAAATAAAATTATTTTTGTAACACATCCTGGCCAGAAATAAAGTAATACCTAATTCTCTATCACTTCAAATATAGCGCTAGGGAGTTTTTATTTTCCTCCCGATTTTCAGTGACAAATGTATGATGGAATAATCACCGCTGCCCTCCGAGCTCTCCTCCCGGCCCCTTTTGACGAGCCCGGCACCTCTGCCCAGGGCTGGTATCTTTAATTTCTGCCCTCCAGCTGCAAATTCCCCAAACCCTTCCCTGGGGAAGCAACAGCTCCTCTGCCCCTCGGTCCCCATCACCCCGGGGAAGGTCCCAGGGCACTGATCCGCCCTGTTTCATATTTCTGGTGAACCCTTGCGGGCTTTTTTTGGCCTCAGCACACCGGGCACCCATCCCTGGGCGTGCACAGCTGACCATGCCCGGAGCGGGCTGAGCGCTCCGGCTCCCGAAGGGGGGGCCGGGACTGGATTTTCCCCGCCCCGGGACCGCCCCGGGACCGNGGGCCGGGACTGGATTTCCCCCGCCCCAGGACCGCCGCCCGACCGGCCCTTTCCTCCTCCTCCTCCTCCTGCTGCTGCTGCTGCTGCTGCTGCTCCGCCATGTGGGGCCGGCGGCGGGGCCGGCGCGGCGGGCGCGGCGCGGAGGAGCTGCGGGAGCGGCGGCGGGAGCGAGAGGCAGGTCCGCCCGGGGACACCGGCGACAGCCGGAGGGGTTTTCGGGGTCCCC
>VYZT01008957.1:0-23143 GCA_013400735.1 Pomatostomus ruficeps
CTGCAAAGTCAGGGCAACAGATAGTGACATGTCAGTGTTCAGGCAGCTGGGTTGGATTGTTCAGGTGAGTATAGGTTAGCTAGCCTTGAAACCTGTACCATAGAAGTAAGCAGACAAATTGTTACGGAGTTTAAGAGGTAGGTAAGATTGGAAATGTAATGAATGCTAGCAAACATGGCGTTATGTAAAGGCTTTCTGGTCAAACAAACCTAATTTTGTTTATTTTGAAGATTATCATTTTAAAATAACAGAACATTTGCAGCCTGCTTAGCATTTCATATTGCACATAGTCTAGATCCTTGTGGCATTCTGATTTCTGTCTAAAAAAAAGAAAGCAAGCACAGAACAAGATTAAAAACTAGCTGACAGTTGTGAGAAGGGAATTATGACTGGGAAGCCACTTGAGTTGTAGTTTGAAGGGCTTCCTCCAGGATTAGCAAGAAGGACAGTGGTAAGTGAGAATCACTGCTTATAAAATGTGTCACAGTTGACACAAATGCTGGTCAGACAGTGAATAACAATGACAGGACTGTCACGGTGTGACTGGGATTGCTTAATTCACAGAATCTGCTTTAAAGACAATGCATTTTTCACCAAGCCAAGGGCAATTATACACCTAGGAACAGGCAATGCAGAGCACATAGATAAAATGGGAGCCTTAGAAAAGGCTCAAAATAGTCGTGTTAGTAATATAATAGCTGATCAACTCCACAAACCCTCAGAACTTGGTTTTTAGAGACAAATTGATCTTAACCCAGTTTTAGCCATCTAAACATGAAGCAGTCATGGGACACAGAAACCGTGCACCTCCTCCTCCAAAATAAACCCCACAACAAAAAAACACCAGAAAATCATTGAATTCTGAAAGAGGTGGGACCATTTTTTTCATCAGTCTCCCTTCCTTCCTCTCTCAGCTGAATGCGTGGATTCTGCTGAATAACCTTGAAATGGCTTAAGTGAGGTGAGAAAAATTCCAGCTTCTGTATCTGTTATTTTACCTCCATGTATGGTTTTCATAAAACCAGTACAATAGTATTATGTCTGGTTTCTGGTCTCTGTAATCTTAAAACATCACTTCGAGATTGAACAAGATGCAAATAAGAAACCCCAAACTGATTTAAGTATGGCATAAATGTCTTGTGATGAGATAATGCATGAGGTTAAATTGGTTCATTTATTGAAAAGATGATTGAGAAGCAACTTGATTGCAATGTATAAGTAGTTTCAAAGGGAGAAAACAGTAGGTACTGAAAGGTTCTTTACCATAGTATAGAAAGTCATGAGAAGAACCAACTACAAGAAGCTGAAGCCAAATTCTTATTAGAAATTAAGCAGCAATATTAGTACCACTTTAGCCACAAATAAGTTACTAGGTTCTGTAAAGAAGAAAGACGATAAAATTTTTCTGTCATACATAGGAAGTCAGGCAAATTTGCCAAGTTGTCTCTTTTGACCATTAACCTTGGAATCCACAACGTCACAAATGTTTTAATACAAATTTTCTCTGTTTCATTCAAACCTATGTGAAAAAATATGGCATTCTTACTGCTTTCAGGGATTTCAGTTTGAATCAATCCGAGAAATTTTAGATTAAATAATTTTATAATACATGATGTCAAAGTAATTCCTCCTGGCATTATTCAGGGAGAGCAGACTTAGTTATGCAGATGTAGTAATATTTCAGTCTATAAGATGACAGGAAAACCAGAGGTGTCTCAGAGTGCCTTGGGTTACTAGGGCATCAATATTTTTAAGCATTTCTGCCATCTTCTGTGACATTGGCAGCAGAAGATGACAATGACAGTGTAATGCCCTTGGAAGGACATTTTAGTAGTGAGAGCTAATCAAGCCTTTAAAACTCATCCTTTCTTGTAATGCAAGGCTGTTCCAGAGGTGTTTGTTTAACACATACGGCACTGGCTGTGCCCAAGAGAGATGGGTAAATTGGCATGCACTCCTCCCACATCCACACATTATGCACTAGAACATTGGAGTAGAAATGCAGGTGTTTGCCCACCATCACTTCTCTCTTCATTTCTGCATCAAGTTGCTTTTAATTTTTGGGCTTACCTGCCTTTATGGTGTAGGCTGATACCGCTCTGTTCATCATCTAGGCAAAAGGCGGTCACATAATAGGGTAGCAATGTGACTGCTTCACAGAGGTGAATGTACAGAGAGAAGTATTACCTAAATACATGTATGTAGTGTCCTAGATTATCAACTGACAGCTTTTACTTTCCCCTGAGTGTCCCCATGCATTGTATTACTTTTTTGTACTGTGTTCCTTCAGTGAACTTCTTTTAAAAATTGTAACAGTAGGAATATGTGGTATTCTTTTCCTGACCATAAGAATAAAATTAGCTTTTATCTTCCACTAATTTTGGATACTTTGATTATAGGGTTCTCTTTGTAAATTATTTTTTTCAGAGTCACTGACTGTATTATTTGCCCATTTACAGAAAACAGTTCCTACATAATCTGAGTGCAACATCTAGAGAAAGGAGTTGCAATCTCTTATTTAAAATTTCATCTCTCTGATTCATTCCTAATATGTAAAACATCTGAAGGCAAAACAAGGAAATCTAGGATATACCAGCTATGCAAACATGCTTTTCCTGCTTATTTCTTTGGTGTCTAGCAGACATTTTAGAACTTGATTTGAGAAGTTAGAATTGTATTATATTTAGTAAGTTCTTAATTAGTGAAAAATAATTCAAATGTTGACCATCTTGGTGGATTTTACTTTAATGTTCAGTTTTGCTTTGTTTGCTTTTCATTCCAGATAAACTTGCCTTGGAAGGAATAGTGGTGCAACGTGCTGAATGCAGACCTGCAGCTAGTGAAAATTACATGAAACTGAAAAGGTAGGAGTGCTTCATGAGAAATTATATGTGATCTCTGACTTCAATGCTTTTATTATTGCCTTACTAGGGAAGGACGATTTCAGTATTATCATGGTCTTCCACCAGATTTACACAGAATCAGAACTGATCTTGCTTTTGGAATGGATTTACTGTAGAGAGGGAATGAAGGCTGCTGCGAGAGTTGTATCTCCCTCTGGTTTTGTCTGGTGGGATGATGCAGACTTCTGCATCCCATCATCTGCAAAGCTCTTACCAGAGCACGTATACCTTTTAATATCTGAACATATAGATGTATGACTGCATTCAAATGTGATTGAAGCTGAATTTCCTGAGGACTTAAGGGATTACATTGGTCTGCTCAGGACACACTTCTTGAGTATGGGTTTCTGTGGATCACTCAAATTTAATTCCACTTAACACTGTGCCATGCTAGACAAAAAGGATCTCTAAAAAGACATTTAAAATGTCCAAAATAGGAAAGAGGTTTTGGAGAAGTCCTGGACCTAATCTGGCATGCTTCTTAGAAAAGGTAGTGACTGAAAATATCAGAAGTGGCATGGAAACCACAACACACGCATTTAACAGGATCATTTAGCAACTTCTGAAAATTTATGCGAATACATTTAGAATTTACCATGTGATTCATATATCTCGTGGGTAATTAACCTGACGATGTTCTCTAGTAATCAGATTTGGGATTCCATTTTGCCTTATATTAAGTGCATCTTTATATATTTTATGCATGTGAGTTTTCATTAAATCAGCCTTTTATACTGTGAGTTTGTTGTAAACAGAGAAATTCAAAGCAGAAAATTTCAGGAAGAGAATCATCCATGACTGGATTTTAAATTGTCAAAAGAAACACAGAAAATGCAAAGTGACATTTTTCTCCAATGCCTCATCTGGTTTCTATGTATCATGTACATTTTCAGTATCTTATATTTTATTAACCTCCTCTGTCATCTAAATTGCTCCAGTATTATTTCCCTACTGAGTTCATTCAATTTTGACATTTTATGTTCTAGCTGTTGGCAAATCAGTACCATAAGTTTGTTCCTGTACAATGAACTACTTCATTTCAGATGGAGTTCTGTGATCGCTATCATGTTTTTTGTCGTCAGTGGGAAATAGAGCATGAGGCAAATGTAATGTTGTAGAAAAGGACTCATTTCAATCTGGCAATTTTAAATATACATGAACTTAGAATGTAAGATGTATTTGCTTTATAATTGTTGTAATCACAGGTTTCCTGATCCAAGTGCTTTTTGCATTTTGTACATAGTTGATCAGATAAGCTTCTTCTGGTAAGGCCACAACAGAAGACTGAAACAGAACTGATAGCTTTAACTAAGTACTACCCAAACTTTGAATTTCTCACGGTTCTACTTTCTGTCATGCATGCATGGTTGCAGACCCTCCTAGTCTTCAATTTTGTCATGTTCTACTCCTATAGGAGCAAGAGAAGTACAAACACAAAAGTAGATTTTATGTCTGAAAACACTGACAGGTGAAAACAATGGTACCGTTGTTTTTTCCCTCCTCCAGAAAAATGGTCAGACTGTGTATTCCTACTTTCTAACTTTACATGTTGTTAAAGATTTTTTTGCCTTCTACCGAGAAGTTAAAAAAATTAGTCTGATCTGTTGGGAATCAGCATGGGATTTAGCACATCTAGCAGTCACAGCCTCAGAAGAAATTGGTTTATGTCCAAATACTGTATCTGGTATTTGAGTAGTAAGATCTAACTTTTTCCTTCACTCTGTGGTCTCCCACCCTCAACATGCTGCAGTCTGTATTTGTGCATAAAAAAGGTGACAGCATTAAAGATAAAACACATACGTTATAGAGCTGTTTTATATTAAACCATTTTGTTCATTTTTCTATTTACAGTTGTGCTTTATATGAGAGAGACTCTTCAAAGGGGGAATTTATAATATTGATAAAACAGCAAGTCTATTGTGTAGGCTTTAAGTGCTATAATACTAAGTTGAGTTGGGAATTAAATGATAAATGCAGTTGCTTCAAATGTTTAAGATTTAGAAAACGAAGCTGCACACTCTGAAAAGCTCTGATCACTTTTTTCTGGGAGCTGGCAGTAACCAAAAGGGATTACATGCTTCCTGGTATTAAATGCGGATATGGATCCTGTCTTTTTCACCGTCTGCATCTGGGTCAAGGAGATCGGCTGGTGGATGCTTGGCGTGGCATTGATTTCCCTGCTGCTCCACAGAGTTTCAGTGTGAGGACAAAGCGATGGTCTTGTGATGTGCTTGCCAGCAGTTAAGTGGGAGTTAAGTGTGGGTTTAAGGATGGATGATGACAGTACAGAAATTGGTGACGTGTGTGAGTGAAAGTGTTAACAAATGTAGTAGTCAGAAGGGTTTTCCCCCCAAGGAGCACCTTTTGACTACAGAAAGGGTGGAGATACCTGATGTTCACAACATGTTGAATAAAAGATACAAATGTGTGTCTAGGGATAACTACCCAGAAGGGTAAAACAGAGGTTGTATGACCTTCACTTGGTATTTTCCATTTTGCAAGTTTTGTTGTCGGCAGATTTATTTAAATTTTTTCAATTTTCCTGAACTTCATGTTCTAGAAGGGGGACAGTTACCCTGAAACTCCCACTGTTCTGCACTAGAAAAGCTATGTGCTGTTGAACTTCCTACAAAATTTTTATTAGGAGTGTATTTCTTCTTCATAGCACCTTAATGATTGGTTGTACATTTGCAGTTACTGAGGCTAGCTGGAAAATAATTTGTGCTTTCCAAGCACCTGTCATGATTTCTGTCTTGTGGGAGTGGATCTCATGATCCCATTTAAAAATATTTGGACTGTTCAGGGGGAAAAAGGTAGGCAAACCATTCCAAACTGCAGACAGTTTTGCTGTGCAGTGGTCACAAAAAATACTGTGCCTACACTACTCTGCAATAGTTCCCATCTTGCCTCTTCGAGCCTGTTGGACAGTGTGGGCACATGTGAACTGTTGCAGCAGTGCGTGTGTCACAGGTGGGGCCACGCACGTGGCTCATTGTGCAGCACACTCTGTATTTGCACCAGGCTTCTGCCCCCACCATCCATGTCATCCAGGGAGGTTGCCTTTCCCTTCTGTCAGGCTGCTGTAGGCAGGCCACACGTCCTCCCTAGCCAGTCCCACACAAACTAGACTATTTTCTTACTGCAGTCAATTTTCCACCATGAAGATGCATTCATTAGCTGTGCCTTAATTTTATCTTTTCAAGGCTTAAGAGATTTCAGTTTCATGATCCCAATGTTTAACCGCCTTGGAATTAATGACCCCCCAAAGAGAGAGATCTTCCAAGGGGCTTGTCTGCACTGGGAAGCATGGGGCACAGGAAGGGAGGAGTTCCCCAGACATTCAGGATCCCTTCAGGCTCCAGCTGATTTGAGAGGAGATGAGAATAAAATTTTGATACTCTTACGGGTTGTTTGCTATTCACAAAAGAGGGAAAATGGAGGACTGGCATGCACTCCATCTCGGATTCATGCACTCCATCTCAGACTCTTTCTGCTGAATTCCCTCTTTCCATCCTTGCAGTGGTCCTTGTATCCTTTCTCTTCATCCCTCTGATCATAGCAAACTCTCTTCTTCCCCAATTCTTTCTCAGTCCCCCTTTCTCATTTCTGCTTCTCCATTTCCTTACAGAAAAAAAATATTTTCAGAAGTATTTGGAACACATCAGTATCTTACACATTTCATTTTAAGGTAAAGTTAAGAAGAAAAAAAAAATCCCTGAGAGCGACTTCTGCAAAGCTCCAATTTAGACTGGCATTGTATGAGTAGCTACAGAAAGATCTCCAGGACTGCTCAGGTCCTCTGGATTGGGGTGGCTGGGCACCAGACTCACAGTTCTCTGAGGAGGTTTTGAAGACACATGTGAAGTGCAACTCAAGCTGTTGAAGAATTGTGTGAAGTGTTTGGTAGCACTTTTACAACAGTGGAGAAAGGCAGGCAAAAAAAGGATAAACTCAGAGCCCTTGTGTCATTCTCAGTTGTGATGCTGAAATGCTGGTCACCTTTCAAAATGGATTTTGGAAGACTGGTTTGACTATACCTAACCTGAATTAATGAAGCCTCACAAACACTACACCAAGCGAAGAAAAAAAAGTAGTCCTAGGATTACCAAAAGGCTAGAAGAGCCAACATTTAACACTGAAGCAAGGCTGGTAATCCCTATAGCTCTCTTAAGTAATTTAAAAATACATCTTGAAGTATCATTAGTGAAAACAGTGATTGCCAGTATGACAGCTTGTAACAAGGCTGCAAGAATTTTGTGTATCTTCTTGCTTTTTCTTATAAGACTTTTCTACAGAGAGTATAATGAAAGTCCTTAGAAAAAGTTCTTGAAGAAATGTGCATAATAGGCTTTTAGGAGTAATGGGCTGTAAAGCATTCTAGAATAATTAATGAACTTCTACATTTGAAAAGTCACATTTCTTTACAACCATATTATGGAGGCCTCTAGAAGTCCTGAAGCTTGGTGTTCTAGGTCAAGCAAGTGAAATTAAATTAGTGCAGATAAGTTGCTCACCTTTTCTAAAGTACTGAGAGAGTATTGACTGACTGACAGTTCAGTATATTGCTGAAAATGAACATTATGACAGGGGCTTGTTTTGTTTTTTTTTTTCGGGTGGGGTTGTTTTGGGTTTTTTCTCCCCCCTCCTCCAGGCCCCCCCAATACTCCCTACCAGCAGAAGAAAATGAGTAATTTGACCACCATGCCACTTCATATACATTCTTGTAGAAATGCTTAGTTGGCTATGAATTCCTTTCCAAAATAAATACGTATGCATACATTTGGGCATTTTTCACAAAGGCTGACCTGCTGCACAAATGCTGCTCAGTTTGTTTGAGGTGGGAAGCCATTTTTGTGCAGAGCTGAGATTGCATCTCCCTGTCAGTCAATGCAACCTTGATTTTTCAAGTATTGAAGATCGGTTTCTCTGGCTTGAAGTAAGGTTCAGTGTAGTACAAAAATACATTCCTAGGATGTTTTGAGTTACTCATCAAGTAGAAAAAAATACATTTTTTTCCTATGCCAAAGTATTTTCAATCAGTTTTTTCTGAAGAGTTATGTGCCGTTTGTAGAAAATGTGTTAATCATGTTCATATAGGTTAAGCTGTACTGTGGAGATATGTATTTTATATTATTCTTGTGTTCCTGAACACCCACCAGTTTTTACAAATCAAGCAAATAACACTCTCATTGTATCTTTGTCCATTTTTGATCCATTTTTCACATTTTTAACAGAGTAGTGTAGAGAAGCAAGTAAGAAAAACAAGGTTTAAGTGAGATGAGCTCAGCAGCACAGAGGAGTGGTTATTTCCTATTGCAGAGGGAGTGTTGCTATTGTTTGTTTGCTATATATTTTTTGTGATCTTAGGCTCTTTTCTCTGTCTCTTGTCCTTTCCATTTTGTCTGTCATTTTTGTTGTTCTTACAAGTGGTGTTCTGAGACTGAATTTTAATAGGTCTTTTATACTACTGTGCTTTTTTATTCAGTGATATGAAAAAGGTTGTAATTTTGGTCACTGCTTCCAGCCATTATAATGATGCTAATAAATAAGGCATAGCCTACTGTTGGTGATGCAGCAGGTATTTTATCGTGTTTCTCTTAAATCTGAAGCTGGATGCAGAAGGTTAATATGTTCTTTTTACCCCATTGTTGTCTTCAGCGTCTAGTAGCCAGGTGTATATGGGCTAATCTGACGGGGTTGTGTAGGGGGGAAAGAAAAAGAGGTATAAAACATTCCTTTCTCTTTTTGTAATACACTTTCTAGTGTATGAATTATATTGGTTTTGGAAACTGATTCTTTCTTAAATTTTGGCGGAGACCATTGATCTGACCACTGGATCTTAGTTTCCTTTTTTTCCGTAAATGCATGAAGACAGAGGATAAAAATGTAGGCTTTGCTGGCTGACTTACGATTCTCCTTTTGTTCTACCTTAAAATGGCTTCATTACAGCCTGACATGAAATTTGCCTTCTTTCTGTTTTTTAAATATCATCGTTTCCAGGTGAGAGTCACGGAATCGCAGAATGGTTGAGGTGGGAAGGGACCTCTGGAGGTCACCTGGTCCTAACACCCCTGTTCAGTCAGGGCAACCTAGTGCTGGTTGCCCGGGATTGTGTCCAGATTCCCCTGCATTTCTCTGGAATTGAAAGAGTTTCTGAATAGAGAGCATAGTGAATGTGTTCTATGCCATTTTAGAAAGGTATGTTGTTGATAGAAGCCTAGCATGAAGGTAATTTTCAGAAAGAAGAGAGATGCTTTGGATGAATATTTAAGAAGAATGTTTGTGAATATTTATGGCAAATACTCCATGTATTTTTCCTTATACCTTGGGGAAGGAAATCAGTAGTTGTAATTGGAGAGTCCTCATTCTCCTGGTTTTTTTGATACAAAGTTCATGAAACAGAGGCATTGCATTTAAGAACATATCTAGTTTGTCTTTATGGTAATTAACAAAATAGCATCCATTTCCTTTCTATCTGCTGAAAGCAGTGAGGCTAAAAATAGTCACCCTGGAGTGTGTTCAGGCTTCAGTTGTAGCCAGCTTCTTCGGGCTGGAAGAAAGCCTCACTCAGTACCAGTGCTCAGCACCAGACGTTCTGGATATTTATAATTCTAGTAAACCTTAATGTCAGTGGCACAGATTCCGTCTCTTGAAACCAGAGTCCTTGGTGTCATACAATGTCAGAGGCCTTTTAACCCTACTGTTTACCAGGGCAACAATAACTACAAAGCTGTCTCCGCAGTTAACTAAGGTGCTTTCCAGGTTTCAGTGTGGGACTTGTTTAGTACGTAGGAACATCCTTCCTCTTCCCAGGGTAGCACATTCCTTTTCATCCTCTTTTCTATCTATAATATGAAAGTCACACTATAGTGAATGAAAATATGAGAGTTCAGTTTTAACTGCCATGACTGATCCGGTGTTACTGATGTAGAAAAGGTCATTTCTTCATCGGTGTCAGCATTTTCTCTGTGGCAGAGCAGAGCTCCCTGAAGCTCATGGATCTCCCCCTGGCCACCATTCCAAATGATGTCGTCATGTTGAGTACTGCTGGTGTTCTGAGTTCTGCAAAATTGCTTTGACAGCTACCAGGCTGACAAGCTCAAATTTTCACAATATGTAGAATGTTAGCACCATACCACATCTTCTATTTTTGAGCCACTTTGTTCACATACTACTGATGATATTTGGAGTTTGTAACAGATCAGTAGACTGGTATCGTCCAACAGTTCCCGGCTGCCAAGGAGCTCCAAAAATTCTATGATATCATTGAGTACTACAAGTCACCTGGAGCAAAATCAAAGATTAGAATAATCAGGTGGCAAGTTCTGTTGCTGAAGTATTGATTTCCTGGCTTATCAAAACAATTCTGAAATTCATGAAGCTACAGGAAGACACAGACACGATGGTCTGAAAGGTGTTCAGGGTACATGTGTGTCCCTCCAAATAGCACCGGTTACTTGGGATGTCAGCAAGTTCAAAGAAATTCATGGAAGACAAACCATTCATCCTCTGTTTCTGGTTCTTTTTTTGGAGGAATATCTGTCTGTAGGACTCCAGTGCGTCTCAGATTGGGTTTTCCTGTGATCAGTGGGTGATTCAATTCCTGAAGGGATGGCAGAATTGCAGTGGAAGCTTAACTCCTAGAGTGCCATAGGACCAGCTACACCATGGGGGAAGGCAGTGGAGTTACCTCCTGTGCTCCTCAAAGCTTCTGTGGGTGAAAAAGATGCCAACTTTAGAAATTAATCACAATATTGCATTTTATGTAAAACTCTTTCTAAATGCCTCAGGTATTAATACAAGATACTGAAGCACTGCAACAATCAGTTAGTACTCAGGCACAACCCTGCGATGTTTTCCAAAAGAAAGGATATTGTGCAGCCACCTGCTAATGCTTGAGTCTGGGATGTTTTTAAAAAGGCTTAGGAGTTGAATTCAAATTAATGCCATGAAGTGGAAAAGAATAGTAAATCACTTTCTTTTGCTTTAAACAAGAGATATAATGTAAAATTCTTTGAAATTCAGTCATCTGGTCTATATAAACTCACTTTTTTTTACTCTTGAAACGTCTAGATAGTAAAAATGGGATTGCCAGTATCAGAGGCCAACAAATTATACTTAAGTTGCAAATACAGTGAAGGAACTTTAAAATCATAGGAGGCTTATTTACATTCCGAATCAAGTGCTAATCATTTTCAGTAATATTTTTACAAAAGCTCTTCTACAGACTGTTACTTCCCACAGCTTGAAAGAAGCAGAAATTAATACAAAGGACCACTGCCTGAATTATGTCTTATGTACATTCATGCACATGCACAAATGTAACAATTTCATATAAAAACAACAGCTCTCAAATTCTTTGTTCTTTCCATGCCTTCATTTAAATACAGATATGTCTGCCTATGGCCTTAAAAACAATATATGCTGCTATTTTAATTCTGTTACCATTGCAAGACTGACATGCTTGTGAGAGAATGAGGTGGTTTCTGTCTGAAATGGTATTTTATCAACAGAATGTGACTTAAATGTCAGTTCTAGTGATGTGTAAATCATGAAAGTAATCCTTCCTTTCAAGTCTACATTGAGTTTGAAATTTGCAAGCTGCTTTGTGTTTTTTAATGGAATACATTTTTTAACTGCACCTTGTATACAATAATTGTGCAATTCCTGAAGTCTGTTATGATGTTTTTGCTAGACTGTTGCCTTCTTTGTTTGCAGTCAGTAGATTTGGCTGGGATTTAATCATTGTCATTTCAGTATCTCTGATGCTTCACTGAAAATTTTGCACTGTAAACTAAGCCAGGATCACCATTAGGACTCAACACAAATGCCTGTACACTAGTAGAAAGAGTATTACAATTCAAATCTGGCTGTATGTTTGATGAATAGTGCAGAGAAACTGCTGTAGGGCTGATGTGCCTTATCCGTACCTGAGATTGAAATGAGAAGATTTTCCTGAGCTAAACTCGTACATTGAGTGCTGTGATGTGTCCCAACAGGAAAGCATGAAGAGTACTGATGGACTCTGCTGCTCAGTTCCTCCCCTGCTGGCCCTGGCAGAAAGCTGGAACTGAGGCAGCTTTGTGGCAACTACCTGTGATCCTTAAGGTTTAGGACCAGTGTTACCTCAGTTTATAATTTTGTATAAGTTTGTTCTGTAGTACGTCTTCTGTAGACCACACAGATGTATGAGAATATGCAAGGTCCTGCATCTGGGGCAGGGCAATCCCCAGGATCAGCGCAAACCAGGTGACTGAGAGCAGTCTGGTGGAGAAAGACTTGAGAATATTGATAGATGAAAAATTGGACTTGAGCTGGCAATGTGAGCTCACAGCCCAGAAAGCCTCTTACACAGGAGCTGTAAAGATCTGTTTTGCCTTGGAGTGCTGTGTTCCAGGTGACTGCTCTGTGCTTTCCCAATGCCTCACAAGAAGCCTGAAGGGTTCAAACACAAAGTTAAAATGGATAGTGCACCACCTGAGAGTTGTCAGCTTCTCCTGTTTCAGGTGCTTACAAGCCACAAGTTTGAAAGCAAGGTATAGCATAAAGTAGTGAAATTTAGAGAGATTATATGCTGGTATTTGAAATTAAAGTTTCCAAGAGAGTGTAATTAATATAGCAAAGCCACTAAATGGAAATTACTTTAAAAATGTGCTCGTCTTCACCCAAGTTTCTGATACGCCTCAAGGCTGACAATGTTTTGCACTTCAAGTGACTGCATGCCTGAATTAATATCCTGTTGATATCCAAGTGTATTGTATTGGTAGGTATTGACATATGTTATCCGGTCTGTCAAAATGACTTAATTTTATTTTCTTTGGGATCCATCGTCTCTGCTAGGGTGATGTAACATAAGCTACCCAAAGCCATTTCTAGTTGAGCCATCTTTGAACAGTTTAGAAACCGCTGTGTGCACAGACCAGAACTTCGATTTGGAAGGTGGAGAAGGGCAATAGTGAAACCTGTAGGAGCAGACTGATTGGATTTGGTGTGTTTTGGAGGACTGACTGACTTTTTACTGTATGTGTCTTCTTCCATCCCCTACCTTCCCTTCTCTTATCCAGGCTACTTTTCTCACTTAAACTTTAAGTGTGCTGCATGCTTCTGGTCAAGCACTGTTAAATATTTGCTGATACAAGTTTAAGGTGGCCCTTTCTGACTCAGGTGAAGTTGCAAGTTTATCCAGGAGTTGTCTTCAGCAGGAGTTTTAAAATATAAAGAAATTTAAATCTATGCTCAACTCATACAGTGTATTTTGTTAATAATTTGTGTTTGATTTTCCAAATGCCAAAGATAGCAAACCTCACACTTTATTAATGTATTAGTCCATCCTGATAGACAGTTCACAGAATTAATTCTGCAAGTCCAAAAAGATCTGCACTATCTTTCAGGTCTTGAACACAATGAAACAGTAACTGAGAAAAGTGTGAACAGACTGGGCCCTAACCAAAGTTAATGCCAATGAAGTCTTTGAACAGGTCCGTATTTTTGCAGGAATATCTGACTAACCCCTTTTTTAATGATAGTGGCAGAATCAGGAGGAACTGTACCCTGCGACTTGTAATACAAATTTGAATTACTGCCCTGCTGTTCCCTCAGATTGTGTGTGTGTGCTTGAGTGCTGACTGAGACCTTGCCAAGGAGGAAGATAAAGAAGAAATAGTAATGAACTGGACAAAGAAACAGCTTTCCTCTGCTCCTTCTGCTCTTGGACTGGGTTCAGGTCTGAGGCTTTGCACTGCATTCCCAATAATAGGCATGGGGAAATTGGGAATTTTACAGGGTTCATTTCTGTTTATAACATAAGGTTCTTATTTCATGATTCCAGTTTGCAGACGGTAGAGACACACAGGCTTCTGTCCTTCTTCAAAATTGGATGAACAGTGTTAACTCAGGTTAGAGTCAGTCAGGAACGTGACAACACCTTCAAGGTGAAGAATCTAAATGTAAAAAAATAGCCTAGCATGAGCCTTTATCTTCCCATGAACTCAGGCACTTGTTAATCCGTAGACCATCATGACTATGACAATGCAAACACCTCAGATCTAAAACCAGAAGGAGGTGAAAAAATCACTTTCAAAATGGTTCAGATTTTAAAAAAAGGTGTTTAATTTGGCCTAGAAGTAATGAGATACACATTCTGTCTTCTAAACTCATTTTTAAAAGTTCCTGTGTCATATCTGACAAGATCCCGGCTCTCCAGAAGTATTAACTATAGCTGTTTCTGAGGTTAAAGAAAGCCCTGTGTTCAAAACCTGTTACAAGGTTGAACATTATCTGTATCATAGTTCACTCCATTTTTTTGGTAACTGGAAAACAGACAGGAGAAATAGGAATACAAAAACATCCATGGCCAGATTTCTTTATGTAAAAAAAGAGAAGAAAATCCCTGCATTCTGGGATATATTTTGAATTGTGAAGTCATCTTGAAAGAGAAATTTCACTGTATGTGAGTGTAGGCGGAAGTATAAAAATATGTGATAAAAATAGCAGACTACGTGGAAATCAACACCGATATGTGGATGCATACCTGAAGATGTTAAATGATAATATCTGAGAGAGAATTAAACTTTAGAACTGTATTTATATAATACATTTCAAAATAAAATTTTAAAAAACCTAAACCACTCATATATAATTTTCAAATTACATTTCAGATAATTTCTTTGTTTTGAATTCTAACTTCAACTCAGACATTAGCTTCTGTTTTGACTTTGGGAATTACTTAGGAAAATCAAGATCATTTTAATTACTCTGCAGTTGGTGGCACATGTTGATAAAGAACTTTTCAGCTAAGTCCTTTAAAAGTAAGTACTCTTTCTCTGAAATAAAATTCAGTGAATAAGTACTACATCCTGAAAGTATGAAACTATGATCAGAATGCTTAGAGCATTAAGAAATAATGGTATTGCAGAAAAGACTCAGTCAATAAGAGGTTAATCGATCAAAATGATGATTTTCAAAACAAGAGAATGTTTTTGTAGGCTCTCATGAAGCACAACTATGGGTACAGCAAACAGGATTTCTTCATATGCCGTGTTTATGGTATTGGAAGCAAAAAATATATTTTGTAGATTGACAAAACATAGAACTTCATGCAGTTAATTTGTTTGTACTGTATAAAATAAACTGCCTTCTAAGTCTGTACGGTAAAGCAACTGGGAAACTGGTACTTATATTGAGCACTGTTTTTTTATTCTCTTACTGTACTTAATGTCATCAGAAAACCACACTTGAGATGTGCTCTTAAGTGTCAGTTGGTCTTTGTTATTATCAGCATGAAGCAGGAGCAGCATATGTCTATGGGAATGCAATTTATGATAAAATGCACCTAATTAAATCTCTTGGAGATTTATATTCACGCATGCTGTGAAACTGAATCATATGCATATTTCCTAGTAAATTGTAGAAGAATTAAAGCATCTGTTTTAAATTTCTAACTGTGCATCTAAATCTCATTTCCCTGACTTTATACCACAAATTTAAACTAACATGAAATGCACTTTATTACTGCAATATGGAGCATGAGAGGTACTCAGGACAACTTGGAGAGAAACACCTACAGTGTAGTTATGCTGCCACAGAGTAGGAGTAATGATGTCGGTTTTATAAATTGATGCCGAAATTGCCCAACTGGAGTAGATTATTAAAGCTGTTTTTATTGCTATTTCTTCTTTTAACTCTTTTTAGCCCATTTTCATATCAGAAGACAAATATCCAATGTAGTATCCACTCTAGGGGTAAAAAGTCCTCCCCACAATTTGTGGTATCTTAGCAAGGACAAAGCTAGCAAATGGATCTGCCAGATTTAAAACATTTCATTGCAGTCTTAACACAGTATTTTTTCCTTCTTCTCTATCCTGAACTCTTAGATTTGCATGGTCTGGTACAAAAAGAATTATCAATTAATACATCCTTTTGCTGATTTAAAAAGTAAAAAATTAACTTTGAATGTCACTTGGATATTAGTTTGTGCTCTGTGGAGGTGCTTTATTATATAGCATTTAGATTTTTAAATTATTTTTTTAAACTGTGTGTAGGTGAAATGCTAGGTGAGTAAATGGTACATGTTAGCTACAGTGAGCATAGAGATTTTTGTTCCTGAGCATGCCGAAGAGCCAATGCTTATGGAAAGTGAGCTATTGTTTTGTGTATTCAGTGAAGTATATTAGCTGCTGCATAGTCTGTACTTATGTTTACGAAATTTGGGAGAACATAGATTGGACTATGGCACTTATTTGGTTTAATTGCCATATAGACTCTTAAAAATCTAAAAAGTTGTTTTCTATTACACTCTGCTTCATGTTTATAAATGTGCATAGTACAGCTGAAAGAGATATTTCACATGCTTCAATTACCTAAGCATAGCATTTGTGGAAGTCTAGAAACTGGCTAAATGGAGGACAATAAATAGTACTGTACTTTTGTCTTCTGCGTATGTAATGAGACCAGCTGTGTGAAGGAAAGTAAGGCTTGTGAAAGCTGCTTGAAAGCAGCTGCTTGGTCTAAACAGGCACAGTAATTCATCTAAATTGATGAGAAAAGAGCAAACAGATCATAAACTGATCTATTGTTACTATTTTCCAACAAAGATTTCAAACTGTAATTTCTTTTAATATAATTAAAAAAAATACTTTAAAATGGTATGTAAGGAATCAGAGGTAAAGCATTACCAGCTTCAGTGAATCCAAGCTGTCGTATTTTAACTGTAGATACACAAGTTAGGAAATAAAATGGCAGACATACTTTGTGGTTTATTTATCTGAAAGGGTCAGTAAATTCAAATGAGTTTATACACCTCAGGGACTTTCTGATCCCTGAACATCTGGGTGATGAGCCTGGAACATGGCCCTTGAAAACCATAACCTCACTTGTAGAGGAATAGAACCAAATGAAACATATGTAATTAGTGATGTGTTCCAATGTGTACATGAGCAGATGTATGATTGGTGCTGTGCAAATACTGCAGACATAAACATGAGTAATGAAAATCAGGAATTGCCTAATTATGCACAAAGTAATTTGAAGATTATGGGCAGATTCATTTCAGAAGCTAATGAGTGAAGCATAAGTATCCTGTATATCATCTAGAGAAGATCAAGAGGAGTTATAAGCATTATTTGCCCATATGTCACGTGTGCCATGATTTTAATGAAAGAATAAACACAGAATTCAGGTCTAGGATTTAGGAAATCTGGTTGAGTGCATAACAGAAGTAATACTTGGTAAAAATAACTGAAACTTGCTAAAAAGCAAGTGCACAAGCTCTTACTAAGTTCAGAAAGACTCGTGTCCTCTTTAGAAGCAAAGGAAGCATTGTGTTACATGGTCAGCTTTGATGTTTACAGGGGCCTTTTGATGTATTTCTGTGTCTGTGTAAGAAGTGACTGATGCACAAGGCATTTATTTAATAAAATTGAAAAGGCAGAAATTAATGTTGTGAATTCATGTCATGCTACATCAACCAAGTTGGGCCTGATCCCTAAATCCTACCAAATCGAGGAGGAAGACTTCCATCAGGTGCAGCAGTTATTAAATCATCCCATTAATGGCGGTGCAGAATCCCATGTGTTAGCTATATTGTGTGATCATATAGTACTTGGTTTGCTTTTTCAGTTTTTTCCTTTTCTCATAGGTCTGCTTCTGCTACGTAAGCAAAGATGATACTGCCATAGTAGTGAGGGCCTTTTCCCTGAAATAAAATGCAAGGTGGAGGCCACCCATTCTGCAGCGCTGCCTCCAGAATGATTAAGGGTTGTTCTGTCTCCCAGGTGCTCTTCAGATAACCTGGCTTCTCACACTGGCTTGACAGTTACTTCTCTTCTCTTTATTAATCACTATGAACACAAGCAAGTGCCCTGGACTAAGTTAATGTCAGAATAAAATAAATTGAACCTGGCTTTCACTTCAGTTTTGTGTGTGAATTGCAAGTCCCCTGTGGAAAGAACTGAGGCTAAAAAGAGTCATCTACTCTGAGCTCTCAGGGACCAGGCAATTAGTGTATCCTGCCTTTTTGCCTTCTATTTAGATAAATCAATAGCTTCATTCAGAGTATAGGCATCTTCCTTACTTTTGAAAAAATAATGTTTTGCTTTGGTTTTGTTCAGCATTTTTCTGAAGGTAAAGAAAAAGTTGTTGAAGGTTTGGCAAAATGAGGAAGTACTTTCATATCGTCTCCTCTGCTGCTTTCTTGCGGCGCCTTCCCGGATAGCAGCGCTGCCCAAAGCCGGCGCGACCCCAGTGCCCCGACAGCCCTTCCGGGGGGGCGGGAGGGGGTCATTGACACCAGGAGGGCTCAAGTTCGGCCGCACCAGTGGGAAGCTGGGTTTGGCGTGGAATAGGCAAAGATACAGGAAACCCGAAGACAAAAAGAGGGACTCCAGGTGTGAGCGTGCTGCAGTTTATTACCACAGTGGGAACCCAGGGACCGGAGCCCCGAGCAGCCTGTGACACGGGGGTTGTAAGGGGAATAAACAGCCAATAATTACAGAGCCAGTAACTTGGGGAATGGGGAGGAGAGAGGGAGAAATCAAGAGGGGAGAACAAATCATTAACCGAATAACGGAGAACTTACTAGAACTTGGGGAGTATATAGAAATTAATTGACAACTGGGTATCCAATGAGGGGACATGGGGGTAGGCTTGTCATAACTTGGGTTGAACTATTGTGACGTCTGTTTCTGGGGGGAGCTCCCCAGCCCTGGGAGCCCTCCACCAGAACTCCTTTTCTTCGGTGGTACATTCTGGGGCTCTCAAGCCTTTATTATTTTTACGTACCACCCCGACACTTTCAGTTCCATATTAATATAGAAGGGAAAGAAAAATCAGTTTTAGAGGATTTAAAAGCTGGATGACAAAATGATTTTTGTTCGGATAGAGCTTCTTGCTGCAGTAGATAGGCGCTTTTAAGAAGTAACTGTCAAAGTAAGTGACTCAAACCAAGCAGCCAGTAGCCCACCTTCAAGGAAGATGAAGCTCTAGTCATTAAAAACCCCTCAAGATTACAAGAAATACTTGAATCCATCAACAGTTTCTATTCCTCATTGAAGTATCCTTGAGAATGCCCTATTTTGACTTCTGGATGGAGGTTAGAGTGCAATAGTAGCTTCACTATGTCCACCTACAAATGAATATGTTTATTTAAGAACCCCAAGGAGACAAAATTCTATCTGATGTCCCTCTCCTAAGTGAAGTACAGAAAATTAATATCTTAGGAAGGCTGTTCATGGGCTTCTCCTTTTTGTTTGTTGGTTATCTTTTTTCCTCCCTGTTGTGCCTTTATTTCTTTTTGAAATTTATTTATTTATCCTTTTTTCTTTATGTAATTGTGACTTCTTGATTATTCAAAAAACTCTTCCAAAACCCTTCCAATTATCTGTCATGTGTTTCTGTCTACATTTTCATTCTTCATTTTCTCTAGCTTTCGGAGGTGGGCCTATCTGAATGTCTGTATGGATGCACAGGGTTCCCTGCTTGAGACTGTCCTCATGAAGCCATGACTATGTTACTTCATTCTAAATAATACACTAACTCACAAACCTTTTTTGTTTTTTTAAGAATTCTATTCTTGTTGGTTTTTTCTATCATGGGTGTAAATATTCAGCTTTGTCATGTATGTCCATCTTGAAGAAGTAATTTAATTTCTCTGCAGTTTCATTGACCAGCAGGAATAACTGTTTCACTTTTTTCCTCTTCTGACAGGTTTTGGCTTAATTGTTTAGCTTGCACATTATTCCAAAGTGGTACCTCTGTGTTTGTTCACATGGTCATGGCACAGCCCACTGTTAACACTCTGTGTAATACGCCTGTACCCAAGGGTCATAAAGGGCTTTGCATTTTGAGTGGTCAGTTTTATGCTGTGATTTAGAGTGGGGAAATAGAGGTATGAAGAAGCTGACGAGTCCTGCTTTGGCAAGTGCTCTTCTGCATGTCCTGACAGAAATTCTGTGCATGGTCACTTCCCAGTTTCAGGAAAAGACCAGGTTCATCTTATTTTCCTTTGTCTATATAGGTCATTTGAGATGCTTCTTCCCCTGCAAGACTCTGAAGTCAAAAACCTTGGTTTTGAAATAATGCTTACTCAACTCAGAAAGTCTTCCTTTCAATTTTCTTCTATATCTTAGACTTACTTCCACCAATAGGATTGCAGCAATATATGCCTTTGTTTCCTTGTATTGGATCCCATCCATCTCTTGAGGTACATTTGAGCAGAAGCTAATTAAATCTACACACATTTAGCGTGACATTAAAATTCTTTTTTCTTATCTGCAGTAGCTGTTTATGAAACATGAGTACTGTCCCAGTAATTAATATTTCACAGGACTGTCATTTCAAGTGAGTGAGAAAAAATCACAACAGTGTCTGATGTGTTTTTTCTTTCTAGAGACTCAATTTTATTGTGCTGGAGTGAGTGCTTGGCACATCCAAATCTTCAGACCTGCATGGAGCTGTGCTTAGTGACACAGAGGGGACTGTGACTGCTCACTTGGGTGGGAGGGCATGGCTCAGTGCCCTTCTCTGCCCAAGGGAAGGAAGGAGTGCCTGTCTCCTCAGTTTTCCTGCTAAATCCAGCACACTGTGCTTGTCCTGTGATACACATGATGCTGTATTTGATGCATATAACATGTTTAATGTCTGAATTTAAGATTGTCTGCCAGGACAGGACAAAAACTGTCTTGCTAATTGTCACGAAGTATTACCAGTAGTGGCTTAGAGAAGACTTTTGGAACAGGGCAGGCATCTGATGGCACTATCTCAACACAATCCCCAGGTCTCCAGCAGATCGTATCTCAAGGACTGTTGTGTTGTCCTGGTGTTTAGCAGTCACTAATAAAGTTACTTTTTGGGAACCCATGTGCACTTTCACCACTCGTAATACTCTGCATCAAGAAGTTGCGCCATTTATTTACAAGTTGTGTGAAGAACTGCTTTCCTCAGTTTGCTGTGGATTTTCATTTGATTTAATGCCTGCTACTTCTGGTATTTACACCATACAGTTGTTCCGTATTTGTTGTCTTCCTGGATCAAATGAATTAATACACCTCAGTCATACCTTCGTATCTCATTTTTTTCTTTTTTGGCCCTGAAGAGTTCTACTCTTTTTTTTTTCTCTGGAACATTCCATTCCTCTATGCATTTATACTGGGGAAAATTAGTGCCCTGATAGCTCTTGTTTCTTTTATTGTCCTTTCAAAGAGAAGACCACAATTTATAGTTAAATACTATTTCATTAAATGCAGTCAGTATCTTACTTTTCTGGAAATAATCATCCTTCTACTGAGGATACATAGAATAGTAATGGTGAAATCTCACCCTGGCTTCTCAAGCATTTTTCTCAGGTTCATTTTTGTGATGCCGTTATATCAATGTGCCACAAAATGTCACACTAATGTGTCAGCCTGACTTTTCAGGTGCTTATAAGAAGGGGTCTTGCGTGTGAGATGTGAGTGGCTCTAAATTCACCTGTCTGGCTGAACTGACCATGGGTGGTGTGAGGAGCTGGCTGGCATGGGAGTGCAGGGCTCTGGCATTCCGAGCAACTCACCTGGTTGCACTGTCAGAGAGAAGGTCCTGCACATGCTTCGGCAGCCCATGGGCTGGAGTCTAAGGTAGATTTTGTCACTTTTGCCACCATAGCAAGCCATAAAAATGGCAGTTTTGAAATGAAAGGAATTGCATTAATTTCAGTCAGCAGCTGCTGAGGATACTAGGAAAGCATATTTTGTTTTGGGAACATCATGTTTGGATTTCCAAAACAAAAATTTGAAGGATTTCTGTTCCATGAAGACTTCAAATGTTGGCTTACCTCCTGGTTCAAATTCGCGTTTTTTTCATGAAAGCACAAAAAAATATGTAATATAAATTCAGATTTCCAGACAGCCCTACTTAGGCTTCAGTTGACAGATTATTTCTTTTTTTTCTACGTTATTAGTAAGAAACTATTATATCTACGCTTTTTGCATTTGTATTTCCCTCATCACTGCAATGACTGTTAGTGTCCCAGTCTGCTGCTTAAATTTTCTTTTGCCTAATTTCGTTTCATTTCTTCATTGCACAGCCTTTAATAAGCTAAGTGCTTTTTTGTTTACACCCTTGACGTTCTCAAATGATGGTGCATTTCAGCCATTCTGCAGCTAAGCTATACCTATTTGTCTCGTAGCCTTCTGATTACAGAGTAAATATACAGCTATGGAAAATACACATTCTCTAATGTATATTAGTAGAAGCAGATGGTGCAGTCTGTTCATTCATGGAATTCAGTTTCTAAAACTGATTTAATCTGGTTTGCAGCAAATACTATTCCAGTACCGTCTGTCATGAAACATGTGCAAAGGGAGATGTCCCATTTCAGGTTGTTTGTATTTCACTGCAATAAAGTGTTTATTTCATGTGTCACATGGGATATGGCGTAACAGAACACCTCTTGTAAAGGCACATTGTTTCAATACACAATACTACGTTGTTATTTGGCATTTTTACATATTATTATTTTTCATTACCCCTTTTGCATTACGAAGCAGTGTGCTGCCAGTCCCTTTTGTAAACCTAGTTTTCTTGCAGCCATTAATAGAATTTGCACTTGAGAAGAAGTGATGGAGAATTATTTTCTTCTGGAGAGGAATTTTAAATTAATTATAAGAGCATTTTGCATAATTTGGCATTTTTCCCATTGTGAAAAAGAAGTTTCCTTGTTTCTTCAGAATAGAGGATTTTCCAAAATCATGAAGCCCAGATAAACTGTTTGTGTTCTGCTTCTGCTAAGCCAAATGCAGAAGAGAGTACAGTGTGTAGTACCTGTCTTGTTTAGCTCAAAGATCCTGTTGTCTCTAAAGCAGGAAGTACTTGGCCCAAAGAGCTGAATTGTCATAGAAGTCTTGAGGCTCTGTATAGCTGGAGAAACAGGCTTGCAGAGGCAGTTTTCGTCTCCCCACTTACCACAAAATGTTTGCAGCTCTGGCAGTAAAGAAAGGATAGTGGTAGGAAATTCATGTTTCATTTCCTGCTGCAGTGAAGGATGTGTGAATCCTCCAAAACCTTGTGGAGTTATTAAATTAAAGGATGTGGTGGGGTAAAGCAAGTAGTCCAAAAATTATTGGAGAAATAACATGATCTAAAAGCATCTGGTTGGAAAAAACCTGTTAGGCTTCTTACCTGTCTGAGTAATTGCTTGACTGTTCTCTACGTTTTAAAAATTAAATATTTGCAACAGCTGGTTTTTTTTTGGGGGGGGGGGGGAGGGG
>VYZT01008957.1:23189-60293 GCA_013400735.1 Pomatostomus ruficeps
GGGGGGGGGGGGAGAGTTAAGTGATTCTGTTTTCCAGTTCTTTTCTCTAGAGTGTCTTCATCTCCTCTAGACTTAGTGCTAGAATTTAAAAATCAATCTTCCATGGAATTTAAACCAGCTCCAAAGCCGTCAAATGTCACAGCTTTCACAAAAGATGGTTTGTTTCTCTCTTCCCCTAGAGATGCTTAGAACTTTATTTTTGTACAAAGCCAATAAATAATAACAACAAAAATGAATATGTGTTTTTCAAGGTGATTATGTAAACCAAAAGGAACTTAATAGGAGACATGTCAGTGGGGAAAAGAACACATCCTTTTTCATCTAATCAAAGGATGGCTTGGGTTGAAAGGGACCTTAAGGATCATGTGGTTCCAAACCCCTGCCATAAGCAGGGACACCTACACTAGAAGGTGTACTAAAATATTAAGTATATGAGATATCCCATGATTGTTCCTAGAAGTATTCCATGTATGCCACTGAAGAAAGAGCAGATGTCCAACAGTTCACATCATTCTGAGCTGACTTGTATTGACTGCTGTATTTTCTCTGCCAACAGCAGTGTGTGCATTGTTGAGTCCAGAGAACTTCTCCTGATGATGTTAAATGTTTTTAAAGCATTTACAGCTCTAAATATCTCTAATAGTAAGGTAACTTTTAATAAAGTTACACATTTTTAGCATTTTTAAGTGTGGTGGGTTAACCACGGCTGGCTGCCAGATGCCCACCCAGCTGCTTTCTCACTCTCCCTTCTATCAGGGCAGTGGAAAAAAATAATATGAAAAATATCACGGCTCGAGTTAAAGGCAGTTTAATGAAAGAAAGCAAAGGTTGTGTGAGGAAGCAAAGCAAAACCACAGACTTAATCTCTACTTCCCATCAGCAGGCGATATCCAGCTACTTTGTGGGAAGCTGGGCCCCAGTACACATAGCAGCTGCTTCAGAAGAGAATGCCTTAGTAAGGAATGTCATCCTCTCCTCCTGTCTCTCAACTTTTAGTGCTGACTATCACACCATGTGGTACAGGATATCCCTTTGGTCAGCTGGGGTCAGCTGTCCTGGCTGCATCCCCTCCCAAGCTCTTGCCCACTCCCAGCCTCCCGGCCCGTGGGGTGTTGGAGAGACAGCCTTGGTGCTGTGTGGGTGCTGCTCCGGCACTGCGAGCACTGTAGGGACTGCTGTGGAGCAGGCCCAGCCCATTCCTGTCAGATTCAGTGCACAGATACATGCTGTTTTACACTGCCTTTTGAGACATAGATGCACACTGAATTAAAAACTACAGAGGTTTTTGAAAAACTGACACTTTTCTCAGTAATAATGGTTTCACAGTATATTAGTATAGTAATAATGGTTTCACGTTACATTTCATGTTTGGATTACTGACTAACAAATTCAGTTCATGACAAACCAATGAAACTTGCATGGAGCATTTTTTCTTGTATGTATGTATTTTTTTAAATTGCAACCTTAAGTATAATTAAGACAAACTATGCAAAACAAGGTTTAAAATACAGTGGTCCCGAAACTTCTTTCAAGACTTTTTTTTTCTTCCCTGTGGAAGACATACTCAACCAAATTACTCATGAATGGAGTCTGCTTTCACACAGATCTTATGGAAAACCCAATTATCCAGCTTCCTGTTGGGGAAGCTAGACAATGTTTGTGCTTCAGCCACTAACTGTTTTTGGAATTTGTCATGCCAGACAAATCTATAATCAAATCTTTGAGGTTTTTTATTTAATAACTGAATAGGTATGGCTTCACGAAGTCTGGGTGAGTTTCTTTGTGCTCACAAATAAGAGGCACTCTTCTGAAAATCTCCAATTAAGAGAATACTAATGTAGCAAAGCTCAAAGTGCATGGAACTAAGTTTATTTCTTAACAAATAAGCTCTCTAGGGAATGTTCTGAAGATGATGTTCTGAACTACTAAGCTTATGTTGGTTTTTTCTTTGAAACAAAGGCAGAGGTATTTTTTAAGTTATATTTTTCAAATGCAAAATGGAATTTTAAGCTTTCTGGGCTCAGTTGCCTCAAAACCTAGCCGTGTTCTTATTGTGCCTTATGGTCATCAGTGTGCTTTTAAAAGAAAGATATTTTGAAATAACTTTGAGAATTGTTAGTTTGAAGCTATAGCAGAGCTTGAAGCTGAGTCTTGAGCTACAGTCTCCTGATCGTGAAGGTATTTTCACTTTACTGAGAGCTTTTATCAGGGCTAATGGTGATATAGCTGTGACTTTGATAAGCACCACCCTGAAGATGAAGCACAGAAGCCAGGTTAAGGCTTTTAAAGAAAAGAACACTCAGGTTTGCCCTCTGCAGCAATATTTCAAAGACCAGACCTTGAGGGAGGTGACTCAAACCAAATTGAATGATAAAACCTTCCTTCACAGCCGGGCAAGTGGGAGTGGAGTCCTGTGGCAGGTGGCCTTTTGGTGGCTCTTTCTTCCTGTTGCCATCACCTCCCAGCTGCAGAGCAGCCCTGCAGTTCCCAGCCCTATTCCTGCTTGCTGGGCTCCCTCTGCACAGCTGGTTTCTGCCTCTGGCTTTGCTGCAGCTGCATATCCTCTTGCTCTGCTTGTGGGAGCATAGTTCCCACTTGAACAGATGGGGGACATCCAGCAGGGATTTTCCAGTGGAGGTGGGCAGGTATGTAGTATATTGGGAGAGGGAGCTGGGGGAGCACTTGTTTTGCAAAATAAGAGGAGGTAAAATGTAATTAAACTATTTGAGCAAATACAGCAGAGCAGTAGTTCTGTACGATGGACAAAGGAAATACAATTGTCTGAATGAATGATGATCAAAGTTTAAAAAAAATCCAGTTTTCTGGTTTAACTGATACATCTTTCAGTCTGCTCTGTTACCTTTTTTTTTTTTTTTTCCCTGCGACTTGCAGGAGAAACTGGTAAATTTTCCACTTGGGGGATCAGCAAGCCTGCTTTTTTGCATGGACTGAGGAAAAAGACAGGTTTCTTTCCTGCATTCGCCTTGGGTTTTATAGCAACAATAGGGTTTCTAGGGTTGCTGAACCTACACAGCTCTTCCTTTTAACTTAATGCTGATTTTGTTTGGATTAAGCATGATTTTAGAGTTCAGTTAAAACTAATTTCATTCTCTTTACTTGCAGGAAAGAGTGTTAGGTGGGTTAATTCAGCCGTTCAGTGTGAGCCAATTCTGCAGTTTAGTGCAACCATATGTTTAAAGCATTGAACAGCAGCTGAACTGTGCGAGATTCCCCTCTAAGCTATCCAAGGCAGTGTATAGTCATTAACACATGGGCATGTGCAGTACATTCTCCCAGCAGCTGCCTTTCAGTGCCCTTTGCCGCAGTTCCTTGATGGTTGTTTCCAAGCGTATTGTGTCTGAAGGGAGGGGCAGGGTCTCAGAAAGGTGTTCCACTATCTGGCATTTTAGGGTCTGCAGGCTAAGGAAGGAAGAGACAGGGAAAAACCTTGAGGATTTGAGCCAGCTAGGTTTTCTAGGGAAGCAGTCCAAATGTTTTCCAGATTGCCACAAACCGTTAAATTGTTTACAGTAAATTTTAAGTGGAAGATCCCCAACTGAGCCAGATGCCATGGCTGTTTGCAGAGCAATCAGGAGAGTGGTGAAGTATTTGGGAATTGGAGTTTTAGAGATGGCAGCATGTAGTTGGAGGCAGAGTGCTGGCAGCTGTAACTTGATAAAGACATTTTGCAGGAGTAGGGGAGGAGAGGTTCAGATTGAAGAGATGGAGCTGAGGTGTTGCAGCGATTTTTTTTTTCCCTCTGAGGACTTGTAGCCAAGAGTCTGCCTCTTTCTTTCCACCTCCTTAGCTGTGAGCAGTTTCATTGTGGAGTGAAATGACTGAGCTTGTAAATCATCCACCCTTTTACCAGTTATTCAAGACATAGGCCTTTCAGGGTATGGTAAAGATGTACCTCTTCTGTCTAACAAACTACTTTTTAAAATTCTCTTTTCTTGTCCCCATTAGTAAAGTGTACACGATTTCTACATCTGCAGACTGACAAGAACTATTTGGTTTAGTGTTGCCTGGACCTAAAAATCCCTGTTACTTCTACCACTTGTTTCAAAACAGCTACAAGCATACCAGATTAGTTTTGGCAGGAAAATGAAGATTATGTAATTTTGAGACAAGTCTACTTGTTTTACTTTTAAAAATAATAGTTCAGAATTTAGAATTCCTCTTCCAAATCTAAATTGAAATAGTGTCTAGCAAGTAAATCCATTTGTTGTGGAGAAATTTGAGGACTGAGGAAAATAGGAGCAGGAAAGGAAATTGCATCTTTGAAAATGGAAGTGAGAAAGGAGACTTTATCTGGCTTTAATTCAGGAGATAATATTCATGTTATAATTAAAGGGCTGGGCTTTTTCTGTCTTGCTTAGTCTGCTAATGAGTCACTTTTCCTAGATCACCTTTTCTAGTATTAGTAATGGGCTTGTGAGGCTGCTGATGCTTCCCCCGGAGCCAGGAACCGCTCTGTGGTTACTCATCCCTGCTGGTATTTCAGATGCTGGCATCTCTCTGTGGTGTATGGACTGCAGTGTCGAAGGGTTGGCTCAGAGGCAGAGGCCTATGGATCATCACCTGTGTGTCTTAGCTGAACAAACCCAAAGACTTTTCAACCTGCTTTTTCCCCTTCCTTGCTGTTTTTCAGGAGTGTGTCCACCAGACTTCTGCCTATCCAGCCTTTCCTGTTGTGTTGTCCTTCTCTTGCAGACTCTATGTTGCCTCCCTCTCTTTTCCATGTGGGACTGATATGTGTCACGTACATTTGCATGGTTCTTTATAGCTCTCTCTCCAAAATCTCCCTGCATTCCCATTTCTCCTGGCATGTTGCCTAATTTTTTGTTTGGTGTCCCTGATCATTCTGCCAGTCTCAAACCTTGTCTCATGCCTGTGGTCAGGGTACCCTTAAATGCTCCAGACAACACAAAAGGACATCCAGGTTTTACCTCACCCTGGTTTTAGACTTTTCTGTCACTGGAATAAGCCACAAGTATAAGCACCCTGGTATAAAATTCTGCTGTGTTTTATCCACTTAGAAATTAGGATGAAGTGCCCCACACAGAGCTACAGCATGTAACTGAGCATGCATGGATGCACTTTTACCCTGACTGAGTCCTCAGGGAAGACCATCCCCTTTAGCTCTGCTTTTGTTTGTTCTCGAACTTGATCTTATCACTTGTGTTGGGCAGGAAACTGGGCAGAACAGAGATCTTTGTGGTATGTGTATTAGTAAGAAAATATTGGAAGTATGGTAAGAACCAATAACAGAGGGTTTTTTTCCTTCTGGGCACTCACTGATTGAATATGATGATCATAGGTTGGAAGGGACTGCAAAATCCTGACATTTTTAACAACTGCGAAGCTGCAAACTTCTCTGCTCTTCCACAGTACATGAATTGTAATAAGGAAGTGTTCATTTCTTTGCAATAAATGGACAGAGGAAACAACCTCAAGGTATACTGGGGGAGGTTTAGATTGGATTTTAGGAAACATTTTTTCACTGAAGTGGATGTCAAGCATTGGAACAGGCTGCTGAGGGTAGTGACTGAGTCACCGTCGCTGGAGGCATTTAAAAGACCTGTGGGGACACTTTGGGACATGGTTCGGTGGTGGGTTTGGCAGTGCTGGGTTAATGGTTGAAATGGATGACCTTTTCCAACCGAAATGATTCTGTGATTCTGCGGTTGGTTGTGCAATTTTCTATCAATCAACAGCCTAAACAGTGCTGGAAGGGCCTTTTCACCTGGCTAGGGGGTGATGCTGTCACCCGAGTCCTGATCCAAGTGCTCATGAAAGGACAAGGAGGGTGCAGAGACTGCCTTGCTTCCACAAGGGTAAATGGGAATCTCTGCCCTTAAGAATATCTGGTCGTGGACCCTTTTCACTGCAAAAGGGGTGCTGAGTAAAAGGGAGAAGCAACAAACAAAACACAGAGACCCAGATCTGGACAGACAAATCTAATGGAGGCAGAGACAAGAAATAAACTTTGTCAGCCACACTAATGGATAGGCTGCTTACAGCCTCATTTAACAGGCATAGAAGGTACCTCTGAGGTGTGATTCCTTTTTGAGCTTAGCTTCAGATAAAACTCTTCCCCCTTCCAGCGGAAATATCTGTAGATATGTGTGAGCTTGATTAAAAACATCTGTGATGTCAAACAGATGTTACAATTTTCTTCATGCTAATTGCATTAGGGCATCACTTAACATGTTTAAAGTACATCAGATAAATAGAGAGAATTATTTAATTGTATCACTCCTAGAATGCTAAAATAGGTCTTATTTTATGTTTACATTATTTGTACTCACAAGCTTAGCTGAGAAGGCTTTAGTCATTTGCAATAGTAAACTCAGAGAGGAAATTTGGATTGGTTTTAATCAATTATTCACTTTTTGTCAATCCAGAAAATAACATGCATAAGAAATTGTTACTTATTGTTGAATTGCCATTTATATCATCTGATGTTCTGTAGTGGAGGAAGATACATAGAATTGCAGTCTTCAGTTGTGGCTGCAGTGCCTGTCTCAGTATTAGACATGAAATTATCATATATTCATATGATTCATTGCTTATCCTTCAACATATATAATTGAAGATGTCAACTTCAGAAAAATCTAATATCTGATACATAATAATTGCAGCACTTTTCTTGAAATGCCAGGGTTTCAGGACTTAAAATTAGTTATAAATCATATCCTGTATTAATAATCTGAAACTTTTCGTTATTTAACGCTGGCAAATGCACTTCTTGATGCCATTTCCATTCAGCTCATGCTCTTCTCTGTCTGCCTGGCTAGTCTTTATAAATGGGGACAGACTCACTTTGCTTTGACTGCGCTGGAGTAACACAGAGTGTCTGAAGAACAGTGGATTCATCCGTGCAATGGAGGCTGTCATCCGCCTCCATGGAACGTGAGACAGTGGGGCTCCTTGCGATGAAACACAACGTGCAGAATTTGCATGTTGTTCTTATCTCTGAGAATATATGACAGATTGTTTTGTGTAGCAACAGATTGTCATTTTTATTACTAGATAGTGTGTGTTTTTACTGGTGTGGCCATTCTGGTAATTTCCTATGTTGTTTGTGCTTGAGCGCTGCCATGGGGTTGTTTTAGCAGGATGTGCACCACAGGGTGCTGAATTTCCTTAGTTCTTACAGAATTAAATAAAACTTTTAAGTTTCAGTATCTTATAAGAGTGTTCATCTTTTGTTGATCATCTGCTTGCTTCTTACATTTCTGATATTCTTGCTTGGAAGGAAAGTCAAAAGAGATGCTACCTGAACCTCAGCAAGGTGCAGAAATCTAAATGAACACAAGAGGAGTTAGGTGTGAGGCTATATTGTTACATTTATTTTATTAGTTTGTTTTGGATGAGGTTTTTCAAGATGTACCTATTTCTGTCATGTTTGGGATGCTTAGCAAAATAAGGAAACAAAGAAAAAACTTTGTGGCCCATACCAGGTATCCCAAAACTTCATGTAATGCAGCTGTCAATGTCTGGTTCTAGTACAAAATTACTGAGTAAGGAACTATGAGACCATTGGTCTTTGGCTTTCAATTCCCTGGTATTGGACTGGGAACTTCTGTGAGCAGTCAGAAAAAAGCACAAAACTGCAGAAGTGGAGAGTTTGTGTTTCTTCCCCTCCAAAGCTTTGGGCGGTGGGCCTGCTCTCTTCTGGTACATCTCTGCTGGATAATACTGCAGAGAGAGAAGCAACCCAACTTTTCCTTTTTTTACAACAGTAAGGCTGAATCCTTACTTACTGGTGCCCTGTGTACATATAGCCAAGCACAAAAAGGTATTGAAACTTTCCTCTCTCATCTGTAAAATAATTTCTTTAGAAATGCAAAGAATTCAAGCCCTAGCAGTGTTTCTGATTAATGCCTGCTTCAAATCCTTGAAGCATTTGTTTTGTGACAAAAGATTAATCACAGTAGATTATCAGTTCTAAAGGTCTTTGGTTTATTTTTTATTGCTGAAAATTATATGTATTTAAAAAAGAATGAATCTCTCTTCCTAGGAATGTACCTACTGTCTTTATCTGTCTCCCTGTATGAGCTTGCTACATGTTGACAAGTCGTATGGAATTATTCCCAGTCTGTTTGAATGGTTTTTTCCCCTTATTCAACTGTAAGCACAATGTCAAATCAAAGCTGCAGTATCAAATATGTTTTGCTGGGAAATGACCATGATGAATTCGATGCCGTGCTGGTTACTTACTGTATTTCAAGCTATATTTGATCTTGGGGGTGGAAGAGAAAACCATAGTGTGCAGGCTGGTGGCTGCTCTGTTGCTAATTCATTGGCAGTTTTGGGGAAAAAATATCTGCTTTCTCTCTTTATTTTTTTTAGGCCAGATATTAGCATGAATTACAGCTCTAGCTATTTCAACAAGAGTTCAGTGGAAAATTTGATTCCTTGGAGAGTTCTGTATGGTTCTGAGCCATAACTAAGTCTTTTAACTCCTGCAAATCATAATAAAGAGTAATAGGTAAAAGGCCACTGCTCCTTTAAATCAGTGTCGCCAATGACTCAGAATATCTATTGATTTTTTTCTTTATTCCTACCAGCAGTTTCAATTAAGATTCAGCAGGTCTACTCTGAGAAAAGTCTGCATAAAGCACTGCCTGGTATTCTTGGTTAATACTGGTTTTTATATTCTGTTTAAGAAATGAACACTTAAAAGTAATTATATCTGTAACATGTTAAACATCAATCTAAAAGGCTAGTATAATGCCCACTTTATAGCTTTTGTTATGTATTTTTGAGTGTATAATTACTGGAATGTATAAATTTATATATTTAATCCAATTTTTTTCAGACAACAGCTACGCAAATTTAAAAAGTCACTTATGTTCCCCCAGACATACTACTTTCTGAATATGACAGAATTGCAGCATGATTTTGAAAAAAGAAACCAAAAAACAAACAACCATGCTGTATTTTTCTTGCAAATAGTGTCTGTATCAACAAATCATCTGGACAAAATGATTATGGGCTGTTTGTCTTTACCCTTTGTAATGCACTAAGCAAATTTCAGTGCTTCATCCCCACATGAACCATTTGCTAATTCGGTGCTTATACCATGTTTGTCAGTCCCTTTATCTCTATTCGTGCATTTTTGGGAGGCCAACCCCAGATGTGCAGCAGCTATTGTTCCACATTGGATTGTGTGACAGTATTCCACATGGAAGCCCGGTGGAAGGAAGGTAACCTGAAGCTCTGTCATTCTCCATGAAATCATGAAAGCTACAGAAAAATAAATGAGAAGGGCAACCATTAAGGAGATGAGCAAGATGCATGTGTAGAATAAATGCTATTAATAAAAAGGTTTGCCTCCTGAGTCACCGTGCTTCCCATATAAATTTCCATATTGGCACGTGGCCACTGCTGTAATTGTTTGCATTAAAAAGTAGTATCAAGAATGTAGTGTATTTTTAGCTCTCACTACAGCAGTAGAAACAAAAAAAAGGTTAATATTTTACTGTAAGCCAGTTTTCTAAAGACCATCTGAGATCTGTGAGATCTGTGGTTGTAATTTTGAAACGTTTAGCAAGAAATCTCCAAGTACAACACAAATATCTCTGAAGTTTCAGAGACATACATTTGTAGCTGATGTATTTGTTACTTGCTATGTATAGATACTTCTGAAGTCTTCTGCCATTTCACAAACAAACTTAGATGGTCACTTTCCATTTTCACTTGGTAGGCTTCCATTCTATTTCCTAAGTAGGCAATAAGTTTTTCTTTGCTTTCAAGATGGTATGCTGGAGAACTTTACTTGTTAAATGTAACTTCACTGCCATCAACCTTTGAAGGGAGGCCTCTGAGAAGTGTATTAGCTCTCTTACACATTTGGTTTTCTACCGATTTGGAAATTGGCAGGTTAACATGAAAGAGGTGAAATGCATATCCTGCATGGTGAGTGAAAAATACTAAGAAATAAATTGCTGGTGTACTTTTGTGCAAAGAAGAATTAATTTAAGAAAGCTGCACTGAATGGGAGTTGAAATTTCCTCTATTGTAATTTTAAAATGCCAGATCAAGAAGAGACCTTGAACATGAGTGGTGTCTAAAGTCTCTGACTGACAAATCGTCACTGAAGAGCTAATGTTCTCTGGCTGCTTACCTGAAGAAATGGAGGATATTGTAAATTTACATTGTAAAGACTGAAGAATATAAAGCCCAGTGCAAGGAGGATTAGTCATGAAGAAATGCCACTGTTGAATGCCTGGCACTCCCTTAAAACGTGACACCATCTGATGAATTTAAGTGTTGTTAGGACCCCGTGCTGTAGCTGTAATGAGAAGGACTCTGGAACAACACTGCAAATCAAATAACTTAATCTGGTGCACATGAAGTTGGTGCCGTGGCCTTGGAGGGGAAGAGAGTTACAAGAATTCCCAGTTCGTCTCAAAGAGCCCCTGTCTCATGAATAGGAGCAGTATCAGTAAACAGGTTGAGCAGGAAATCTCCTTTATGTAAAGGGAAAACGGGGGGGAGAAGTGAGATGAAAAATAGCTAGAATACAGGAGAGGGAGGACTGGGAAGCTCCTCAGATCAAACCAGTAGGAAACATGATGAACTGCAAAAAAAATTTAAAGAAGAATTAAAGCCAAACGACGTAAAAATTAAAGCCAAACTATTTAAAAATTTTAAAAGTAATTGAGATCAAAAAGAAAATAAATGAAACAATGGAGAAGTGAGAAAAAGACAGATTTGTAGAAAAGACAGTGATTTGGTTTTGGCCTATGCCTCTTTGTGAAACATGAGTTTAGAAGACCTTTGGTAACCAGATCAAGAAAATCTTTAAAATCATATAATTAGATTGAAGGCCAAAAGATAAACTCTTGTGAAAAGCAAAAAATGTTCACTGTTCATTTACCTTCCAATTGATTTTCCTTCAAGCTAAAAAAGAAACGTGCTACATTTGGACAGAAAGCAGCATTGATATAAAAATGTAGAATATGAGGCAATGGTTGTTTAAGAGTAGTTAAAACTACAGAACAAATGACAAGTCTGCAAAGATTCAAGAGGAAGCAAGTTTATATCTATGTATGAGACAAAACTGGCCCCACCTACTGTCCAGCAATACCAGCTATTTGTTTTCTTTCCAGTTGCTACAACTAGACAATTTATTTCTTCATTAAATACTTCCTTCAAGGGTAATTTATTTAGGTTGTTCAGGTGTTAAATCAGAAACGCACTGAATTTAATTTTTATCGTTTTGGGCATACATGATATCGTTACAAAAATAAATCAGTGATCTCAAACATTTACAGTTGTTTTTAAAGGACTGACAGCTTTATCATTTTTATGTTTTACACTCACAAACATGCAATTATTTGCATTAATGCCACCATATTAACTTTTGTCTGAAAAGAAGCCACCATCACTGTACATTTATTGGGCTGTGTTTGTGATATACTGTGTTTAGTGGAAATTGACTCCTCTGCCTACAAAATACACCTTTGGAAACAAAACAGCTTCACTCATAATTAACATATTAATCGTATGTGCCATAAAACCATTGTGTCTGAAGGGCCAATGTCCTGTACTTTTGTAGAGCTCGGTTTCTTGCATCTTCATTTCAAATAGAAATTCTTGAATGCTAAATCTGAAGTAGATGGAATGCTCCCTCTACATCGTCATATAGAAGCTTTAAATTACGTAGGGATGAGCTTGACAAGATGTCCTCAACCTCTGAACTTCTCAGAGTCTTTCCCAAAGACAACTGAAGGTCACGTGTTGTTGTCTGTGTGATAGTGATTTGATTGCACCTTGATTTGAAGCTGGGTGGATTTTTCTGTCTTCATGTCTTTAAAAGTGCTCCTAAAACTGTTATTTGCTTTCTCTTACTGTACTGTAATGCCAAAAGAAAGGTCATGGGAATTTATGTTTTTACATTTGAATATCCAACAGAAGGTCCTGGGGTCGGCAGAGGTGGAAAAGCTTTTTCATCCCTCAGCTGAGTAAGCTGTGAGATTCTGGGTTAATTTAGATTGGGTTTGATCTTTTTTAAGAGCAAGGGCTTTTTTTTCAACCTGAGCGTTAGACTTTTGCAGTGAAATTTGTGTGCAGACTTTGTTTTTAGTATCTTCTCTTCACAGTTTCTTGATTTTCAGTATCTCAGTATCTTCTGTAGCATATAGCACCCTAATAGTTTAGTGTCCTTAAGCAAAAATAGAGTAGGAAGAACTTAATCCAGAAGAGTTCATCTGTTTGCCTTATGGATTGTTTGCAGCTGATCTTTGATAACGGCTGGCTCATACTTGCAGATTTTTAGGATTCACTTTGAGTATGTGCTTGTCTGAACTTTTTATCCTTGTTTTCTTTTTTGTAGATTACAGATAGAAGAATCTTCTAAACCTGTAAGGTTATCGCAGCAGCTGGACAAAGCTGTAACCACGAACTATAAACCAGTGGCTAATCACCAATATAATGTAAGTAGCTTTTAGTATTTTCCCTTCTTTTCTTCAGGAGGAATTTGGCTTAGGACTCCAGGACTGCTCTGCTGCTGTCCAGTAGCTCTTTCACTCACAATTGGCCACTGTCTTTTGAAATGCTCTATGTCATCTGGTTTCTCCTTGATTTTGTCTTCTGGGGATCTTCTTTCTGTCTCAAGACCAGTATCACCCTTGGGGCTATGGTCTGCCAGTTGTAACTGTCTTGTGTTATCTGATGGAGGGCAGACCACCTTCACCCAACCCTTTCAAGTGGCTTTATTACATCCTGCCTCTAATCTTTTTTTTTAATGTAATTTTGATGTTTGTGGATGAAAGGCAGTTCTGGCTTTGTGCTATGAGCTGTGGAAGCACTCTTTTGAGCCAAATAACTTACCATCTGCAGGAGGGTAAAGGACTTGAAAAGAGTCATTAGTTTCCAGTCCTTTGGAGGAATTGGCAACAAATAGAAAAGAATAACAGCTGATAATTTTTCTCAGTTTCATACCTTCACAGTACATGTTATTGGCATCATTGGCCCTGTCAATATTACACCCACAATGCTGTTCCAGATCAGCTGATGTACATATAAACCGTAATGTCCTTTTCCTTAAAGATCCTCTTTGAGTAATTTGTATGTATGCATATAGAATTGCTATTACCGCTGAATGTGAGGAACATTAAGTCATACTGAAAATGAATCACTGTGTTAGTCATTTAAACTTCTACACTTTTTATTAAGATTTTATTTACATAAAACAAGTGACAATATACTGGGTGATATTTAAGCATTATTATGAAAGTCAGTCTATTGACACAGAACCAGAAATATTAGTTTCTCTCACATGGGACTGTTTTATAGCAGTTACTGTTCAAAGTCTGCTCTATACATGGATGGTCATACCAATATAACTACTGTAGCTGAGAAAATATTATTTAACCAAAATAATCACACTGATGTATCCTGCAATGCAGATGCAGTTTTATATGAGTATATTGTTTTATGATGCTGCTGGTATTTTCCTTCTTTAATTCTGGAATAAGCTTTGGTGGGGTACAGCTTATCTTTTTAGTGGGATGCTGTTCCATTTCCCTGACACCAGCATAATTACAGCAGTATGACTTCAACCTGGAGACAATCTTTGTATCTTTATTCCAGCTGCAAACTGCAGTCATCATATCATTATGGAAATTTAAATCTTGTGTGAGATTGAGGGGGTATAACCAGGACATAGCCAGGCCTCTTAAAAGTGATGATGCTCTTGTGTCCTAATTGTAATCTTTTTATTGGGTACATAGCTGTCTGTGCTCATGGAAATCCATTGGCAGTGTGTTTAGTTTTCATGTCTATCTTAAAAGTGTTATGATGGGAAAATTCTCATAAGACACACTTGTACTCGAGTCACCTTGACCTTGCCTTGACTCTAAAGGCCAAGGCACTTGTACTTTCTACAATGTCTTTCTTTTCATTAAGTCTTTTATTAAGGTTCAGGTTGGATGGCTGAAAGGATATATAACTGGGAGAAAAAGTCCATGAACCTTTAAAACCTCTTGGCTGAATTTTTCTACTGTTTTCAGGCAGCAATTGCTTTCTTAGAACCTGCTGCATTGCATGTAATCGTGTGGCTACTGTGTTGGGGACAGGATTTTCACAAGAAAAAAATAAAAATGTACAAATGTCATATATGCTAATACATTCAGTCATCATCTGGGCAGTTTCTGAGGGAAGAATGAGTATCTACCAAGTAAGACAGAAAGGGTTAACATTTCTTGAAGGAAAGAATGTAAATCGGGGCTTAAGTGTGGCTGCTCCATATACCTGTAAATGAACATACAACAGGAAGGAGGAGGGAAATAAATTACATGTGGATGGGAAATAGCAGTACTTTGTTTGAATTCAAGGACTGGGAAAGTGATTAGGGTCTTTTTTGCAAGAAATTATATCAAGCCTACATTTTTATTAGAAGAAATTGCAATTCCATTATAATATATGCTAAGATTGTAACTTAGCTTTTCTTCTCTGGGAAAGGAGCCTCCATTATATCCATAAATATTAAACGTGTTTTCAAAGTTGCAAGATTAATATTCTTACAGCTGGGACCTTTCTGTGACTTAATTACTTTCCATAATACAGCAGAAAAGTTCTTCAGTGGTTCTGGTTAGCCCTTCAGAGGCTTCTTTCAGCGGTTTCCTTGTGGTCCTCTCTTCCCACTGTCCTGTACTGTAGAGGTTGGTATCCGTGCTCCAGGAGACAAGAAAACCTTTAAGACTGCTTTAAAGCATCTTCAAATGAAACTTTGGATTTATTCTCAATTCTCTATCACCTTTGTATTAGCTGTGTACCAAAGCAGTTACATCAGCTTCTTGATATCTTCAAGAAGGCAATTTTGGCAGCTTTTCAGCAAGCTTAGCAACATCCTGGGAAGGTAAACAAAGAGAAATTGATCTCAGTATAAAGTCTTCTGGGGATAAACTCACAACTTCTGCGCTAAACGGCTTGTTCTAAAATGGTCCTTCCTTGAAATCAAGTAGTATTTGAATGCTCTTTAAATTTAAAAAACCCACACAACTTTAAGGAAATCTAATTAGTTTACAGTATAGGTTCATTCTGTTACATGACTTTTAAAAAGTGCTTTAAGGCTACTACATAAAAGATCCTGTTTGCAAAGAAAACAGGAAGGAAAGAAGTGAAAGGCTGAATTGTAACTTGCTATGAGCAGTGTATTCACAAGACCAAAAGGAAGAAATCAGCAAGAGAAGACACCAGGCTTTTTTTTTTTTTTTTTTCTTAATAGCACTTCACAGGGTGCTCTGGTTTTAGACAACAGTAGAAGCTGTTGCTGAAGTTAGAGGGAAATGCTAGGGTGTTGCTAATTAAAAAGTGGGCAACTGAGACACCAGCTGCAAATAACTGCTCAATAAAGGGACGGTTTGATATTCAGTTTTCTATGTGAGTTGATTTTATACATTAATGAATTAAGAATATTAGAATATTCACATTGTATTTTTATAGGGAATGCAAACACTCTTATCTGATTTACTTTAGCTCATCCAGAGAATGTAAAATAGAAGCTCCTACCATGGAGAGTGTACTGAGGCACTAAAATCATAGTGAAAGAAGAGTGCTGGGCATTACCATTTACTACCCCAAAAAAAATATTGTGCATAGGTTAAAAAGACTACTTCGCGTTATTTTCCAGGAGATTGTTACTTGTGTAATTGGGATCTTATACACAGTTATGAAGTGGTCCTCTCGAAGGCCTAATGTCAGTGAAGAATTTCCTTATTGTTACTTTGTTCCTTTGTGTAGGAAGCATCAATTTTTACGCAAGTAGGTTTTTTTCTGCAGATGGATAGTTACAGCTAGTAGCTATCTAAGCATATTTTTGTTGTATGTCTTTGAAGAGGTACAAACAGTACTATGGATTTTTGTTGTTGTTCTTAGAGATTGCCTTGAGTCCTTCCCATTGCAACCGTGTTGCTTACCCATTGTTCCCATGGCTTTGCCTCATAGAGAAGGAATAACCTTGGTGTTTCACTCTTGTTCTTGCTCTTCAAAAACAAAACAAAAACCAGGAAAGGAAGAAATCCGTTTCTTCCATCACTTCAGCTTCACCTTCCACCTGAGGAAGTTGCAGTTTGTTTCTGGTTTTCTTCTTGTTCATTTTGGTTCTGTCATTTGGGGAGGTAGGAGATTGCAGAAGGGTTGGCATGGCAGCTGCTGCTGTGACAGTGTGATGTAGTCTGTAACTGGCTGTCTTTATCTTTTATGTCACATCTTTCAGCTGGTGTGTTTTTGAGTCAGAGAAAAGTTACTAACCTCAAAAACAAAGGTCTTTGCACTGAACAGTGACCTCAGGTGCATAAAAGAATGCAGAACTCAGACAAGGAGTGCAAATAGAGCTGTCTTCATCTCTCCTACCAGCTTCTGAACTTGAACTCTAAAGTGTTGGATGTTTTTCTGGCAACAAATTAAGGCTGGATAATCGAGCTCATCTTGTAAAATAGTAACATGTGCATGTATTCAAAACATTTTTAATGTCCTCAGTCCTCATTTCCCATAAACCAGTGTCTTAAATGTAATAGGTCTCTACTGAAAATCCAGCTGAGTGTTTTTTACTGTTATCAGCTGTGACCTGATCAGCTACTGCGCAAAGAAACTGGAGAGTCCTGTGGATCCTGCAGGCAGAGAAGGCTGAAAACTCAGGCTCAAGAAAGCCGGCTGCAGTTGATTGCAGTGGCTAATTAGGAAACTTTGCTTTCAGGAGAATACAGTGTTGATGTCCGGATTACATAAAGCTGTAGGTGTTTAGTTTCAAAGTGTGTTGACTGAGTAGACTTGTTCAAGTCTATTTCTTCTTCATGTGTTTACGACTAGGTGCAGTCTATGTGCCTTATCCTGCATAGTGAGACTGTACCAGTACAGAAACAGAAATGGAATCCACAACAGGGCTTTCAAAGATTGCAGTTCAAACATTTTCAAGGTCAACAGAGGCTCCTAATAATTGTCTGTTGGACTTTCACAAGAAGCAAATGTTTGGACATGCTATTGTTTATAGGAAGGCCAGTGTCATATGTTCCTACTCTCTTGTCTGTGGTGTAGCAGTTCTACTGTAGATCATGACAACTAGGATGATGTGCTGTGAAGCTGGTTTGCTTGATGTTACAGTTTGCTATGTTGCAAAGCTATTACTGTTTTGGAGATTTATTGTTCTTTAAATGCAGTGGCTAAAGATTTAAATAATTACACTAAACTGTGTTAGTGGACAAAAATAAATTTCATGATGGGTTTGTGTGGTGAGATTATAGCTTTTATAACACTACATGGAGTTGGAAAAGCAGGCAAGTATTTGGTTGTGCACGCCCATTTTAGGTTTAAAGCAGAAGCAGGAGACTTCAAGCTACAGGTTGGGAACAATTGCTCTGCATCCATTTCAGAATTTGGAAAAGGTAGTTGGCTGGCTGGAGACCTGTGAGCTATGGCAAAGGTGGTAATAGTCTTTAGCCACTTTGGGACAGCTACTAAGAGACAGGCTATTTTCACTCAGCGAGTAGGAGGGAGTTGGCTGGCAAGGATACATAGGAAAAAATAAATTGTGCCTTAAAACCAATCTTTCTTCTTAAAAATAAGATCTTTAGTATCCGGTAGAACCGTGCATTTTCATTTCTAGGCTTTTAATCTGAAGGTCTTCCTTTTGAGGGTCAGGTTTGAGCCATCAGAAGCAGAACGACTCCCATACAGAATTATCGCACTTAGAGCCAGGCGTGTGTCCCTTATTGATCACATGCATCTTTTCTGCTGTACATTGTGCCGCTGTGGATTCACCCACGCAGTTTGCCTGAAAGCACTTGGTGATTACATGACTTATATTACCTTCTGGATCACTTTTGTTGGTTCCAAGGAGCTGGATGGTTTTCTGTTCGAGGGTGGTATTGGGGGTGGCTGGGGTGATGTGCTGGCAGGTGTCACGATTGGTGCTCTGTGATGATTGGGGTTTGTTTGGGATGTGCTGGTCTGTGCAAATCTTGCTTCTGATGATGAATCAGAGGAAGTATTTTTGGAGGCGATAAAAGTTTCTGTGAAAGTATATAGTCATCTTGTGCAGATTATAATGGTTAAGTAACTTTCAACGTACAGTTTGAAGTAGGATGATGTGTGGCAACAAGGGGCCTCTGCCTGCTTAGAAGGTTTGGTTTTTTGGGACTAGTGTAACTTCATGTCTGCTACTTTGGTTTCTCCTGAAGAGAAGCCATCCACATCCTCAAAGGGTGTCTTTGAAGACTGGTCATACATTGATGGAGCTGATGACTTGAGTGCTGTTTCTGCAGAAAATGAGGCGGTGTCCAAGGGCCGTTGGGAGCATCCTTTGGGCACACGCTTGTTATGATTGCAGATGTAGCCACGTTGGTCTGTGGATTTTCCTGAGAATGGCAATTTTGAGGTTGTTTGACATTTGTCATTGTACCTCAGAAGCTGAAATCAACAGAGGTGGAGTGAGAATACCATCTCAGTTTGGATTCCTGTACTATTATTAATTCTCTTTCCAGGTTTGGGCACCTGCAGGCTCTGTTTCTGCTTTTTTTCCTGGTTAAAACCGAAACATCTAAGAAGCTTATTGTGCTCAGGACAAAATGCTTAGTTTATGTTCATAAAAGAACATTTGAATGCTCAAAAGAAAATTTTCCAGATGAAAAGCACTGAGTCATTGAACAGTGTTTTATTAAATAGAAGAGGGTTTTTGTAGCTTATTGTTCAGCACTGAGAATTATACAGCATTACATATGAATGTCTTTAAAACATGTTTTGTAACAGATTGAATATGAAAAGAAGAAGAAAGAAGATGGAAAACGAGCTCGAGCTGATAAACAACAAGTGTTGGACATGCTTTTTTCAGCCTTTGAGAAACATCAGTATTACAACATTAAAGACCTGGTGGACATAACCAAACAGCCTGTGGTACGTACTGAAAGTCTTGTAAATACAACCATTTTCAGTAGTTACTACTGTGTGTATTTTATCCAAAAAATAGTTTAATATATGTTATATGCCTCAGAAACTTCTCTCTAAATATGTTTTACAACAAACTGAAGTCATTAAGTTTTAAGTTCAGCATTATAGGACAGTGTAGGGTACCAAACATTGCAGTGAGTGTGCTTTTTCTTGACAAAGATGGTTTAAATAACCTAAATGCTCTCTTTTTTATTTAGGTTTGCTTTAATACTAGGAACTAAATTCTGTAATGCTCTCATGTCTCCCCTGCTACTCCTGTCCTCCCTGAAGCCTAGGTCTCTTGGCAGTAGAGGGCTTGTGTAAGTGTGTGGTCAGCCCTTCCCTCAGCTTCTGAACTTTATTTTGGCACAGCAACAGGGGTTGTTGCTCTTTTTCTGTATTTTATGGAATTAGTATTAAATGCAGGGATTATCCATGTTAGGAGCTCAGGCATCATGTCAATACCTCCAAAATCACTGGATTTCCTTTACAAATAGGATCGTTTTTAGGTTAAGAGTTTAGGTGGTTGATATTTAGGATTTATTTGAGTTTTTCTTTTAAACAGTGTTTTGATACACAAACAAGAAAAGCACTAAGACACCTGCATGATTTTATCTTGCAGTGTCTGTCAGCCTCATCATGTATGAACCATAACTTGCCAGTTCTTTCCCTTCTTTCCCTGTCCAAGTTTTCCTTGAGCAGAGACCAGGCAAGAATGGGAGGGAGACTACATATGAAGGACCGTTGGTGTTCTTGATGTTTTTCGCTGCCAACTTCAATATCTATCCTCAACCCAGCTGCAGATTTCAGAAGACTTAAGGGGACTTAATTATGTTTGAGTCTAAATGGAGCAACAATGTCACAAGTTGTTAGACCTAAGGCAGAGGAAAGAACAGTAACAGCTGGATTATGGAAAAAGTGCTCTGTAAAAAAAGGGGAGGAAATGAAAATGCTTACAAGTTTTGCTCACTTCATATTTAGAATTAAGTGTATCTGTGTCAGAGCATTTGTATAAGTGAACAATCTGTTTGGTTAGAAGCTGCAAAAAGATGTTACCCTATTCAAATCCATGTAGGTTCATTGTGTTCTAGTGCCTTGAAAGAAACTTGAAAGTTGAGTAACATATCCCTGTCTTCCATTCATTTATCTCATTAGTCAGCTCCTTTGTGGCAGAGAAGGTGTGTGGGTCATGGGAGCTGAGAAGGAGGAAGGAATAGGGGGAAGATACGGAGGAAGTGGCAAGAAAATTTTAAGTGGGTTTTTTTTTGGTAAGAGAAGTGTGGCAGTCACTGTCTCGATCACTTTGCATGCAAGTCAGTACAGATTTATCTCATCTGCCATGACATCAGCTTGCAGTAGTCACCCACAACTCCCACTTAAGCCACTGGAGAACTTGAAGTTATAAATAAATAAAGGTATTTTTCTTACATAATGGCAAATGTAAATAGTAAATTAAACCCTTGCTACAGAATATGTTCCATGTTACACAAGAAATTGCTGCCATGTTTATTTGTGTCATGAAATCACAAAACAAGTCCTTTCTGAACGTAAATTACTGCTCTATTAGGGAAACATGGATTTATTTGGTTTTCATTCTAATGCAAAATAACAATTTGCAGTAGTAGGCAAATCTTTTGCCACCTACCCAGATGTAAGTACCGAATGCTCCCTGGAAATATTGCAGTAATTCTAGACTTGGACTTTCATGGCTGAGAACATAATACAACTCTCTGTGACCAATCAAATATTTGTGAAGAATAGAACCAGTATGGAACCAGTGGTCTAAGATGAACTGTATTTTTTAAAAATGGAGGAGATTGTTCACATTTTTTCTTCTATTTTAGCTGTAAGTAATGGTTATCCTAAATACAGTGGGGTTTGTTTCCCCCTCAAAGTTTCAGGAGGATTTTCAGAGCTTGTAAGTTGACTCCTCAGAAATTTCCATCTCATAATTCCGTGATAACATTTCACTTTTTATGGAAAAAATCATGAGGGAAGGTGGAACAGAGCAGAGGATGCTTTCAATATACAAACAGATCACCTACAGATGAGCTTCTGTGCTTGATTTACATGTACATAAATATACTGGATCCCTTTCTGAGAAGAAATTGTGGCTCCCTGATTAGCAATCACCAGGCTCTAAAATTCAGTATTTGGCATCACTGAGAGTAGTGTGGGGTCTCTCTCCATGGTATGGTACCAGAGTGCTGTGCTTCAAGAGATATAGGCCAGCCTGGTGCAGTGTAGACCCAGGTGGGGAGTCCTGGTTTCTAGAAGGACAGTTGATCCTGCAGGAAAAATTATAACATCCCCTGAAGTCACTTCTCCAAGCCACTTGCTCTCAGGTGCAGCACAGCACAGTGGGATTATCCATAATTCATAATTGTCTAAAAACTCCAGCAGTTCACTGTTGTCTGTGCACACACAGTGATGTTTTGGGGTTAATGCTCTCAGCTGCCCCCCTTAACACCTCTGCTGCCTGGTTGTCCCTCACAGCAGAGATGGGAAATAGGAATGTGTTGCAAATCCTCAGCTGCTGCAGTTCACGGGTCCAGCTTGAACTGTCCTTACCTGTGACACAGACCTTACCTATTCAGTTTGGGTTGGTTTTGCTCCATTTCGTTATGCTCTTGGAAATTTTGCCCTGAGAGAAGCAGAACTGCCTGGGTAATTAGGTCTGAAAAGTAGGTGAGATTAAAAACAGCCTTTGTGTAGCTAGGTAGACAGGTTTGGGTGGGTGCTGTGGAAAGTTCAGCCACAGTGGTTTCACTCTGCCCGAGCCCAGCAGCAGCATCACACCTTGTGTCCCGGCTTCCCAGGCACAGGCTAGACCAGCCAGCCCAGGAACTGCACATGAATGTGCCTCATGGCACTGAGGGCAGTTATGGGGGATTTTTTCCAATTCTCTGTCCGTGTGGTCTAGAGCAGAATTTAACCTTGCAGCCAGGTGTTTCTTCAACCCACTCTGCCGTGCTTGGAAGTGTCTGTTGGTGACACTGCCTCGTGTGCCTGCACAGGGGTTGCACACCAGGCAGTTGGATTGCAGGAGTGCACAGCCACACACACCCGTGCAGAAATGGCTTTCTCAGCTGCTCCCAGCACCTTTGACACCGTGCGTGGTCCATCGCTGTCGTAGCGAGGTGTGTGTCTCGGGTACCCGACGGGAATAATGACGGCATTTCTGCAAGAGACGAGCTGTGCGAGGGGATGTCGGTGATCTCCTGCTGCCACCTGCTGGGGATTGCATCCGGCGCCCCTGAAGGCTGAGGAGCCAGTCCTGCACAGTGAACTCCTGCTCCGGTGCCCAGCCTCTCTGCTCAAAGGAAACACTCTAAAAAGACCCTAAGGAACTGGTTCATACACACACCCGTGACAGTCACCTTTCTTACTTGTCTCACTGCTTTGTATGTTTTTGATGCGTGCCTGGAGAGGGAGAGTAAGGATAAGTTTCTCTAAAAGAGACTTTTTGTACTGACTGAGAACATGCTTTTTGTTTATGCATTTCCTAGCTTTCCATTAAGCAAAGGGGGGAGGAGTGTAAGGAACAGACCTTAGGCAATCAGCCTTTCTTATTTTTCTACGTCTTCAACATGTATTTGTTGGTTTTAATGGCTTGGAGTATGTTGATATTTGTGCTTAGTGGAACTGTAGATGCCAAAAATACAAGCGTCCCAACTACTCCTGTTCAATATAAGCACTCCAACAGGATTAAATTGCTCAAACTAAAGCAATTATGAATTTAATGTGGGGATTCTTAAACTGTGGTCTGTAGTTGCCATGACAATCCACTCATATCAGTCTCAATTAATAATTAAACAAACAAGCAGGCTCTTGTGACTCTTAAGAAAATTACTGGTGTTTATTATAAAGAGTGGAGGAGGGCAATATTAGTGAGTTGTGTTTTGTCAAAGATTATACTACTGGTATAATACTTGTTTTGTTTTTTTTCTTTCTCTTCCAAGCCTTAATATTTTAATGTATTAGAAAATTCTCAGATATATACTCAGCTCTCCTCTAAAAATGAGGACATAATAAAATACTTAAAGCTTTGCAAAATGGCATGAAAACCAACAGCTTGAAGCTTTGACAAAGTCTGAATAAGGCAAGGAGTTTCAAGATAATCCCAGCCCAAGCAGGAAGAAAGGTCAAGAGCTTTTAGCTCAACTGGAGGAATTCCAGCAGGAGGAAGATGTGTGAGATAATACTTCCCAAGAGATGCTGGTAACTTCATTTCAGCAGCCCCTGGAGCATCCATCTCACTGTACTTGCCTTTCAGAGGGAATGCCAGGGAGCCATCACCCCTGGGGCTCCGGTGCTCCCTGCTGCATCCCTGGGGCTTGCTCTAATCCCTGCTGGTGCCTGAGGGTTGAAGGCCATCCCAGAGTCCTTTCCACTCCAGTTAGCACCCATCAGCCAGCCGGGCTGTCTGCCCCTTCCTTAGGAACTGAGTCCATGCGATTGTGTAGGAACTGTGGCAATTGCCTGCCTGTTTAATTCGAATTTTTGTTTCCTTTCAGATATACTTGAAAGAAATTTTGAGAGAAATAGGCATCTACAATGTGAAGGGGACCCACAAAAACACATGGGAGCTGAAGCCGGAATATAGACATTACCAAGGAGAAGAAAAGAGTGATTAACGAAAACATTTATGAAGTAAGAGTGCTTACATTGAGGGAACCGTGGTGTTTACAGACAGGACTGAGCACGGTGCAATTCTGCAAGGATAAATTAAAGCAGCTGATACTTTGTAATCTTCTGTAGCTTTTTTCCCCCGACTGTTTCTTGTATGTTTCTACATATGCTTCGTCTTTTGACAGGAAAAGTTTATAGAATAAACTTGTATTAGATTTATCTTTATTAGAAATCTTTTGAGTTCTCCTCCTGCTTTTTCTTGGTAGCTTTGTGGCTTTTCCAAACCTCGATAACTTTGACAGAAAATGTGTCTTAGAGGAACCCATAACTTTGTGGGTTTGCATTCCAGTATCACCAGGTTAATACCCTCAGTTCTTCTGGGATCTGTCAGGGCTTCATCTGGAAACCTGCAAAGGTGCACAGCCCTTTGTGCAGTGTTTGGGTGGAATGGACACAATACTCCTGTTGGGACAAGGCTTTAGGAAAAACAGCCACAACCATGGTGCTCATCACAGACTTTAGACCCCCTGGGAACAAACCAATGCAGTTAAAAACCCATAAAGTCAGTGGGAATATGTTAGTCCCCTCCATGTGATTACTGAGAAAAAAAATAAAATGTCTGTTAGGTACAACAAGGAAAAGTTTTATCTTTGGTTTTTATGCTGATACCTGTGTTTTGTTTAAGCATTTCAATAAAAGCATTATTTTAATTTGTACCACACAAGGTTCTACATTATTGACTGAACACGTTGTGATTTAGGTGGCATGGGTCTGAAGTGTTTTTTCAAAGCATGTTTTTATTGCTGGCTTTGCCACTGGGTTCCTCTGCAGTTTGGGAAAGATTGCTAAATGTATCTGTGTCTCTGTTCCCCCATTGTTGAAATGCACAGGGTAAGGGTTGTCCCTTCAACATCCTTTTTAGGAGGGAGCAGGGAGGGCACAATTTAATTATATTCTCAAAGCTTTTATGTTAAAGAAAGAGCAAAGAACAGAGTGGGAAAACCTCACTTATACCTGTAAATGAAGCAGAAGGTGAGGTTTGATAGTTCAGCTTTCACATTCCCTCACGTCCTTCGGCTGTGTGCATCATTTCTGCTACCCCTAATGAAACAGGAGGTCTGTGTGAGAAGCAAACATTCCATTATTGGTCCACTTGGAAGCAATGAAAGGCTCGGGGGGCAGTCAAACACTTTCAGGGGTTTGTAAAACAACTCTCGTATGTAAGTCACACAGTTTTGCCCAATTCATTTTTTTCTGGAGTTGTTTGTATAGGTATCTCTCTACCGCTGCACTTCGGGCTGGTGCTCAGCATCCTGTGGCATGAAGTGTCCAGTTCTTAGGAGGTGGACTGCTGAGTTTTGAAGAGCAGATGCCATTCCAGGGGGATCATAAATACTGAAATTTATAGCTTGTGGCTTGTGTCTCCTCAGGCTGTAGAAGCAGGACCCAGCTTGCAGATGGCTGCAGGAGCCATCTGAGGGTGCTGAGAGGAATGCAGGCAGCCAGCATTTGTGCCTGGCTGTGGAACACAATGTGCTGCCGAGCAGTAGCCAGGGCCTGCTCCCACTGCTGTCCTCATCGTGCTGCTCGAGTCCTCTGTGCATTTGTGTAGCATGAGAGCTCTTGCCTTTCATGAGCTGGGCTCCTCTGTGGGATCCGTGTCCTGTTTTAGCAGCTGAAGCACCTAGCAAGTCTAGGTCAGCTTCTCCCTTGTGTTGCTCCTCACATGGTCCTCTAAAACCATGCAGGGGGATGCCTTACAATCCTGATTTAGTAGTGGTGTAATTCCTTACCACAGGTAAAAATGAGTGTGCCATTTCAGAGGGAACTGGTTACCTTGAGTGGGATCCCCAGCAGGATTAGTTTAGCAGGAAAGTTTTGGATCTGCTTGTATTTCTGGTTTTATGAGAGCTGCTTCAGTTTGTCTTCAGTTGTCTTCAGTCAGCATGAAATGCCTGAACATCTAAGTAAAGGAGGTATTCTATTGATCTGCAAAGTGCCTTTGGACAGGATAAATAAGCTCTGCTCAGGAGTAATGGAAAATGTGCAGAGCACTCCCTTTTTTATGGGATTTATGGCCTTTACAAAAGACAGATTTTTTTTTTAATAGATATCATTAAAAATGTGTAGAGTGCTAGAAGTAAACAAGCAGTGGAGTTTTCAACCAGTGGGCAACCAGGAAGGTTGAGGAATGCCAAGGTGTGCTGGTTTGCTTGCAGCCTTCTGTGGAGTAGCACCAGTTATTAAAAATGAGGAGCAGGACAGTGAGGAAACACCATTTCAAAAATGGAACTAGGAAATGCTGTATCAGAGTAAACTAAGAAAAGATCACCTGTGGAGAGTCCAGAAGCTGGGCAGCTTGTGAAGCACATTTTAACCTGCTTCCTGCATGATTTTGAAGGCTTTCTAGCATGTTAGGGTGCAATTGGAATTTTAGCCTCAAAAGCTGCTACAAAATCCAAGTGGCATGAGAGAAGGGAACATTCAGCCCACAGAGATGCTGATCTAGAGTATGCAAGATGCTCTCCTGCACTGGCAGCAGGACCTGTGCTGTGCATGCCAGGTCTCTCCTGGCTCCTGCCTGGTGGGAGCACATGGTAAAGATGGGAGTTTTTAGGTGCCCTTGGCAGGTCATCATCCAGCCTGCAGCCAAGCCATGGGATCTTGCATTGCAAACCGTCCTAGAGACAGAAGTAGCAGGATGAACACACTGCTATGGGCCCCATGTTCTCCCTTCTGCAGTAACCCAGGGCACTGCAGGACTAGTCTAAATTCATGCAAGGCTGGGATAATGACTGAGCATTTGGGAGAACCTTGCTTGGATCCATGGTTTAACAACCAGCAAAACCTCTCCCGCTCTGCTGTGCTTGTTCTGTACAAGGACCTCACACAAGTGCTGTTGGCAGGATCACCATCTGCCAGAGGAGAAGAGAAGGCTCAGAGGCATTCAAGTCTGATTCCCTGGCCCCCCCATTTGGATTAATTTAAACTCTGGGCTTGCAGCAGTGATGAACGACTCCCTGCTGGTCTTCCCATGTGCTGCTGTCTCTGCTCGCCACTGAACTCTGCTCTTGCAGACATTCTTGAGTATTAGTGGTCAAAACACTGCTTGGCGAGTGGGTCCCATGGGCAAGAGCAGAAGTTTCTGTGTGCTAAATGCCATTAAATGAGATTAAAAGCATGTCCACTCTCCAACACTGCTTCTCCCGAATGACCAGTTGGAGTCATTGGAAATTTCATACTCTGTAAGTTCAGGCAGTACCAGCATGGACCTGAGCAGACATGAGGGGACAGCCGCCCCTTTAGAGATCCCCCCACTCACTCAGCCTCCTCCTCTTCCTCCCCATGCCAGGGGAATGGGGAGGAGAATCAAAATAAAACTTGTATGTTGAGAAAGAACAGTTTCATAACTGAAAATTAGTAAAATATAGTAGTAATGATAAAAAAATATAATAAAAAGGGGGAAACAGCTGATGCATAATACAAGTGCTCACCATCCTGACTGATGCCAGACCCCCCTTCCTGAACCCAGGTCAGCCGCCCTTATGGGTAAGTCCCCCGACTTTATACACTGGGCATGGCATTCTGTGCTGTGGAATATTCCTGGTGAGCCTGGGTCACCTGTCCCAGCTGCGCCCCCTCCCAGTTTGTTTTGCATCCCTCCTCACTGGCAGGGCATGAGACAATGGAAAAACGTCCTTGACTTAGGGTAAACACGACTTAGCAAAACACCAAAACATCAGTGTGCTGTCAACACCGCTTGGATTCCGAATCCAAACCGCAACACTGTAACAGCTACCGAGAAGAAATTAACTCAGAAATGAGCACGGCTGAAAATCGGCCCTCAGGGGGAGCGGGATGACACGCGCTGTCGGGCGGGACTGGGGCAGCTGCAGCCGACGGGTGAAGGGAGGAGTTGACTCCCTGGAACACCTCTCCGTGGGCAGCCTGAGGAAGCACCAGCAGCTGCCCACGAAAAGGAGCAGTGAAATCGTCCCTCCCTGCTACCGCGGGAGCGGCCGAGGGCGTCCGGCTCAGGTGTAGACACAGCTGTAGGTAGAGCAGATAAACCTCAGCCCTTGAACCAGACTATTCCAGTAGCAACAGTGGGGTTTTGTTAGCTGAACATCCATTGTGAGGAGGGTGGCAGTGTCCAGCTTTACATGGCTATTTCTTGGCTACTCTGTTAAAAAGAAGTCGGGAAGCGAATCTTTAAAAAACTTTCTGGACATCTATGTTCATGGACATTCCCTATTAAAAAAATCAAACAGCTGGACTGCTTTGTGCCAGCACACCTGCACCTTGCTGAGGATAGGGATAGGTTTGCTCTCCAAAATGCCAGCAGGGCTTCCTTCCTGCTGCTGCTGGTTACAGATGGGGACGTGAATCCCAGCTGTCAGCTCCCAGGATAGACGGTGGGCTGCAGAGAAGCAATGGTTCGGCATTTTTATCAGTGTCCAGCTGCTGCCACATTGGCAACATTGGCATCACACAACCAAAAAGATCTTTTAAAAGGTCTTCAAGGGTGTTTGGCTCCTTTCTGCCTGAAGTGGAAGGTAATGAATGCAGCTCTAGTGGATCAAAATGCCCAGCAGCCATGTGCATCCTCAACAACGTCCCAACCACTCCTTCAGAACACACTTGCAGGGTTGCCAGCATTTGCTGGCACCCAAAAAAGCTCCCTCGAGCCACCAGCCCGGGCCACAGGCACTTAGCTGCGATCTTTGCACAACAGCTTCCCGCTGCAGCTTCAACCAAAAGGCAGCCAAGGCACAGGGACTCCAAACCAGCAAGACTGTGCTCTTGGGAATGGATTCGATACTGCTGAGGGTGAAAACTTTCAGACTTGGCTAGGGTTTTTGCCTTCTACCAAGACATTTATCCCTGAGCTAATGAACACGGTGTTTAACTGCTGCTCTCCCACTGCAGGGTACAGTGACACAGAGATTTTCTGGTCCAGAGCAAAACATCCCAGCTTACAATGGCAACGACACCCCAGGGAAGTGGCTACGGAGCTGAAGCACAGATGGAGGTTCACAGGAACAGAGGAAGGCAGCCTATCTGCTCCAAGCAAGCAGCAGCATGTGAGAAAGCAGACGTACCTCGATGCAGATTCTACTGGTCTTTAATAAAAGCATCCTCCCTGAACGGCTGTCACTGAAAATGCTGCCAGCACTGCAGTGGGCTGTGCCAGCTCAACAGCCAGAGACTTGCTTAGGGAAGAAAGCAAGTTGCAGCTTTTTCATTTTTTCCCCACATTTTAAAAAAAATTAGTCTCATTTTACTTATATGACAACAGCCATGTCCTAAGCTTATTGTAATTGCTTCCTGGCCATGAGCTAAACTGAGTTAAACAATAAATCCACAAATAAAGCCCCCAACACCAATCAATCTGTGTTTCCTACATACTTTCATTTAGAATCTTCCCTTTGCAGGTTCTCCCTCCTTGTGCCACAGCTGATGGCTGCACAAGGCTCCAGGACCATCACCCACTTGGGCTCTGGCATCCACCCCCAGCCCATGCTCAGTGGGCAAAGCTATGGGCTGGGTACCTCAGAGGGGCAGTGGGGACACTGATGCCTCTCCCAGCACACCAGATGTTCCCTCCACTCCATGAACACCCCGAGGCCTGCACCCTTTCTCCTCAAAGCACATGGCTAAGGAGCGAAATGCTGCTGCAGCAGCATTCAGACATTAACATCAGTCACTTGCCCATGGAAAGTGTTTGGGGTTTTTTTTTGCCTGCTGAGTGCAAAAATAGAGTGAATTTGTAGACGGGGTAGCAAAAGTGTAAGACAAAAAGCAGACATTGAGGGGGAACAGTGGGGTGGGAGGGCAGAAGGTCAAGGGGACCAGGGTACACATGCCCAGCACATCACCTGCTTCCTTCAGCCCCAAGGCATCATTCCTTGAACCACAGAAGTATGAAACTAAAAAGGCAGGGTCTCCTCCTCTTCATGAGCAAATCAGCCTTCCTTCCCCTGCCAGCATCCAGCTCGTAGTGGGTGCAGGAGCCACCTCCTTGCCCCACAGATATACTCGAGCCAGCAGAAGAAAGGTTTCTACCCAGCTGCTTAATCTGCTCCAAGAGCTCAGGGAATATGCTCTTTGGATCCCTCCCAAACCCACTGAAATTATCTTCTCAGGAATGCAAGATGCAAGCCTGACAAGCACTTTTTAAAACAAGACCAGGCTAAGTTTTAAAGCTGTCCTTCAGTTCAGGCTGTTTTGAACAGCACCAGGGTAATGTTATCATGGGGGATTTTATCAATTTAATAACTCCAAAGCTGTTGCCTGAAGTATGAAGATTTTCCTTCCCAAATCACTTCAGCTTTTCAGGCCCAGGAAAGAAACAGCTGCTTGAGATGAAGATGGGCCGGAAGAGGAGGAATTACGTTACGAGGAAATACGCAGACTTCCTTCCCGACACAGAGCTGCGTCATGGACTGTGGACAAGTGCATTCATCAGCCACTCCACAGCGTGTAGTGACTCCTACCTCTTCCTCACCCTGGCTCTACAGCAGGCAGCCACCACAGCAGTGCAGCTGCAGCAACCACTTGTCACTGCCGCAGTCCTTCCCTGACACACTCTCCCTGGTGCATCGGACAGACTTGATGCTGCAGAGCAGCAGGACTTGTCCTCTTCCCTGAGAAACTGAAGGCAGCAATGCAGTTTTGGGAAGTCCAGTGAGTGCAGCAAGAACACTTCTCTTGCCGTTCACCGAAGAGACAAACAAAATCCTGCATCTCCAAAGCCTTTGAACTGACACTTCCTTACAGTGGGCTGAAAGAAGCCTTCCCACCAGAGGCTCTGCCATGCAGAAAAGCACACCTGCTTGGAGCACAGAATCCCCTGGTTAGGAATGTTTGTACACACCAATTAAATACCCCAATGATCCTGCAATACAGACAGGATGACACACAATTTGCCATTCAGCCACGCAGCAAGGCTGTGCTCATCGTACTTTGAAGCACCTGCTTTCCAAAGCAGCACCTCATCTGTACACAGGGCCACGTGGCAATTTGATCCAGGCTGGTGCCCAGGGCTCCCAGCCTCAGCAGAACCAGCCAGGCAGGGGGAGGAGCCTTTTCCATTCCCACAGATCAGTTCCTCGCAGTTTTAAACTTTGACTCACCGGAAGTGGGAGCCAGGGCTGTGAGGGGCAGCACAGCCATACCAGCACTGCCCTGCCCACACTAACTTAACTGAAAAGCAAAGTCTTGGTTAAGTGTTTCTTCTCCCCCTCCTTTAATGCTCTGATTTTTTAATGAAGATGCAACAGGAAAGGGAAGGTAACATCCTCCCCATGTCCCATTAAACACATCCTCTGCATGGAAAGCCAGAGTTGCCTCAGTGACTTTATCTAGGCTTTGAACCTGCCTCCCTGCCTTTCAGCCCCATCAGGTGAAGCAGGTTACACCAAAATTATACCTCATCCACCTCAGCTAACCAAAAATCCTGTCTTGAAAAAGTTTTTTTTAAAAAATGTATATAAATGAAGTTCCCACAGAACCAAAACAGGGTATATTTAACCAGACAGGAACCTCAGAGATAACTAGGGCATACTCCACTCCCTCCTCCAGTCTCTCACTCCTCCCAGCCTGCTGCCACATCTATCTCACCCCTGCAGAACCCCCCCTCCACCCTCAGGGGCCAAAAATTAACACAGGACACCAAAGATGCAAAAACTCTGAAGGAGATAAACAGCTGGCAAGTGGGCCATGCCCTCCCCTTCAGGCACCTTAACCTCCCTATGCCTCTGCCATCACTGCAGCAGGACAAAAGTTAATGATTAGCAGCCCAAGGCAACATCCCTGGTCAGGCACATGGTCAGCAGCAAAAGGCACCGCTCGCTCCAGGTGCGGCTCTGAAGGAATTTGTGCTCCTTTATTCAATCCAAACTGCCACCAGGTCAGACAGGCAGAAAGCGCAAGGAACCTGTTACTGTTGCATCTCAGAGAGAACCAGAGAAGCAACAGTGTTTGCTCCAGGTCTGTCAAACAGATGCATTCCCTACCAAGGAACTCAGCAGGAACAGTAACATAAACACTTAGAGGTTAAGTCTCAAGCACAGACATTCACTCCGTTTGTACAAAGTCTAGGGCAGGGCTAGGCCATTCAACGATCTCTCTCCAAGAGGCCAAGTACAGAAAAAACCCAAATCCTGCAACTTGACTGAAATGTAGTTAATTCGCTCCCCAACAGCTGTCATGTACAGAGTACCACAGCCAGGCTGTGTTGGAAAACAGAGCTGTTTCACCTTCTCTCCACTGTTCCCATTTAGCCTCCCGCCTTTATCTGAGAGACATACTACAGCTCAGGAGACTCAAGTACTCTTGTCTGACAAAGCAGCTCAACCAGCACTCAGCTTTGAGTAGCACATACTCCATTCTGGGATGTTTTTATTTTTCATTTCTTATCTCTCTCAGAGAGAAGTCTCTGCACAATCATAACAGATGAAGGTGGTCCACTCCATTAGGATATTTCTTGGACTTTGCCTTATTGACCTCTACTTGCTTTTGCACTCCAGTGCAACAGGCAAACTGTGAAATCTGTCTGGAAACAGTCCAATTGTAATGCACTAGCACCAGCTGTGCTACTGGCAGCACCCAATCCTTGCTGCAACCTCTCCTTCCAGTCACTTTGAGGGACACATCAGACCAAAAGACATCACCTAGAATGGGTTTAAATGAGTTTTATTTTAGACAACCTACATGATAGATGTTTTTTTCATTTTTTAAAACAATGCCTCCACTCCAAATCAGGGTCAAAATAAGTGAATAAAGCTCAAGATGACATCAGTCCAGTTGTTAGACATTGCCGATTCCTGGTGTTGTGCCGATGAAGAAGAAACAGCAGCCAGCTATGAAGACAAGTGATCCGAAACCATACTGTTTGATTTGTTACTGAAACGAGAGTAGCAAGGGTTAGTTGAAGGTCATGACAGTCACAGTAAATTTCTCTAAGTTATTTGTGTATTCCCTAATTCAATCTGGGCTGCCACGGTCAGGCAGGCAGAAAGCGCAAGGAAGTTATTTTTGCATCTTAGTGCAAACCAGGGAGCAACAGGAAAAGTGCCCATGGTCTATCAGAGGATGCTGATCATTTTTACAACTGTGCAGAGCAACTGGCACCCACCAGCTGCTGAGTAAGCCAGGTGCAATGCTCATTCGCACCCTCCCTGCTTGACACAACAGGGTTCAGATTTCCTCTCAAGTACAAGCACATCCTAAACAAGTACCAGAGCTTACAATGTACATGCTGTCTCTGAAAACAAGAAGCTCAGGCAGGTTTTACTGCACATGGGAACATTCTGCTATTGTTGTTTTACTCCACCTTGAAGTAGATGGAGCTACCCAAGTAACACACCCAAAAGGTGTGCCCCTGTAGAGGAGGTGCACAGAAGCTTCTGCTCCCAGGAGGCACCTTCCAGGTGATCACCTGTTCCAGGGCCAGGCCAGACATCACCCTTCCATCAGGCTGCAGGAGGTGCTGTGTCTGCCTGGCCAATTAAAGTGTTCCTTTAGTTGGGCTACCACTTCACACCAGAATCTGGCTCATCTTTACATGACTTGCATACCAGAAAGCCTGTAAGAGGCTTCACAGATAAGTTTAGCTGTCTGTAAACAGACTTCGCAAGTCCACAATGACTGGGCAAAGCAGCTGGTGATCCCGCACTGCGGTGAATTCCACAGGTCTCCAAACAAGCTGAAGGCCCGCAAGTGCTGGGATCCAAATACTGCCTTGTGGCAACCACATTCCAATACAAACTAGTTAAAGCAGACCACAGGAGCTGTCCTGAACTCAGGTTGTTGGAGATTCCAAATAGAGTAAGGATAAGTACCTGGTCAAGTACTTCTTTATTCCCAAATTTAGGTCAATATTTAAACCAACAGTTCTTGTATAAGGGTATCAGACTAAGTGGAAGAAGATGGAACTTGACCATACTTCACAATTAACCCCCACAAAAGGGACCCAGAGTACAAGTGCTCCCTTTCAGAGGATCTTCTCTTTAATCTAATAGTTTAAACCCATGCCCAATTACACATACCTCACCAGGGCCATCCCTTCTGCATTTCTTAGCCATTAAGTCACTGTGAATCACAGCAGTGACACTATACCCCCCCTTTTAGTACAACTGAAGGGTATTCAAGGAAAATTTCAGGTACTTTGTATAACATGAAGCACCAATCAGGCTGTACTTAGACTAAATTTTAAGTTTTTGAACTGGTAGCTACTATTCAACTTTAACAGGGATACAGAACAAGTGATGAAGGAGCTCCTCATGTGCCCAATGGGCACATTCACCCAGTTCAGGTCAGTACTTACACATTTCTCAATTTCTAAGCCATCCTTAAAGAAAATCATATATGGGGTCACACCATCCTCACGGAAATCCAGGAGAGCCACCATTCCATCTGGATTCATGTTCTCTCCTACAAAGAACTTCAGAGGAATGTGTTACTGAGACATTTAATTGGCTATTGCCAGAAGAAAATGCCTTTTCATACACAAACAATGCAACATCACCAAGCTCAGTTTCAAAGCCTGCCTGACCAGCTGCAGGAATTTTCCTTCTCTGCAGCTTGTCCATCTTAGTACCACCATGGCTGACACACTAGAAAAAAGGGATGCCATCCAGAGGGACCCTGACAGACCAGAAAGGTGGGTCCATGGGAACCTTGTGAAGTTCAAAAGGCCAAGTGCAAGGCCCTACATCTGGGTCAGGGCAATCCCAAGCACAGATTCAGGCTAGGCTTGAGAACGGATTGAGCGCAGACCTCAGGAGAAAGTCTTGGGGTGTTGGTTGACAAAATAACTCAGTGCAATGCAGCACCATGAGCTTGCAGTCCAGAAATCCAAATGTATCAAGAGGAGTGACCAGCAGGTCAAGGGAGGTGATTCTGTTCTTCTGCCCTGCTGAGACCTCACCTGGAGTGCTGCACCCAGCTCTGGAGCTGGGACCCCAAAATAAGAGGGATGTGGACCTGCTGGACCAAGTCCAGGTGGGCCACTAAGGTGTTCAGAGGCCTGGAGCACAGCTCCTATGAATACAGGATGAGAAAGATGGGGCTGTTCACCCCTGGAGGCTCCAGGGAGACCTTACAGCACCTTCCAGTACCTAAAGGGGGCTACAGAAAGTCTGGAGAGGGACTTTTGGCAGAAGCATGTTGCAATAGGACCACAGGCGTTGGCTTTGAACTCAAAAGAGGGCAGCTTTAGATTATACATTAGGAAGAAATTATTTACTGTGAGAGTGGTGAGACACTGGCACTGACTGACCAGAGAAGCTGTGAATGTCCCATCCCTGGAAGTGTTTGAGGCCAGATTGGATGGGGCTTTGAGCAACCTGGTCTACTGGAAGGTGTCCCTGCCCATGGCAGGGGATTGGAACTCGATGATGCTTTTCAACCCAAAGCATTCTGCGATTCTGTAATTTTACCATGCTGATATGAACAGAGTAAGACACAGCAAGGACCAGAGTGATCTGCCTTTCAAATCTAACTCCACAGTCCCTAAATTGCCATAACAACAAATGTAACTAACTACAAACATTACCAGCTGAAATGAGATCCCCAAACACCTAACAGTCTTTGGCTGATTCTCCTCCCTGACTCTCAGGGCCCCTAATACTCTGAGAAGGTCAGGTCAGCATCCTCACAACTGAAGCCCCCAAAATTCTCAACAAAGCAGCTCAGCAGATGAGCCAATCACAGCTTATCAATATTTCTGTAAGGAGACCTAACTTACCTGGTAGTTTTTGAAGTTGGCAAGGATGTGTTTAATTTGTTCTGCAGCCCCTGTCATGAAAGGCTTTACTCTCTCTGGCTTGTGTTCCTCAAGTCTGGCTTTGATTCTGGGAGGAGGAAAAAAAAAAAAAAAAAAGCTCTGAAAACATGTTCTGGTTTAGAAACTTCACTGTCTGGCAGGACATCATGGCAGAGAGTTGCCACCTGTCAAACTTTGATTTTGCTGCCTTTGCCCCCACTTCCTCTCAAAGCCCTCAAATTTTAACTTAATTTGGCAAGAGAAGTCACAAAACAGTGCCTGCCACTCCTACCATGGTCATTTTACTCCTAGGCTAGTGAAAGGCAAAATTCAGCAAGCCCTTTCCACAGCACCAAGAGCATCACCCATCCGTGTCACAAAGCGTTTTCAACTTAAGTATTAACCCCACTGAACAGCAAACAATAGAAATTACGCCCTGAACTAGCAAAAAGTTCCATTCACACACGCATTTTTTAGATGTTTACGTTGTCATGAACGTTTTGGCATGGAGAAGTTTGAAAGAAAATGGCAAGGTTACAAATAAGATCCAAAGCATGTGATCAGGTCCTTTGCCTCAGCCAAGATAAACATAGACATTACAGCACCCATTCTTTAAGGCTCCAATTCTGCCAAGCATTAAGACATTATTGAAGTTCACAGCCAGTTTCGCACCTGTATCGGAACTAACACCTACCAGGAATAAATCCAATACTTTTTGTAATCTCAAGCACATAAAACTGCTGCAATGCCACTGAAAGGAAAAGCCTACCAACACTTACGCTTTCATGTAATCCTTGATGTACTTCTTGTAGGATTCTTTTGTGAAGCTGGTCTCCTGAAGGTGGTGGTTAATTACTATGTCAACACCAGTTATGACCGTGGCTTCTGTTCCATCTCCCTCAGGACCTTCAGCAGAGGCATTGCCACCAATTAGAGAGTCATCAATTTGACCCTCTGTCCTGGTGACCATCTAGATTTAGAGACATCAAAAAACTTAACGGCTCTGAAAAAAACCTTAACGCTACTGCTCTTACACACCTATGACCTGACAGCAGGGCACAACTCCACAGACACAGTTCAGTGCAAGGAACCTGGCTGCAGCCTGAGCACTGAGTTCCCAGTGACAGGAGAAGGGGGAATGGGTTAAAATTGAAAGACAGCAGGTTTAGATTTGACATTAGTAAGAAATTCTTTATGTGGGAGGCACTGGCAGAGGTTGCCCAGAAAAGCTATGGATGCCCCATCTCTGGAAGTGTTCAAGGCCAAGTCGGATGGGACTTTGAGCAGCCTGGTCTAGTGAAAGGCGTCCCTGCCCATAGCAGGGAGGTTAGAACTAGATGGTCTCTAAGGTCCACTCCAACCCAAGCCATTCTATGACTCCCAAGCAGGGGCCCCCACGGTGCCTAACCCAAGCTCCATTACACTCCAGCCTGGCTGACCCGGGCTCTCTCCGCCACCACCCACGGCGGCACTGGGCCGAGGTGGGTCTTCCCTTCTCTCCCTCCCTCCTCAGGCCCTTCGCAGGGACGTCACCCCCACTCCCCACCGGCCGTGAGTCACCGCGGCATCCCTTCCGCCCTCCCCCCCTCGGGGCGGGCGGGCACTCACCTTCCCCTCCACTTCCAGGCACAGGCCGTCCGCCACCTCCCGGATCTTGTAGATGTCCGAGAACATCTCATCCTCTGCGCAGAACAGACACACGCACAAACACACACAGGCGCGTCAGCCTCCGCCCCCCGGCACCCACCACCTTCCCCCCATCG
>VYZT01008957.1:60383-95796 GCA_013400735.1 Pomatostomus ruficeps
AACCGCCGCGCGACGGGGGCGCGCGCGCGGGGCTCCCGGCGCCGCAGCGGCCGCCGCCCCTCCCGGGGGAGCCGTGAGGGCGGGGACGGAGCGGGTGACCTCCGCAGCTCCTCGTACGCCGTCCCCTCAGCGCCCTTCGCCCTCCCTGTGGCCCTCCTTTGGACACTCGTATAGCTCCATCTATTTCTTATACCGTGGTGCCCAAAGCCGCCCCCAGCACTCGAGGTGAGGCCGCCCCAGTGCAGAGCAGAGCGGGACAATCCCCTCCCTTGCCCTGCTGGCGATGCTGTGCCTGAAGCCCCCCAGGACACGGGTGGCCCTCCTGGCTGCCAGGGCACTGCTGACTCGGATTCAGCTTGCAAAAAGGGGAGCAGGGTTTCATCCTTCCCAAGTCAGAGCGGGTCAGGGCTGTCAGGGACCTCTGGAGAGCAACCTGTCCTGCCCCGTGCCACAGCAGGGCTGGTGCCTCTCCCTCGTTGCCTGTGGTTGAATTTCAAGGGTTTCAACGCCAATTTTCCTCTTTCTTCTAATCTGTTAAGCTCTCAGGAACACTTTTCTTTTTGTCTAACTTCTTATGAGGTGTCTGGGATGTGTCATCACTGGCCCATTTCTTATTACTCAGAGTCACCAAGCTGGGACGATCACATTTTCACTTTCTTCTTGCCAGCTGGTGCAAGATGGTACAGCTTTTGGACACGTCTATGCATCCCTTCTTTTTCTGCAACTTTTTTCCAGGGAGGCACTTACGTATATCCACTCTCTTTTCCTTGTGTCGTATTGAAACTTGGTAAGTCGGTATCATGAAGCATCTTTGTACCCATATTTTCCAAACTAGCTTCCCATTTAACATGGACAGCCTTGTAAATCCACACACTGACTTTCCAAGGAAAGGTGCTCCTAGCTTTTCCCAAGCACCATGGGGAAGCACTGCTGCCTGTGTCCCGCCACAGCCAGGGTGTCCCCTCCATGGGCAGCCTGACAGATAAGTGGGTGTGTGTGTGAGCTGTCCTGGCCACTTCCAGCTGCTCCCTCCTCACTGTGATCCCCACATGCTGCTGAGGGGCTCTGGACAGCTTGGAGGGGCTGTGACACAGGGACACGGGCAGTCATTTGCCTTCCTGGGTGTGGACATACATTTGCTCTACTGGGTGCTGCATCTCCTCCAAATAAGTGGTGTTTTCAAAACAGGGAAATAATTAGGAAGCTGTTAGACTCTTCCTGTTATTACTCCCTCAGGGCAATTGAGTTGGGTATGTTCAGAGACACCACTTCTGCCCTTGCGAAAGGGCTGGCTCAGGCCGGTATATTTTTCTTATTTTCCCAAGGATAAGTGAGATTTAGCCCAGCAGTCAGGGTCGAGATGAAAGACAGAAGGACAGTAATGCCTAGACCTCTTTTCCCCCCTTTGGATACTTTTCTGCAGCAGCCTGTCACAACTGAAACAAATCCAGACCTCGCTTGAACTCTGATTCTTAAGAGACATTGATAAAATACCTTCAAAAGACATCACGGGACCCGAAACGCTCAGTGCTGCGAATGATCCTGGGCTTGGCAGAGACATCAGGGCACAGGACACAATTCCCTGTCCCTCACCTTCCTTAAGCAGTAAATTGCTCATTGCTTTCTTCGTGTGTGCCAGCAGAGCTCCCATTTTATCTCCTCTTCCCCTGCTCTTCCTTCCTTTGCTCCAGATATCAGTGCCCTTTTTTTTTTTTTTCAGATGGTCTAGCTGCTTACATAATCTAATTAAATTTTTAAGGCGTTCTCTGCTGGTTTTCACCTTGAAGACTAGTGCTGCTATTCCAGGCCTGAAGAAGGGGCTTTGCCCAAAAGCTTACCTGTTGTTTTTTTTTTTTTCTCAGTGGTAGCTGGCCTGATAAAAGATAGCCCCTCTTTTTACAAACCACAGTAGAAAAAGAGCAACTTACATCTTTAGCACCGTGTTGAGTGACAGGGGAACATTTGGCTCCTTATACGTAGTGTAATATGCAGCTAAAAACATCCAGTTAGTAGGTGTGCTTCAATTTGGTTTTATTTTCGAGAGACTGTTTTAGAAAAATGGATGTTTCTGCAGTAGTCCGGAAAGCTCTTACAAATTCATCATTTCTCTCAATTCAGTGAAGTCGGGCTAGAAATGCTTTAGAACAATGTGAAGGTAGATGGACCTTCAGGTTGCTTTGCCTTGCCTGTAGGTCTGTATTAAGAGTTGCAGGTGTAAAATGTGAGATGTCATTTTCAAATGCGTCTGTTAAATGGGTCAAGGCTCCTGTGTGAACTCCAGTTTGATGTGGAGTTAAGTTAAATCAGTATCAAGCTGAAGTTAGCAGTGTTTTAATTGGCATAGGCTTCACTGAGGTACCAGTGCTGAAATTTTCCTGTGATCCCATATAAACAGAGAATTACATCATGTGCTAGTACTTTGTGATGAACTAGGTTTCAAAATACTTTTTTTTTCCAGAAACCATTGACATCTGAGAAAACCGTAGTGTTCCTCAACTGCTCTCTGTCCAGGCAGCCTCTTCAAGCACTTCTCACATCCAGCCAGGGTTGGATTCACATTTCAGGGTGATAGGTTAAAAATGTCGTCCCTCCCTTCCTCCCTCCACTTTTTTAGTTGCCGACTGACATCCAAAATGATGTGACAGGTTTTCCTGATAGTGCCCCTCACCTTTGGTGTTGTGTAAATTCCAAAATACTGATGGAAGTCCTGTGGGTTTATAGATGAATCTTCTAATAGTATTTGAGGAGGATTTTCTGGGCAGGTGTCTGCAGAGTCTCACAAGAAGCCTTTCTCATGGCAGCCATACCTCAGATAGTTGTGAATTGCTGCAGTGTTACTTCCATCAAGTATTAGCACCTGGATATGGCTGTGCTCAACTAATCGTGTCTTGTATTAAAGTGCCAGTTGACAGCTGATAATACACCGTTCTTTCCCTAAGTAAACAGTGCATTTTCAGCTCATTGTGGCAACTCCCATTGAGCTGTAAGAAAAGGGAGGAGATCCTGCCTTCGGCTAAGTCTCCTGCAGTGGAAAGCAGAGGCGAGGCTAGAGGAAGAGAAGTGTGGCATAAGGGATGGCACCAATGTGGTCTAACTTTTGTAAAAGACTGTGAAAGTCACATAATAGTGGTGATGTTTTACATCATGTGCTGGGTGTGGGGGAGAGGATCCTAAGTATACACAGACACACACACAGAGCACACACATATGTATCTCCTGGTAGAAAGAAACTGGAAAAATGAAGATTAAAGGACTGACCAAGCCTTGGCACTGCAGAGAGGCTGGCAGGACAATCTGTGCCCAGTGCCTCCTTCCCCAGTGCATCTCCCATCACAAAGACTTTTGGAGAGAGGATGCCTGTGATCTGCTGATGTCTTCACAAATCTGTCTGGAATTTAGGACTGAAACAAAGAGCTGTGACTTTGTAGCCCTTCGTTCAACACACACAGGTGGAAACTGTAGCTTTTAACTGGTTTCCTTCAAGTTCTTTTCCCGGGACAGTTCCAGGCAATAAAGATTTGATCACTATTTGCTACCCTTCTTATCACCTGGGAATTGATCTCACGAAACCAGACCAGGAGTTCGATTCTTTCAGGTGAGTTTATGTTATAAATATAGCCAGTCTTCCAGCGCTTGGCAATCCTTAGACCGCTTTGGATCTCAAGCCAAAATTCATAATTTAGATTTACATTAGCAGTGTACTAAGCCAGAATCCCAGATCCCAAGATTAGTACTTGAATGAGTTAAGCTTTGAACATCAGTGTAGCTTATCACGTCAGATCTATTCACACATTATAGACCATATTAGACAGGACTAGATAGATGAAGATATCCCAGACAAAGGCATCACTTTTTAGAATACAAGAAAGGTCTTCGGTTCAGCAACAACCCTCTTATACTCAGAACAAATGCGGGTGTTCTTATCTTGGCATTTTCAGTTCCTTTCGCTGCAGCTGGGACCCTGAGAGCTCTGTTTCTCTCCCTGGCTGCTGCACTTCTCCGAACAGACACAGAGGTCACTATGCAGCCACAAACCCCTTTTATCTGTGGCACTGCTTGCACCAGGTCAGCTCACCCAAACCCTGCCCTGGTGTGTGTGTGAGGCTGTCAGCCGGCACTGCAACTGCTGTGTTTTTAGGAAAAACGGTACTACGATTCCCAAGTAAAAAACTATGAAGCAAGGTGCTGCCCACCTGCAATTTTATACTTCCTAACCTTATAAACATCCAGGTGACTGGAAGGGCTGTGGTAGAAAGGCCTGCACCTGATCCTCTGGTCTGCTGCCAGTGTGTCCCACTGGTGTGCTGAATGATGGAACAGAGGGTGCATTCACTAAAGTGGCAGTAACATTAGGTTGGCAAGGACCACAAGTGTATTGGAGATTAAGACTGGAATTAAAAAGGGATCTTGACACATTGGACAAGTGGCCTGAATTGTTAGAAGGCATTTGGACAAGGCCAGCAGGTCAATGAGCAGTCAAACATTTACTAAAGGAAGATCTACCAAAAGCTTTTGAACACAAATATGCAGCACAACATTCAAACAGGCTCAGAGCCACATGACTGGAAACTAAAACAGTGCATAGGGGAAGTGCTACCTTATCCTGGCCCTGGTCCTCTGCTCTGCTGTAGGCTTCTGCTGCTGGCAAATGCCAGGGAATGCTGAGATGATGATGTGCTCCATATGGATGCTCTGATGTCATGCTTGCAAGTGCAGAGCAGAAATGATCAGCCACGGACACAGGACAGAGAACTGAGCAGCAGTTCTGCAGAAGAGATCTGGGATACTGGTGGATCCAAATCTGAACAAGAATCATAGAGTCATAGAAATATTTCATTTGAAAAAGGCCTCTGAGATCATTGAGTCCAATCATTAACCCAGCACTGCCAAGTCCACCACTAATCCATGTCGCTGAGTGCCACATCTATGTATCTTTTAAATACTTCCAGGTATGGTAACTCAGCTAGGTCTCTGGGCAGCCTGTTCTGATGCTTCACCAGCCTTTCAGTGAAAAAAAAATTCCTTACATCTGTTTCACCTGTTCTGAGAAAAGCCCACACCATATTGGTGTAGGTAAGTGGTGATGTTATGTGTAAGAAACTTGTGCTGTCATAGATATGAGGGGCTGAGCTCTGTTTTGTGGTGCTGGTGTTTCCTGGAGCACTGACTCAAGCTTTAGCAACACCCTCTGAAAAAGCTATGGACTGATCAGCAAGGGTTCACAAGAGCAGAGGGAATGAGTAGAAGGAATACTAATTAGTTTGTTTTGCTGTGAGGAAGTTTTAGATTAGGCATCGGAAATGCTTTCCAGTACAGCCAATAGAGATGCAAGGAATAGGCTGTCTGCCTAGTTCTCTGTCCCTGCAGGTTTTTGAGAATAATCTAGAAATAATCTGCTCATGGGAGATCAGAAAGCATGTTAGATCTGTCATTAATGGCACAGATAATGGCTGATTCTGCCCCGCAACAAAGGGACAGGCTGCCTCTAGGTCCTTTTTAACCCTATTCATCACCAAGTGATTTTTAGATGAACTATGTGCTGTCATTTATACCTGTTTAGTGTGGTTACACAATTAGGATACAAATAATATCCTCATATCCCTATTCAGAATGAACAAGAGGGTTTGGAAAAGGGACATTATGAGAGAGGAATGTTGTCCTGCATGGCAAGATGGGTCTGCGTGGAAATCACATGTACACAGAGGGAGAAGTATTCAGGTTCTGTAGTGCCCAGAACTTTAATCCTAGTGCATCCCTATTTTACTCCTATTTAAATACTATGTGGTACAGTCCTTTGACTCAGATTAGAGGTATGCTGTAGAAAGGGCTCCTTCCATGCCAAACCTAAGGTAAAGGTGAGCAGGGGTCTAACTTCTTGTGCTTGGTGGGACTCCGCTTAACCTGTGGGCAGTAAACCTGGATCTCTCTCTGCAGAGAGATCCACTCTTACAGCAGAGTGGGAGTTTTATAAAGTCATCCACAAAAAGAATAAAAATTATCAGTGCATACCTGGCCTGTTCAATTGTTTTGCAAAGAATGGGAGGCGAATTTATTCTTTTTAACCTCCACAGCAGAGATAGCTCACCAGTAGATCCCTTTGTTAAGTGAGCTCAAGCTGACTTCTCTTGGAGCAGCTGGGCCAGCTACATAAGGGAAGGGGAGCTGGAGCTGCAGGCAGGGAAAGTGTCCTCCCCAGCAAGGGCTCAGCCTCACGGTGCCCCAGCCGGGCCAGCAGTGTAGGACCAATGTCTAAAGCCACGCCAGGGCTGGGATGAGCCAGACATGGGGCTGGACATAGCATGGCTGCAGCACAGCACAGGCGGGGAGCGAGGGATGGGCCTGAGCACAAACAGCTGCTGAGCTCTGGGAAGAGGGTCCCAGCAGGGCAGCTCATGGCTCCATCCCACACCACAGCTGGTTTTACTACAATGTGAGCCAAGGCTACAACTCTTACGCACAGGCACCACTTCAGAATTAGCCAGTGTTGCTAAGGCCAACATCTCTGCCCAATTCTTCACCCTGAAGACGCCTTCAGTTAACTTAGCCATCCTCATTGAGAAGACTCAAAGAAGACGCCCTCCCACGAGCTCTGTTTCCGTGCCAGGCTTAAGGCTTTCTGAACGCCTGTGCCATGTGGAGACACCCCACTAGATGGCGGGACAGGAGCCGGCGGCTCTGCTCACCTTGGTAGGAGGCCAGAGCTTTTTCCACTGCTGTTGGTGCCGTTCCCATGTTACCTGAAGTGCCCCGGGACCAGCGCAACTAAAATTCGATCTCGGGCCTGTAACTGATACAGCCGCTCTGGGCTCCCGGCCAGCTGGATGCTGCACACAGATACCATTCACTCCACGTGTGATGAGCTGGGGTCTGCCGAGTTCTTAACCATTACAGGGGCTAATCCTGCCATGCTAAACTCACTCAGTTGCCATTTTTCAAACTGGTATTTGCTTCAGAAATGATATGAAGTCTGAAACTGGGTTCTGCCATTTTAATCCATCTCTGTGTGCTTTTTAGGTCATTGTTACACAGTGTGAGCTCTCAGTCTTGTCAATGGGGACATAGTCATCAGAGCACTCAGCATGTTAATGGTGCTATCCCTAGAATTCTGACAATACCAGCAGGTAATGCAGTTATGCTTAGACAGAAATCTTTGCTGTAGATGCTCCAGGAAAATGGCAGGATTTAATACCCATTATAAGGAAATGGGTAGATGAACCTTTTGGTCTCTCAGTTGTGCAAAGCTTCACTTTTAAAATACTGTAGAGGACAGCAGGCACCAGGACAAAAAGATTCCATTTTGGAAAACAGCTTCTTAAATGGCAAACCAACCTGAAGTCATAACAAAAGTCAGCTGGAAATACAAAGCCGCTGTCATTTTCAAAGATCTCAAGACAGATGTTTATTATTTTCTGGTAAGAATTTTATGTCCACTATTCCTCCCGTCTGTGAAAATAAAAAAGGGACCTGAGTGACAAAGGATATCTTGGACACTTAGGAGGTATCTCCCAGCTTCTGAGTGATTTTGAATTGTTCTGGTTTCTCTTGTTTTAGAAAGGTATGGCAGCACTGTAGGAGCCATTCCAAAATGGGGAATTTTAACAGAAGTGTGAGAGAAGAAGCTGTTTGCAGATTCTTCCCACAAATATGCTCTGAGGAAATAGGGACTGATCTGTTTATCTATCTGTGAGATGGCTGATAATCTGAAGCACTTCAAGATAAGGGTAGAAAAGGACCTTGAGAGTTCAGTCAGCCACTCTTCTTTCATCAGGGGAATTAGTTAGACGTGCAGTGCTCTGGGGAGATGTTTGCTTACCTTGTTTTTCAGATTTCCTGATGCTGGAGATTTCCATCATCTTCTGCAGAACAAATGTTTACTGAAAAGGGGGCTGAGCCCTACCATTCCCCTGTGAGTATTGCAAATATAGGATGGATCATAACCTGTATTAATGTGGATTTAGAGATTTGTCTGATGCTCAGATCCTTATGGAGCTCAGAGTGGCTCATTCTACACAGACAGTTGGCTACACAATTCTTGTATTTATTGAAAAACCCCAACTATATTATTTGTCAGTACCTTCACACAGGATGAACCAAGGTGTTCCTCACTGTTCGGCTCCTTCACTGGGTCCGTGGGAACATGGAAGTCTCTCTCCACAGCTGTGATACTGTAAGCAGAGATGAAAAATGGAAGAACCAGCTCATCTCATGTATTTCTTCAGGAGCTTCACATAAAAAAAGCAGTTTAGTTAATGAATAGAATTCAGGGTAGAGTTGCCTGAAGTGATAATAGATACTTCTGTGAAAACATAAGAGCAGCTTTCAGTGCTGATCACAAGACTAGACTGTTAATGAAATTTTAAGAAGGAAATAGAAAATAAAACCAGAAACATCCCTGCCATATGTCTGTATACACACAAACAGAGTAAATACACACACACACACACACACACACACACACACACACACACACACACACACGTATTTTGTATATAATTGCTGTATGCCCAAATGTCAATTGCTATGTGCAGGCCTGGCCTTCCAGTGTCATAAAGATGTGATAAAAATAGGAGCAGTATCAAGAAGAGAGGCAAGGAGCAAAATATTAATCTGGAGTAGGACACACCAACTTTAAAAAGAGATATCTGGGCTGGTGGGTGTGATAGCAAGCTATGAAATCAGCAGCAGAGCTAAGAAAATTAAAAGACACCAATTATTCACTGTCTATAAGCAGACAGGAACTAAGGAAACACCAAGAAAATGATGAGACGACAAGTTCAGAAGAGTCAAAAGAAAGCTCCTTATAACACCCTGTGTATAGTTACACTGTGAAACTTACTGCTTGAGGATGCTGTGGATGACAAAAGTTTAGATTATTGCAAAAGCAATTAAAAAAAATGCAGAAAGGGCTACTAAGCACTTCTGGCTCAGGAAGAAGCTCTGCAGTCAAGGACTGATGGAGGTCAGGAAATTTAACACTGAGATGTTGCCTTCCTCTGCATGGATTTGTATGTTTTTCAGGAAGGAGTTTGGAAGAGATCTCTGTATCCTTGAATGCCCTTTATTAACTTGTCAATCATATGCAGCCTTAGGGGAGGACATTTCTAGAAACATTGAGGGGGAAAGAAAGTTGTCAGGAGGCTGTGGAATCATCTCTGTCTGTTTCTCTGCCCTGAAATAACCCCTGGCAAACTGTGGGGCCATGCTAAGCTGAGGGAGGACTGCTGCCCATTCTGCCTCACTAGCTCCCAGCTATGCCAATTACATTAGCTGCTGCCCTGCAGATTTCATCTCATCTAATTCTGCTGTCTTATGGTTCTGACCTGGTTCTGACATTTGAAAGAGCAAGTAAAACCCTCCTCACATGTGACAGGTGGTTTAGCTGCCATCAGCTTCCTTACTGTTTAATGACTGTGCTCAAATGCCCAGCCAAGGCAGTGTTGGATATCCCTGAGTAAGCGAAGGATTACAGAGGTGATGTGAGGTCAGGCTGCCTTGTTTCAGCAGTGCCAAGAGATCACATCCACCCTCCGCACTCCCTTGTACAGCCACAGGCCCCCTCTGTGTGTCTCATTTTCGAGTTGTTCTGCAATGTGGTCTAGTCCTGTGTTCCTCCAGCTGTGACTCATCAGGCACTAAATCCCAGCAAATTTCCTGTCTGGGACATCCTGCCATACGGAGACACCTCAACCCATAAACATGTGCATGTGTACAAGCAAAGTGCATCGGGATGTAGAAAAGACATTTATGCACACTTAAAGTTGAGCACATATATTTTTCTGCTGTAAACAACAACCACTGTGGCCATGGTGCACACAGTGCCTGTTAGGTTTGGGCTTGTTTTTCCTGAAAGGTCATGCTGTCCTTCGGTTTTGAGAAGCTCAGGAGTGTGGATGGGAACACAGTACACACCTGCGAGGCAACAGAGAAATTCCTGTGTGCCAAAACTGGTGCTTAGAGCCGCTCCTCTCTGTGATGGCAGTCCGTGCATAACCCTCCAGTCTCAGATTCTCCATGCGTGAAATGAAGCTAGTAATGTTTATCCACCTACTGCAAGGCTTGGTAGAACAAATTATCACTGCTCTATGGGGAGAGCAAACCAGGAAGAAATCCCACTGCAAAAATTAATACGTATTGGAGCAAGTGAACATGGAGAAATGAGGGAGGCATGGGGGCGTAGCTCTTACAGCACAGAGCAAATAATTCTCCTCTGAGAACAGCATGAATATGGAAACCATGCAACAGATGCACTGTGCTGAACATCAAATATATGCAAATTATTCTGCTCTTCTTTTTGGTGCATTTTCTCACTATTCACGAATGGGTTTTGGGTTAACATCCTAGAGAAAAGCTGCTTCTGGGGAGAGTGGATGTTGCAGACACAGGTGAGAGCGTGCAGGGTGTGCTGTGCTGGTGGTGCCCAGACCTGTGCTAAGCCCCTAAACAGCGGGATAGAAATTGGCTTCTGCATTCAGACTCCTCTGGGGCAAGGCAAAGGGGTGAGCTCCAGGCAGGCACATAAGAGCAGTGCCATGGAAATGGAGATAGTTTTTCTTTCTTTCTGTTAATATGAGTTTATTATCCACTGCTTTGGATTTCTGCTGGTGGCCAGTGCTATTTAAAGACTTGGCTTTCATCCAAAGCTCTCACTTGTATGCTTCACACAAGAAACACAGACAGAAAAATAGCAATTTCTCCATTAGTTCATTGAACAGGACTGCTGCTGCTGAACACAAAAGGCACCATTTCAGTTTCTGCATGCAGTCCTGTTTATAAGCAAGCTGCTTCCCTGTGGGTCAGCTTTTCCAGAGGAACAACCTGATCATTTGTGGTTGTCTCTACTACATGGAGTCTGACCTAGGCAGACAGAGGCTCAGGGCGTGATTTTTATTTGCAATTTTTTTTTTTTTGAGCATTTAACATGAAAAGTACAAACATAAAGGCTGAGTCTTCTGATTTTTGTAGCCCACTGAAAATTAAGGACCAAGAAAATTCTTTTTCATCATTTCCGTGACTTCTGATTATATTCTCTATTCCTGAACACAGCCATGACTGTTGATAGATATATTGACCAAATGTGTTTCTTCATTCATAGCCTCTCTTCTGGTATAATGCAGTCATAACGAATTATTACTTATTTCCATAGGTAGGGAAACAAAATGGTGGAGATCATGGATATTCAGGATGGATACTGAGAACCTGAGATCTTGCCAGATAATAATATTTCAGTCGTGCTGATGCTGAAGTTTGGTCTACAGAGAGATACAAAGTTTGTTTTCACAGTGTGGCATTTGGCCCAAGTTACAAAACATTAACCTTGAAAGAGAAACATGAAAAAGGGCTGGGTTTTGGACTGACAGTGGGGAAGTCCCATGTCCCAGCCCTGCTGGAGTTGTGCGGCTTTCTAGGGTGTTCAGGGCTAAGCCTGTTAGTATGTTTTTAGGAATCGAAGTACTTTTCTGATTCCCAACAGAGGCAGGAGCTTCCTGTGATGCTCAGGTCTTGTTCTTGGCACTCAATTTGGATTTCCATTTTTTGGTTTCAGTCCCTTTATTCATAACATGTGCATGTAGGCTGTAACAGACCACACAGGAGTACCCTGAAGAGTCATTGCGAACAGCTCATAAGTGCAGTCTATGGGATGAGATCTCTTTAAGGCCTCGAGGAGGAAGGCTGAGTATTACAAAGCATTTAAGAATTGCACCCCCTTGTTCAAGCCCAGTTCCAGAGATGTGAACAGCATCAGGCACTGTTACAGCCTTTTTTCATGGTCAGTGCAATTTCAGTCATATTCAGAGTTCTGAAGTCCTTTATTTGCTCTTTTATATTATTAATGTGAAGGACCTACTGTTGCTCTGAGTTTGCAGTGTTTCAGTGTTTTTTCTTTTTGTAAATATTCTTAGAATTTTTTCTGTAAACATGGCTATGGTTTTCTTAGTAATTATCTATGCTTTCCTAAACTGTATCTATGTTTATGAATTCCAGTATACTGGGTGGAGAAATATGATTAACAAATGCTTTGACCAGTGGATTATGAAAGTATTGATTTCTACCTCCAACCCACGGTGATTTGTGAAAACATATAAATAAAAGCAGAGGGTTCCGCCCTCTCTCTCTTTCTGCCCTCTTCGGCTGCTGTCTCTGTGTGGTTCCTTGTGTGGCTCTCCTTGGGGCCTTCTCGGCCTGGTAGGCCGGCCTGACTGAGTGCTACAACCTACTACCTTAAAAACTGTAACTAGGAATAGCCATGAATTTACCAGAAAGGCACAAGGAGGAGAAAGACAGACTTGTAATATCACCACAATATTTAAACAATATATTATCATCTATATGTTTATCTCAAAGATTAAAAATTATATTAAAATGCACACAATGTTAACTACTGTTTGCTAATATAATAAATAATATTTATATGAAACATATGAAAGCTTCAGACTGTATATACTGCACACTTGGACTTGCATCTTGAACTCATGGGGAAAGTACTTTAGTCTTTTAATACAAATATCCAGTAGACATCTGAGAGCTAAAGACTGTTCAATACATGTGTTCTGGTTTTGCCTGGTGTGTGATACAGTAGTAATATGGAGATGGCTGTAGTTGTTATATTTTTTAAACATGTAGTTTGCAAGACAAGAGCTGTGGTTTTCAATGCAATGTTTTATTTTCCATGCTCTGGCAAGCGACATCATGGCTTTGTTTTGACTTAGTAGTTGACTGTAGTTTGACTTATTAACACCAATTCTTATGTTAATGGTTTATAGTAAGAGGAAATTAAACATTAATGTAATTGCAGAAGTGAAAAGCAGAAAAGAAAATAATTCTTTTTTAATACGTGGGCGCAGAGTGACCCCACAGTAAGGTCACACTGCCTGCACTGGCTCCTGTCTCTGGGCAGGAAAGGTCTCTGAGAGCTGGTTTTGGAACCTGGCACAAACTGGCTCTGTCATGTGCTACTTGGGGGAAAGTTCAGACATTCAGAGGCAGTGAGAACTAAGATGCAGTTCTGACAGAGATTTAATATAATCTTTTTACCTATCCCACAGAGCTCCTGACTGTCCTTTTGGCTGTACTTTTTAAGGTTCATGTTTGCAAGCACCTCTTCAAGTATGAAGTAACGTTGGGAGCAGGGTGGAGAGTATCTATATTTGTGTGTGTGTTCCGTGATGGATTTCAGTCTACACTCCAGAAGATTTTAAAATTGAGACATATTGGAACCAAGCTGGACCAGCCTTTATGTATGAATAAAACCAGCCAATCTCAGTCACCAAAAATTCAGAGTGACTACATGTGTGCCTTGCACCATTGACTCCTCACCCCAAAGGCCACAGTCAACTGGAATCAGGAGAGCAGAATCTCTGTGAGCTCAGAGCACTGTTGGAACACACATCTCTGTATTTACAGTGCAATACCGACTGTCAGTGTCACAGGATGTCTTTAGGTGTAAATGTACACAGGATCATCTGTTTCATGAGTTCAGCCACATCTTTTGCAGCAGCATCTTAAGTGCTAGTGCACATGGAGTATTTTGACATTACTGTGTCTAGCCTAATATTGGAAGATCAGACCCTTTGTTTAGGATGAGCAGTCTCCTTGCAAGAATATTTTGCTCTTGATTTTCATTCAAGGCTTTTCCCCCCACTTTTGCTACAAAAAAAGTTATGTCCTGAGAACATTACAGAATAATAATTGGCCTCCCAAGTCTACCCTCTGAAACTAAACTTCTGGCTTTTCAAGAATTTTCATAGTACATTGCTCACAAGGCTAAGAGAGATCAGCTAGAACTTGGAGGCAAACCTAGGTCCGATTAATGAGCCTGTAATTCATTAACATTTATATGGCCATTTGTTTCAGTACATTTGAAGTAAACAAAACAGGCAAAATAAAGGAGAAAGAACTGAATGTCAATGAGAAACTCCAGGGCCTGATGCCATTGCCACTTGTCAGCAAATGGCAAATACCTCGAAACATTGCAAATGCACTCTGGGGTTGCTGGAACTGTTGTGGGAGAGACCACTGGATGGGAGCAAGAATGCTGTGGCCTGTCTGAACAATTGTTTTCCAGAGAACTCATGTATTTTTCAGCAGATTTAGAAGATTTAATAAGAAAAACATTAAAAGCTATTCATTTGAGCTTTCTGGGTAAACTGATTTTGATCGAGAATGTTAATTATGAAAAAATGTTGCTCATTGTTTCTAATGCAAAACAGCAAAACAAAACATCTGTGGCATTGACAGAACAGCTTTGATCTTAAGGGTCCCGATTCTGATTTTCCTGTTGCAAGAAGTGCTGCACTTCTGACAGCATGCCAAGAATTCATTCCTAATGCTGTCCTCCTGCAACATGTAAAGGAAGTTTTGAACATCTCACTGCTGTTGCAGCTCTGTCTCCTATCACAATTGTTAGGGGATTACAGCACAATGCAGAGCTTAAGAAAATTCCTGAAACTGTTTCTGGGCTAGTATCCAGAAGCCTGTGTTTGGCTAAGTTTAGAGGGCTTTTGGGACACAACTAATCTTATATTTGAAACCCATGAAGTCAGGTATGTTAACTTTTACATGGAAAAGACCGACACATAACTCTGTGCTAACATGGTCAGATGAGCTCGGTTTGGGAGCGAATTCCTTCTGCATTGGTGACGTGGGCAGTGGTTAAACTAAGATCTTTTTTGCTGATTAGAGACTTGCTGAGCTAATTGAATGAGCTCTGTTCAGATAAACCAGATGGAGCTGCAGGAGTCTGCACACCACTGGTTTTTTCCCCACCTAGTCTTTAACCATACCATTTAAATACCTCTACCATGTGCTGGATTGTATTGAGCGAGAAAGATCATCTATACTGTACATTTCATTGCTCACTTTTTCACCTCTCCCATTGCTTTCAGATGCTGTATTCTTACTGATCAAAAGCCATTTACTGGGGTTCTCCTATTTCTGGAACTGCTTTTGTACTTCAAGGTTTTAGAAATAAAGAACAGCCTGTTTATAATCTCCAAAATTCAATGTTACAATGGAGTCTGCAGTGAAAATCACCATCAGAAAGAAGTGTTGTCATTTACATATTGTTGAGATACATTTGGAAAAAAGTTGTGTAGCTTCTATAGTCACCTCATTTTCATACATATACAATTACCTGCATTATAGAAGTCTTTTCAGGGAGAGACTGTAATTTAAGATATAAAAATAATAAACACAATGGATCTTTGGGAATCACATAAAATCCAGGATGTATAAGAACTACCAGAGGTGAGCTAGTTTCCTATAAAATTTACAGATATTACAAACCCATAATGTTTAACTCCATCCAGAGGGAAGTATATAATGTATTGCTAAGTCCGGTGCTCCAAGCAACCTGGATGGCCATGCTGGGTATCCTGAGGTGTGACTTCATAGCGCTGTGACCTTCCAGGAACCCTCAACACCTCCTCCAGGAAGTGGAGACAACCACTCAATCTCCAGACACCCTCCTCGGAACATTTCTTCTCTTAGAATTCCAAGAGTGTCAGAAGTAGCTTTCACCTGTAGAACTTTCCTCTGGAACAAGCTACCTAGGTGTCTTAGTCCTTATGGCAACAATTACTGAACTGGCAGCCTATCTGTTTTCAAAACATCACTTATTCTTTTCACTAACAAGAAAACCTCTTGTCATTTCAGACAGCCTAGAACCACTAAAACCTTCTGCACAATTTATACATGCTGTTCTCCTCATGTCTTTTGTCTCAGCCTTCATTTGCCCTATCTTCTCTTGTTCATCTTTGTTACTCTTAATTGCTTTTTTGTCTCTCCCTGTCTTCTTGTTGGCTTTGCATTTGAAATGAAAGGCAAGGAAGTTTGTAGGCTGGTTCTTTGATTAGGCAGGACTGGATTCCCCATGGCCTTAGAGCTGAAACAAGGCCAACCCATCTTTGGCATGAGTTAGACTCTGCATTGTTAGCTGTGTTGTAGGAGTCCATCCAAAGTTCTTCAATGAGGTTTTACACATGATCCAGCTGGCACCCTGCAGGCTGCAAGGTGGCTCAGCCTTGCCTCTGTTCTCTGGCCTTGAAGGACAGAAAAAGTTGTTAGAAGTCCAGGCATTAATACCATCTCCTGTTCTTACTGCAAGCCAGACAGGAGGCCAGAGGAATTAGGATGGGGTGTTAAAGGCAGGATGCATACTGCAACCCCTCAAGAGTTTTTGCTCTGCCAGGTACTTGTGGCTAAGTCCTCTGAGATGTTGAGACATTCCAATATTTCAATGCTTACAACAGGATGAACCCACTTCAAGTCATGCACTCCTGCTGCTTCTGTTACACTGGTGCTGCTGCCAGTGTGAAGCCAGTTCAGCTCCATCAGCTGGCAGAAGCCTGGGGTTTGATGGGTGCATTCCGTAATTAGTGAGTTGAACCTACTCATGTGTCAGATGAGAGCAATCACCAGCCTGAGCAAAGGGCCAGAACTGTGTCTGGGAATGGGAGGGGAATGTGGGAAGGTAAGGGAGCACCTGCCTTTTTGGCAGTGATCTGCTATGTCAGTGCTGCCTTGTTGCAGAACCAGGACCCTTGTTACAGGTGTGAGGCACATTGCTCCCTGGTGCTGCCTCCTAAGGCATGAGCGACTCCAAAGCTGGCATCCACTGAACCAAGTGCAGGGAAGCATGACTGTGGGAAATGGAGGGAGGTGTTTGAACATGTCAGCGGCCGTGTTTTCTGGAAACCCAGGAAGTCTATCACTGCAGTCTGTGCTTCTTCAGCCCTTGGAAGACAATTGTTTTCCCATTCTGCCAGGCTTTGTTACTAGGAGCAAGTGGAGATGGGAGTTCCTACCCATGACTGCTGCTTTAAAGCATCAGCAAGGAATCCCACTGCACATTAAAGACCCTGAGTGTCTTGTTCAGGATGTGGGTTTTGTGGCAGACAACTACCACAAGGACAAAATCCTACAGCTGTTTTTCCCTGCTGTGCAGAATAACCTGTCTTGCTCAAGGTTAACAGCAATCAGCTCATCTCAGCCAAACATAGTGTTAGTTCTGGTGTTGTCATCCTGTGGATCAGCAAGCCTGCAAAGCAAGAGAATACTCCTTCAGGAAGCATCCTGCCTTTCCAGAACTTTTAATAAAAAAAAAAAAGTTACTTAAATGCTTCATTTTACAACATTTTATAAAGTACATTTTTAGATTTAAAAGGAAGGAAGTGGGATTCAAATGCTGATAGCAAAAGCTAGGTTACCCAAAGCCAGACTGGGGTAACTGGAAGAAAAGCTGGATTATTTGGGTAATGATTTAATGCAAGGCATTCTGTAAATGCTAGAGGAAAATCATCAAAACTTGAGAATCAGGAAAGAGAATAGTGAGGCTCCTTTAAGAAGTATCAGCACTGAAAGCTTGAAATTCTCCCACATAGGCAGTTCTGTGTCCTGATCAACCTAAATCCTGCACCTTGAAGAACATGGCTTGGGGCCACCTGCCACCACATGTCCCTGACCATTGTCTGGTTTGAGTCACATTCCTTTTACTATAGAACTACTTCAACTGCAGCTCTGCTTTTGCAGGATAGTCTATTGCAAATATGTATTTCCCCCAGCAGATGCTCTATACTATCTCTGGATACTGAGTACTGCCAGTAAGGGGTGTACAGAAAGTGGCAGAAAACATACCATATGTGAGATGTTATTTGGTGTCATGTCAATCTCTCTGTCATTCATTCAACATTGAATCATCTCCCTTGTGGAAAAAGTTAGGCTGCATCTTATACCATATTCTGTCTTGTTTTTAGTAGGACTTAGAAAAATGTTTGTGTTTCTTTGTGTTGGATCTACCAGCATTTAAACTGGCATTGTTTCTTCCAGCTGCTACTTGTTTAGTGCAGTGCCATGTTGGACAAAAGCCTCTGTGAAGCAACTGTGACTGATCTTTATTTAGCAAGGATCTGGAGGATCACCTGTTGAGGTTGGAAAGTATTTTGTAGTCGTGAAAAGCCTCCTATAGTGCCATCCTATCTGAGCAACTTTAACAGCTTTTCATTTGCTCATTCAAATAACATCAAATTCAACACTATGACGTACATAGGAATTATTATCTCTGTATGGAATCTCAGAAAAGAAGAGAATTCAATTTCCCAGGACCTGCTGAAAGATTGCAACAGTTTCAGAAAATGTTCGGTTTACAAGTTTACATTTACCAGAACTGCCTTGCTGGGACCTTATGCTGCATGACTTTCATCCACTCAAAGCCTGGAACTGCCCTTCGTTCCTTCACCCTTTACCTATTAAAAACAAATAACATGACCCTTTTATATCCACAAAACAATGACACAGTAAAGACCTTTGGCTCCCAGCAGTGCCAGAGCCCAAATCAGATTATAAAAAAAAAATTATTAAAATAAGGCTACAAAATAGCCTTTACTGTTACTCCTGATTTCACTTTCCTTTCTCCTTGATCTCTGCACAGTAGAGTCTGTTACTAAGTTAGAAACTTCTGTTGTCTTGTCACTGTACATGACATATGCTAGCAACTGGAGGAGGAAATGTCATTGAATAATTTCAGAAAAAAAGGACTGGAATGATCCTTAAGAGTCCATCCCAATGCTTGGTCTGAATAATCCAGTTTGTAATTATGTCTCAAAAACAGCTATTCAACAGTTTTTACAAGTTTGTGGTGATGAAAGTACTGCAGACTCCACAGTCAGTCTCATCTCGCACTATTCACAGCATTAGAAAGTCTGTTCTATGTCTAATATAAGTGGTGGAGAACAGATAATTAATTTCGTCTTTATGGATAACTTTAAGTCTTGAAGATTACGTTATGCTTATTTTTTTTCTTTAAAGTCTATTCCTTTCAATTTTTCCTTACAGATTGTGTCTTGTATTCCTAGCTTTATTTTCCTAACTCCTCTCTACAGCCCTCCTGAAATGCATGACACATAGCTGGATGTGGTGCTTTGCCCTGGCAAATACAATGGAAGTACTATTTGTTTCACATTTTTACACATGCCAATAGCACACTGAGTGTCTATTTTCCCAACAAAGTCATCTGCTGTATGACTGAGGGTCAGATCAAATGCTCTTCAGAGAGAAAGTGCAAACACTGAATGTGAGGAGGCTGTGCCAGGGCAGGGAGCTCTTGACTCCCATGTCCTAGACTTGCTTTCAGCACACAGCCAATGGAACACAAAAAATGCAAATCAATGATGTAACTAATAATTGTGAAAGTTTCCAAGGGAAAAAGGTAACTCTCCAGTGGTTACAACTGGTGACAAAACAATAGGCCAGTCATTGAACAATACCTGTACCCATCTCTTCACTAACCATTCATTTAAGCAGCAGGAGACTTGGCAAAATTGTCTTCACTACTGGAGAGAACAGAAGTGAAATGATTTTCCATTTTAAGCAGCAGTGGAAATAGTGAAACAGGAATGAATGTACAAGAAGCAGAGCTCCCTGGTAAAATTGTTTGAGGGCAGTCTTCTTTTGCTTTAAAAAAAAGAAACATAAAATGTGTGAGGGAATTCGGGAGCAATATGTTTGGGGGTCTGGTAATTAATTAATTAAACTTTAGCCCTACACAGCCCATTGGGAAAGAACTGGCGCTCAGACAAAGCTGTTGTAAGGCTGTGTAATCAGTAGCAAATAGATCATTCAGAGACGTGAAAAGATGCTGAGCACCTAAGTCAATGGTGGTATGACGCAGATGCCAGACTCAAGGCAGCTTGCCAAAAGAACTCCACTGGCTGTTGACAACAGCATTACGTGTCTCATACGTAGTATGAATTGGGTTGAGAATACAACAGAAGATGTTATTCAGAGGACCCATGCAAAAGCCACTAGTGGTAACAAAAGTTAACCTGAATTCCTCTATATTCAGAAGTACACAGTTGAGAACTAGCAGGTACTTAGGAAAAGTGATTGGGTGCAAGATATAACATGTGAGCAGGAACTGATTTTCATCAGAGGTAATAAAACCCATCTGCCTGCAGAAGGAGCTGGACAAATCAAGGTCAGAGTGGAACTAAAGTCCTTCTTTAAAGGAGGCAGAAATTCGAGAACTCAGAAAACCGAAGTGGCTGCACCAAAGTGCAAAATCACTTGATGTTAGAATCAGCCCAAATGATCTCTGTACAAAAAGAAAGAAAGGAGCTGTTCAAAGTTTATCTCAAGTAAGATTGTACTACTGCTTGCTGTAGATATAAAACCTGTAAGGTACTAGCCAGTAACTACGACTTTCAGGGGAGGGTTAGAACACGAATACCAGTTCTGAGGTGGGGAGTTTGTAGCTAACTTCTGTGACGCCCACCTGCAAAGAAAACTCTGCAACACTGTAATTAGAGCATGAGATCTGCGGGCTGCCCTTCCTTTAACAACTGAAATGTAAAATTTGTGGGAAGTCTGTAATGGACTTGGGTTGCTTTAGAGAACTATTTTCCTTGTATGAAGCACTTACAGCATATTGGAACCCAAACTTTGGATTCCTTATGCTTTATTGAGGGTTGCATGCAAAGCCACATCCAGCTTCTCAATGAGAGCTGAGCGGGCGTCACCGCCTTTCTCCACCAACCAGAAAGCTTTAGTAAAGGTTCTCAGCCTCCAGCCTTGCCCCGAGATTAGCGAGGGGGGGAGCAATCCCGTAGGACGTTTTGCCTTTTCCGGGGTAAGACATGCCATCCGCTTGCAAGGCAGCGGAGTGACAGCGGCAGCAGGGCTGCACCATGGGGGTAGGTCCTTACAAGCACTCCTGGCAGCTCTTCAGTCAGAAACAGAAAGCACCGAGTTGCCGGAACTCTGCCTTCAGGGGCAGCGAAAGAGCTGATTCCAACTATTTCACAGGGAACCTTGGGCTCTGCACCAGACTAGTTCTGGTTCTCATCCAGTCGTTACGGACTGGTCACTGCCACCTGTACAGCGGCTCAGATCTGCCCTTCTGGACAAGCCTGCGTTCCTTTCGGACAGGCACTGGATACGTATGTACAGAGCAATGTACTTATGTGCTGAATCCATATTTTCTGCACTGGTAATGCAAAGACACCTAATTAGAACCGCACAGAACTGTGTAATAATAATAGTAATAATAAATCACCTGTGTAACCGTCTCGTCAATATTCAAGGGGGTATTTTAAAGATCAAAGGAGCTATTTAGTTCCTCCACACAGTAGGTAGTTAAAGGTTCCTGTGCAGAGGCAGGAAAGCTCGGTCTGGGTACTGCTGAGCTGTCGCTGGTAGCGCAGGCGCCCGTGTGATCGTAAACTGAGGGGCAAAATCAAAGTCCTTATAGGCAATGATGAGGAGAAACCCTGCGGGGCGAGTGACCAGCTCGTTACCCGGGCAGCGCTGAAACACCCGACACAGCCGCTCCTTTCTCCTGGGGCAGGAATGCTAATGGAAAACGCCAACCTGCCCCGCCAGCCCAGCAGCCTCCCAAGGCCAGCGGCGAGGGGAGACCTCTGACTGCAAGGTCAGCGTGGTTAATCTTTTCCCCGGATAATCACAGCCGGCTCGGCTGGTCCTTCCGACCGACTGCGGCTTTACACCCACCCCTTCCACACCCCACTCCTGGCTCGGCCCCTCGGGTCAGCCCGCCCCGGGGCGGAGCCCCGCGTTCCCCAAAAGCCGCCGCGGCCGAAGGGAGCGGCGCTGGGAGTTGGGAGCGGCGGGACCGGCACGGGGGGACGGGCTAGGGCACGGTGGTGAGTGGGGAGGTGGTGGCTGCCACTGCTCTCAGTCTTGGGGGGTGGGAGACCATCTTTTGTGTGTTGTTTATACAGTCGTTGTTGCCTCCCTAGACCCGAATCCATTTTAAATAGTTAAAACTACTATAAACTCGAATATACTGTGTGCTTAATACGCTAGCGATGTTTTCAACCAATATATAATTTGATATGTGACTTTTCAAGCCTGTTCCCCATCAGGGAAATATCGAGCTATTTAAGTAATTCGTTCTTTTATGGAATCCGGGCTTTTGGGTTTATTCCGGTCACGCTGTGGTTAAAAGAAAGAAGATTCTCTTCTGACCTCTGCAGAAAGTGTGTGGATGAATCTCTGTATTAACTCAACCCAATGTCCTTTGGGGTCGAGTATCCCCTCTGTCATCATTGATGTTCAGGGTATAATAATGTATGTTTCGTAAAGATAGTATCTTTCTAGTAAAAGTGGAGACCTTAATTTTTTCTATAATGATGGCTGGATTCTCTTTTTATCTACTTTGCTCCTCACTCAGCTGATACAGAATTTTTCTGAGAAGACACTTACTATTTTTATTGATCTAGGGAAGACGTTCTGAGTAAGAAGCAAACCAAGAATTTGGATTATGAGCAGAAAATGAGACAGCTGAGATCATGGGGCGAAATTACTGGCTGGTGCGTCTTTTTGATTTTTTTTCCCCCCTGAGAAAAACTCTCCCTCTTTGCTCTAACTTTTTCTTCATCTTCATACATCTTCCTAAAGTACAGAAATCCAGAAGGAGGGCTCGAGGTTAGAAGTGGAAAATTCATATGGTTAGTTCAGGATACTGGCAGGAGATGAGAGTTGAAAGCCTTTCAGATGTACAGATCTTGGCCTTCATCTTGGGATCTGTCAAAGGGAGAGTATGCTATAAAATTTTTGCATTAGGGTATCCTATATATATATTGAAGCTTCAACTAATATTTGTAAATCTGTGTGCAAATTGAAAACTTTATTTGGCCATACTCAGAATTACATGGAAGAAGTGAGTAGCCTTCATTCTTAGGCATAGTGAAATATGAAACAAACAGAAAAAGGATATATTTTAGTTTTGTTACTGTTATGGTATTTGTGATGGATGAAATTTTGTTTTAATATGTTGGGGGGGGCCTTAACTGTCAGTTTTGATGAGTTTCTCAGGAGTAAAGATCAGATGTGTGGCTGATAGTGAGCAAACTGAGTTTAGCTTTGTCTCTGTTAATTAAATGATCTGCCATTAATCATGGCAGAACAGGATTATGAGGAACTTGGAGCTGGAACTGGCCTCCTTCTTATACAGTGTCATATTCATGGGGCTTTGCCTTATTTGTATTGAAAAGCTCACATGGTCTAAGCCTGTGTGTCCAGACCTCTTTATTGCACTCTTTTTGTGAGCATAGTGGGGTGTCCTTAGTTGCATTTTCCTTGGGATTTTTTTTGTTTGTTTGCTTTTTTTTTGCCATTAGCGATGTTCTTTGCAGCAGTCTAAAAAGTAAGATGGATTTCTGTGCCTGTACGTGTTGAGTATGTGAAATTGCATGATTTTAGCTTCTTTTCTTTCCTCGTGTGTCAGAAGACCCAGGTAATTCATCATGAAGTAAAGATGATAAAAGGAAAACTAAAGCTGCAGAAACTATTCAGGCCTGTGGAGTGTCTGCAACTCTGAAAATTCATGTAGCTGCTGGATTATTGGCATTTCTAGAGCAAGTGACTAAACAAGGTTCAGCTGTACAAAAGGCAGGGCTAAGTAACTGGTGTATTTGTGGTATCTTCTGGTTGAGCACTACGGGTGATTAAGCAGGGGAGAATAACAGGGAGTGTAAGTGCCAAGGGAAGTACTTTCAGGTACGATTTTCTCATAAAATTAATTGGCAAAAATAACTGTAGAATGCAATGTTTAGGGGGATATTATAGAAAATGGGGAATGAAAAGTATTTATATTGTGAGGAAGGGGGAAAATAAGCTGTGGAGAGACCTGCTTGGTTTTGGAAAGTGCGATCTTGTATTGGCTGGACTAGTCTGGTTTTGAAGTTCATATCTCTTTTCTAATATAATTGGATTACTTTAACATCTTGCTATGCATATGTCCTAGTTAATTATGAATTGTGGTCACTTTGTCAAATTCACTTAATTGACACAATTTTCATGTAACATTCACAAGAATGACTATTGCGAACACTGGTAGCAGAAATAGGTCTTGATGGAAGCAAAATGGTGTATGCATCCTTATTTTCTGTCCAAGTGTACCAGCTTAGCTCATGCTAATTAATGTTGGTAACTGGAAAAAAAGTTTTAAAAGTTCCACTCAGCTGCAGGATGTAGTCAAACTAGTTCAGCTTGGTAAAAATCCTTGGAGGCTATTCACTGCAGTGCTCCTTAACATTGTGCCTAGGAGACAAGCTGCTTTAACCTGTATTTGGGCCACACACTGAGGAGAGTGGTGGCCCAAATACATAGCAGACACTGATTTGAACCCAGATGTCTTTCTATGGTATTCTTGTCTTCTGATTGTCAAAGGTATTAAATTTTTTTTTTACCCTTAGCATGTTTGAAAGGCCCATTTTAAATGGACCAGGCACCAAGTTTTTATTACGTGTTAGCATGTATATTTATGACATGTACTTACAGAAGCATTAAATCTTCCTCTTTCACAGAAAGAGGAACCAATAATGCCAGCACTGAATTGGAAGCCCTTTATCTACGGAGGTTTAGCATCAATCACTGCAGAATGTGGTAAGCATTTGCTTTACTGTTGACATGATTTTCTTTACTTGAATAGTCTCTATGTAGAACAAGTTTGGTTCCATGCTGCCAGTGACACAGTAGTATATGGTGGTCTACTGCATAGAGTTTTTTGCTTAATGCTGACTGAAGAGTTGCTCTGATCACTCTTGCAATGTCAGAACACTTGTGTCTGTAAACTCTCATCTCTGGTGAGTCTTGTTTTTATACATATTTTGCCTTTGTGTTTTATTATTTGGTGTTTGTTTGATCTGTTCCTAGACAGTGGTCATAAGTAGATAAAGCTTCTGCTTTGCTACAGTAGACAAGTTAAGCTCTTAACCTGTACATTTTTCTTCTAGTTTTCATGAGTATCTATGTTGCAGTTTAAATTACCTTTTCTTGAATGTAAGTGGCTGCTTAGATTTGAACACTTAAATTCAATAGTGAGCAAGACAGAAAAATTGCTGTAGTGAGACAGTGCATCTGATGCTTTAGGCCTACTCTAAAGGCAAACCTAAAATATTGACATAGTCATAAAGTCATATCTGAAGTGCATGTACAAGAAAATAAAGAAAATCTGGATTTTCATTGTAGCAGAACATGGTTTGATGTGTGGTGGGCTTGCATGCAAGGTCTTGTCTAGTACAAGAGATGCAGTATAAAATTACCCTTAAAACTATTATTCTGTTTTCATGGAGTAGTTTGGGTTGGAAGATCATCTAGTCCAACACCCCATGCTTTGAGCAGAGACATTTTCAATTAGATCAGGTTGCTCAAAGCCTTGTCCAATCTGCCTTTGAATGATTCCAGGGATGGGAAGGATTTCTGCTTAGGAAACTTGATTTTGAAACTTCTCTCATTTGACTTGACTGAATATGGCCAAAAATGCCAAAAGCTTTTAAGAGGAACAATTCATGAAAGCTTTGCTTGTCTGGTAAGCCTCATTTAAATGGATGTGGTTAGTCCTGACTGCTGCTAGTGCTTAGGTGAGTATGGAATGTTGAGGTGGTCCTTTTCCTGGATGGATATGCTTTCTGAATCCTTTCATAAGGGGAGCGTGGAGAGTATGAACTGAATGTAACATAGCAGTAGGCTATAGGAAAGCAGTAACAGAAATCGGTACTGCTGCTATTGCTTTTTCAGATACTAGGCCAGAATCTGTGTAGTGTGTCCTATGGAATTTGTTTGCCTTCAGTGATGTCCTCTTCAAAGGTGTTGGTAGAATACACATGCAAACTCAGTACTCGATTGGGATGGCGGAGTCCTGTTCACTGCGGCTGCTTACAACCAGGCAATGCCATGTTTGAAAATACAGTGAATGTGGAATGTAAACACAGGAAGTAGGCAGGGCCTCTGACAGGCCTTTAGAAGAAACAAGGTGATAGAACGTGAATCACTTCTTTAAAAGAAAGTCTTGGTAAGAAAGGCTTCTTTCCCATAGGAGTACTTTTATATATTTGGATATATAATAAATGTTGCTGTTTCTTGTGTGATGTTCTCTGTTGTCTTTGGATAGGCAGGTAGTTCATTAATTTTCTCACTGATTTTCCTTTAAGGTACTTTCCCCATTGACCTGACCAAAACACGTCTCCAGGTTCAAGGTCAAGTTAATGATGCCAAGTATAAAGAGATCCGTTACCGTGGAATGGTGCATGCGCTGGTCAGAATATGCAGAGAAGAAGGATTGAAAGCCTTGTACTCTGGGTAGGATTAACTGAGTTGCAGCAATGGCTTATGAACAGTTTGTTGATACGTATAAGCCCATTGTATGTGAATTTTTGGGTTTCAGGATTACAAGGTATTTGGTTAGCCTTAATCTGAAAGTTGGAAGACCAAGCTTAGATACCTTCAGCGCTGCACACTGCAATAGCATTTCATGTTTAAAAGAAAATACCTCAAACAACAAAACCTACTTGAAATAAAATAGCTAAGCATAAGGTTATTCTCTACAGTGCTGCTATGGTTGTTCTATCTCTCAGAATTAAATTTTGAATTAACCTTTGTCTATTAATAAGCATGCTTTTCTTCAAAACATGCAGGATGGTGGGGGAATTACATTTCAGACATGCCTGCCGGCTGTTTTATAGACCACAAGTTGAAGCATGGTTTAATAGTAATCCCTTCACAGTTCATTCATGTTCTTGCAGGCTCTAATAAAAAAAACCCAAAACCTAAAAAGCTCCAAAGCTTGTTTTGTTTTTAAATTGTTGATTTAAATGAACAAACCTTTCTCTGCTACACATCTCTGCCTCTCCTGCATTAGGAAGTATTTTCTGATCAGTTTTTGAGATCTTGAGCATAAATGCTCTTGCTGCTTGTTTTTACAGGATTGCACCTGCGATGCTACGGCAAGCTTCATATGGGACTATAAAAATAGGCACTTACCAGAGCTTAAAAAGAATGTTTGTTGAGCATCCAGAAGGTGAGTGGTTTTTTTCCATTTAATTGAGGACTGATTTGCTTGAAGCTGATTGTTTCCATTTGGTATCTGACTGTAGCATTTGAGCAAATCTACTGAGAAGACATTCCTTATACCAGTTACAACAAAGTGAGTCAGCAAGGATAACTTGTCAGAGCAGGTTTTATGGCTTCTGTAACTGTCTCTCTCTGGCTAAATGAGGGGAGGCATCATCCTGTCCTAATGTATCTCAAGCTTTGTAAACCTGCAGCTAAACTCTTTGCTTGTGGAACAGATGAAACCCTCATGATGAATGTTCTGTGTGGAGTTCTTTCGGGAGTAATCTCGTCATCTATTGCCAACCCTACAGATGTCTTGAAGGTAATTATGTAGAGCTAGTCTTTTTAGTTTTTGTTCTCTCCTGAAGTAAAAACAGTGTCCCCTGATAAATATAGGATTTGTTTTGTAACCCTATTTATTCTCATCTCAACTTCTAAAAAATCAGTAATATCCTGAATCCTTGGAACCTCCTTCTGGTCCATACTAAATATTTGGAAGTATGCATGAGGAAAGTGAAGGCTGGGGAGGTAGTTGGATCCACATTTTCTGAATGTGGGGAGAGAATAACTTTGATGCTGTTGTGTTTGTGTGGAAGCCACACTGCATATTTCATCTGTACTTCTTGGTAACGCTGTTACGCTAGGATGTTTCTGGAGCTCAAAATAGGTGAAGATCCAGTCAGAGGCAAGAGTTCCAGTGAATGCTGCTTGTACTGTATGATTCCTTAACACTGTAGACAGGCTTTGCAAACCTGTGTGCTAAGGAAATGGCATTCCAGCATCAGTCATTTAAAGTGAATTAGTAAAACCACCACCTCTTTAAGAATCTGTTAGCTTAATGATGGTCAGTTACTTGAAAGGGTTGATGGTATTTATCCTGCAAAACTGGAGCTTGTGACTTACACAGCTGTTCCTAATGAAAAGGAAGTCACGAAAACTCTTGACGTTCTTCCGAAATGACTAAAAAGCTTAATCCTTCATAGTGCTAGTGTGGTTATGTAGTGGCATTTTAAACATAACCTTGTATTTCAAGTGTGGCTTCAATTAGTTACTTCCTAAAATTATGTCCGTTTACCAAGTTGCTTGTTGACAACTTGTATTGGGAAGTTACCTTGGCAGGTTCCTAAGGATGTTCTTATAAATCTGCAGGGCTGAAGACCACGGTTCTCACTGGCTGAAACATTAATCTTTTTAACCTTTCAATGCAACATGTTCCTGTGAGAACACTGTAAAGGACATCCTGCAGAACCCATCTGCCAGTCTTATCTAAATGGAGGAGTGTGCCCATACAGAAATAGAAGTGACTTAATGCAGCTAAGAATTCTACCACATACTTATTCAAAATTAGCAGCTGCATTTGGATAGTTAAGGCAAAAGATTGCACCATGGTTGTGATAATATCTTGCTCTTGCTTTGTATTCAAAGAGAATTTGACTTTACTACTTACAATTGTAACTTAATATTTTAATATAGTTTTATTATTTTATTGGTTGTATTTATCTTTTAATTGTCTTCAAATGAATTTCAGATCAGAATGCAAGCCCAAGGTAATATGATTCAAGGAGGAATGATGGGCAACTTCATACAGATCTACCAAAAGGAAGGCACTAAAGGACTATGGAAGGCAAGTTTTTTTTAACTGTATCTTACACTTCAACTGCACTTCCTTGCTCAATTGAATTTCATGTATTCCTACAGCGTTCTCAGCTAAAATATGGAGGATGTAATGTCTGTCATTTGTCATGACTGCTTCAAAAAAGGTGTCTCAGTGCTTTTTGGTGAAGGGTTACAGCCAATCCTGTGTGCAAGGATTAGCTGCCCTTTAGGAGAGGGAAGACAAATGTAGGCTGCAATTAGGAATAGTTCAACAACCCTTTGCATGACACCTCTCAATCTGCTCTGTCTGCTTTAAAACATATTCTAAAGAACATTTGGGAGCAAAGGAGCTAATGAGCATCCCCTCTAGCTCAGGAATTCTCATATTCAGTCTTGCAGGTTGTCTCTTGTGCCAGTTGTAGTCAATGGCTGTATAACAACAAAGACCCAAAATGGACAATTGTTATGAAACAGCTGGAAAATAGGAATGTTTTTCTGTTAGTATGCTTTTCTCACAAAGTTTCTTGATCTCCAGGTTTCTGTTCATCCTCCTTACTTTGTCAGTTTTTCAGCTGGCAGCAAAGGAACACTGGCTTTGAGGTTTTAGCTGACTGTTGATGCAAGAATTGAGATGTTAAGCAGAAAAAATAACTTAAAGGATCTGAAATTGGCATTCTGTGTGGAGAAGTGATGTATCTGTTATTTTAAATTTGTGGTTTTTGGAGCACATACATCTAAGACTTGTACTAGTTATCCTTATTTGAATTTGCCATGTTCTTAACACATTGGTGGTGTTTTGCTTTGTAAGAGCTTGGCTTTTCTAACAGTGCGCAAAGGTTGACTTTAAACTTCAGCTGTATCCTTTCTTTTGCCAGGGAGTATCATTGACAGCACAGAGAGCTGCTATTGTTGTTGGAGTGGAACTGCCAGTGTATGACCTTACCAAGAAACACATAATTATGTCTGGACATATGGGAGATACAGTATATACTCACTTCTTGTAAGTTTGTGTAACTGATTGTATAGCTCATGATTGGCTAGTTCTTGCTATAGGGTAGATGAGTATTTTGATTTTTGTATCATCTGTCTAGATGTAAATATACTTCTGATGTGTTTATACTTTTTAATGTAATAGCATCTCAAATGGTAGCATGGAAACTAATTTTATTTAGCATTTGGGTTTAACTTTCTTTTGAAATATGGAAATTTGTTTTGTGGGTGATCTGAATCCTTCAACTGTGCAAACTGAAGTTAGAAGAAAGTTGCAGTCAAATATTATTCCCAGGGGCACAAACATCTTTTCAAGCATACCGTATAGCAAATCTTCAAAGTTAGTTTTATAGTAAATGAAAAGTAACTTTTCATGTCCATTAGCTGATTTAATTTTTAACTAAAAGCATTAAACAGTCATTATTATTGTGTGTTTCCTGGGAAGGGGAAATTCTTGTGCATCTCTGTGTGGTAGATCAGTTTTCATTAAACCCATCTTTTATTAGTTCCAGTTTCATTTGTGGGTTAGCTGGAGCCCTTGCATCCAACCCAGTGGATGTTGTAAGAACACGCATGATGAATCAGAAAAGCCAACAACACGGGGGACACTCGGCCTACAAGGGCACTTTGGATTGCTTGTTACAGGTAAGTAGTTCATCTATCATCATAAATAGAACCACCAGCAATGGTTTTGCTGTAGAGCTCAAAATTGTTCTGTTTTTCCTAATAACTTAGATGTGCTTTTTGCCATACTGCTCAAAGGACCATGACGTCAGTAACGCACTGGGTGTGAAAAGTATCAATGGTCTTGACAGAAAGGCAGAAAGAAAGTTAGTGTCTGCTGCAGAACCTTACTTCCTTTGGGTGCTTGGATGAGGAGAGGAAGGCTCTCAGCAGCACTCCCTCTTGTTTAACTTTATAATATGACAGGCTGACAGGAAATTATCATTTCATAGGCCAGTCCTTGAAGAGCAAGGTATTCTGGAACAGATGGTTTCTATGTTGCTCACTACATAATGGAAAGCCTAGTACAGCCAGAGGCAAGGTCAGCCTCTGATTTTGATCACTTTAATTTGATTTCTTAAGTCTCTAAATTTGGTATGAGGTGGGACCATGATGGCCGTTTACATGGAGAAGAAGGGATAGTAAGCTATTGGTATCCAGCTGTTGACTGGACAGTCAAAGTCACATTGTCCAGTGAAATTTTGTGAAGTCCATGAAGCAAACTGAAATATTTCAAGGGACTGCCTAATGTTAGCTACAGGTTTGCATGCAGCAAATTTCAAGGGGCTGCCAAAAGTGAACTGCAGGTTTACAGGCAGCACTTGGCAAGGCTTTTTTGGGGTTGTGGAATTTTTTTGGTGGCTTTTTCCTTTTTTTTTTTTTGTTTGTTTCGGAGTGGGGGCAAGTCCAGGAGTGCATTTTGGATCAATCTGTGTAGGATACTGAGTGATATAGGCTGCAACTTTACCTGCCAGGTAATGCTGCAGGCAATACTAATCTTGGTTTTATCTAGTGAAATGTGCTTCTTTGTCCTGTCAGTCAATAGATTCAAATTAAGGTTACAGGACTAAGCCACCCCCTTGTCTGGTATAGGCTTGTTAGCTGAGATGCTGTCTGGATGTTTCATTAAGAAAGAATTATGTAAGTGTGTTCTTGTTATTTTTTTTTTTTCTTTTTCCCTAGACATGGAAGAATGAAGGCTTTTTTGCTCTGTATAAAGGGTTTTGGCCAAACTGGTTAAGACTTGGTCCTTGGAACATCATTGTATCCTTTTTGAAGGTGTACAAAATTATTAAGTTAGCCATACAACTGCAAGTATTGTTTTTCACAGAATTACTCTGTGTGGGAAGTGTCATATCAGCACAGATACTCCTTTTTTTTGTGAATGGAAAATTGTGCAGTTGACAGAGGCTTCAGAGGGTTTTTTTTTTGGTCAACTGCTTCCAATCAGATTGAATTTGTGATTCACAGAGTGAATATTAAAATATGGTCTTGCAAAATAATTTTTTATTCTTCCAGTTTCATACTGTCCATTTCCTTTGTTTTTTTGAGCCTAGTTTTAAACAAAGTTGACCAGGTGAGTTAGGAATGGGGGCTGTTTCCAGAACTGGGGAAACTGTTGGCAGTTACTGATGCAACCTTTTTTTTCTTAGTCCCACACCATTTTGGCTTTGTTTCAAGAGCCAGCTGGTCAGAGCCCTGGAAGGTGGGTTGGTAGTAATGTTTTTTACAGTAAACAAGCCTTCTTTAGCTATGTGAGTAAAGACTCCGAAGGGCTTTTGCAGTATTGTACTGTCTCCTCAGTCCTGGGTTTAAGATCCTGATGAAGATGGATGGGAAAGTAATTTGTATCACCAGCCTTAAAGGAAGTTTCATTGTTCTGCCCAGTATTGTGTAAAAAAGAGCCAACCTGCAGCATGGCATAGGAAGGAACAAGGGGTGGAACGCAGTTTCACACAGATGCAGCTGACCTTGAGTAGTGAAGCGACCAGTTTTCACTGCATGAACAGGAAATAGTTTTCCTTAATCAGCTGTCCCAGTTCTTTCTGACATATGAACAGCTGAAGAAATTGGATGGCTGACATGCTGAGCTGTGTACAGAATTCTTTTAACATACTGTCTGAGTTTAGAGCAATGTGCAAGTTGTCTTGAGTATTTGTTCTTTATTGTCTGAGCTGCTGGCCAAAGGAAGAGGTCACTGCAAGACTGAGTGAGAAGAACCTGGGAGCGATTTCAAGGCAAACTGGCACCTGTGACCGTGGCTTGTGCACATGACTCAGTGGATGATATGCACTGTTTTTCAGACTGAACCAAACCTGGTGGAATACCTTCTGTCAACTGTTTCAATGTTCTTGAATGTAGAGATCTGTAATGCAGCTTTGGGCATCTGAGTCTCAAAGCACAGTGTTTTATAAGAGTCAAAGAACAGTATTTTTTCTTCTGTATTTCCATAGCTTTCCATAAAGGAAAGAAAGGAAAAAGATTTCTGTAAAGGAAAAAAGTATTTCTTTAAGGGAAGATAAGCAGAACCAAGGACCTGGGATTCTCCTGCTTTCAGGAAATTACAATTTGATTGTAACAGTTTAAAGCTTACCGTTAACTGGAAGTGTTACAAGACATTTTTGCCAGCTTTCAGGTTGGCAAAATAACTACTGCAGTATAAAATATGCTTCTGGTTTTGAAGCTTTCCTGTGTTCTAAGTCCTGAGATGTCTGTATAATTTGCTGGGAATAATCCAGCTTCATTAGCAAGTGTAGTTGCTACAGTTGGCAGTTTTGCATAGCTTGAAGAAAGTGTTTTTTTTTTTCTTCCAATGCATCATTCTTGGTTTTCAGCATAAGTGATTTTTCAACATATTCATATGTAAATTACAAGTAGGAATGAAGTTCAAACAAGTTCATACCCATCTGCTGATCTTGCAGAGAAACTTTCTATGGCTCTTCCATCACTGGGAAGAACTACTGATTACTGGCTGTTAGGTGTTGTCTGAAAGGTGCAAGTTTTACACTCAGCAGTCAGGCTCTGTCATGTAGGTGCCTATGTGATAAGAACCAACTCTGCCAAAAGGGAATCTGCTATGAAGACTGATTTCCTTCTAAAAAGACACCCAAATCCAGAACTAGTGAACACTTTCATATACCAAAGAGGCTCAAGTTGCTATTACATCCAAGGAAACACTTGATGTAGAGATCAACTGCAGCTTCTATAAACATTTCCTTTAGGCTTAAAGGTGTATCAAAACATCAGGGCCATTAACTAAGAAGCTTCCATCAAACTTCTTAAGTGCTGCTGTTGAATTCCAAGAAAAAGGAATGTGTGAGATGCAAGTTGCAGGATGCATCTTCTGTGTTTACAGAGGGCAGCAAAGCAGGATGCATAGCTTTGGATTAATCTTGTGTTAATCTTTTACATGTTTTTCATAGAACCGTGCATTCCACTTAATGAAGTCTCATTGTGATTTCAGAATTGCTATAATCACTTAAAATTACTCATTTTGAATTCACAAATGGATTTTTTTAAATGCACAAGGCACTTTCGTTCCTAAAGTACGATGTTTTCTATAGAAAGGGGTATGCTGATGTGCAGTATTTTCCCTTACCACTGTTTCTTTGCTTTAACAAAAAAAAAATTGTAAATATTTTTGTATGCTATGTAAGCAAGAGTGTGTTTTACATTTTTAATCCTATTAAAAGTATTAAAATGTAAAGTGTGATGACTTAGAACTGCTTTCAGTTTTTAAGTTTGAAATGGTGGTGGAGAATTTCAAATACTTCAGGGTCATTAACAAAGGACAGCTGTTGCTGGTGTTCAACTGTTCCATGTTACTGATAATTTAGCCAAGGCAGACTAAAGTTGCTGAAGTTAAAAGCTTGTGTTCCTGTGACTTGTGGCTGAATAACATGCACTGACCTTAGGTTTTCGCTGTTCTTTGTCATATCTTTTCCAAGACCATTTCCCCCTCTTTTACAGACACTGCTTGATCTGAAACAGATCAATCATGTTAGTTTTGTGTAGCAACAGAAAAAGCTTATCACACTTGTAACCAGAGTGGCCTTCTGGAGGTGCAGTAGGACAAATGTAATGGACTAGCTCTGAGGGGGATGAGGCATCTGCCACTTTGGAGTGACAGTAACTGCCCTGCACCAGTTTATCTGTGGGGAGAAGCTGGAGAGGTACAGCTGCACAAGATGGACTGAACTTAACTGCTAAGCACCAAAGGTAACAAACCAGTGAAATAACAGTTCAGGATCTCAGCTGAGACTATTGCAGTGAATACCCCCAGTTCTTTTCAACCTCTTCAATTCTGATGTGCCTTAGTTAGGATTTAGTGTGTAGTGATAAAAGATTTAAGTTTACAAAAACTAAAGCCAAACCTAAGATAATGACCTCTGCTGCCCCAGGAAAGAAAGCTCCAGGGAATGGAAGGAAGGAGTCAACTGTCAGACTGCCTACTTGTGTCCCTTGGAGAGCCATGGAGGGGGTCACTGCCTGGGAGTGCAGCTGGGCTGCCTCTGCCTCAAGATTCAACCAGACCAAGTGTAGGTCCTGCACTTTGGCCACAACACTCCCCTGCAGCCCTACCAGATGGGGGAAGAGTGGCTGGAAAGGGACCCAGCAGAAGAGGACCTGGGGGTGCTGGTCGACAGCAGCTAAGCATGAGCCAGAGTGTGCCCAGGTGGCCAAGAAGGCCAATGGCACCCTGGCCTGTATCAGCAATAGTGTGGCAGCAGGACCAGGACAATGATTTTATCTCTGTACTTGGCACTGGTGAAGCTGCACTTCAAGTGCTTTGTCCAGTTCTGGGGCCCGCAATACAGGAAGGATATTGAGGTGCTGGAGCGTGTCCAGGAAAGGGCAGTGGATGTGGTGAAGGGTCTGGAACACATGTCCTATGAGGAGGGGCTGGGAGAACTGGAGTTGTTCAGCCTGGAGGAAAGGGGGCTCAGGTACAACCTTATCACTTCTACAGCTGCCTGAAAGGAGGGTGTGGCCGGGTGGGGTCGGTCTCTACTCCCTGGAAACCAGCGACAGGCTGAGAGGACAAAGCCTCAAGCTGCACCAGGGTAGGTTTGCGTTGTACATCAGGGCAAATTTCTTCTCAGAAAGGGTCATTAGACATTGGAATGGGCTGCCCAGGGATGTGGTGGAGTCACCATCCCTGGAGGTGTTTAAGCAATGACTGGATGTGGCACTCAGTGCCCTGGGCTAGTTACCATGGTGGTGTTCGGACGCAGATTGGACTCGATGATGCGAGGTCTTTTCCAAGCGAGTCTGAGATCCCGTGGATCCAGTGGGGACACGAGGGTGCCGCAGCCGCCCGCGCTCCTCCCAGCCGCCAGGGGGCGCTATCCCGGGCGGCCACCTCGCATGATCCACTTCTCGCCCCCGTGCCCGTGACGTCGCTGCTACGCGACGCGGCGCGGCGCGCTCCGAGCCTCCCCCGGAAGCGCCGCCCCGCTCCCGGCGTTCCGCCGCG
>VYZT01008957.1:95920-116018 GCA_013400735.1 Pomatostomus ruficeps
GCCGCCGGCAGCATGCTGGAGCCGCCGCCCGCGGAGCCGCCGCCCGCGGGCAGGGACGTGCGGGACCGCCTCAGTCTCTGGGACCGCCGCCCGCAGCCCACCGCGCCGCTCAGCGACCGCCAGACCGACTCGGTGCTGGAGCTGAAGGCGGCGGCCGAGAACCTGCCGGTGCCTCCCGAGGTGAGGCGGCGGCGCTGCCCGGCCCGCAGGAGTGGAAGGCGAGAGGGAGGGCGGGAGTGGCCGCGGTGCCACGTCGCCAGGCGGACGGGGGCGACGGCCCTGCCCGGCCAGACCGGCTGGGCCCGCGGGGCCGTGGCTGCTCCCGGGCATTAGGGGGCTCAGCAGCGTTTCGCGTTCTGGGTCGCGACCACAGCCGCGTCCACAGTCTCCCCCTCTCCCTCGGGAGGGCTCGCTCTTCCTGCAGCCTTCCCGAAGAGCCGCCTGCCCGCCCTGGCTTGCAGGGGTTTGTAGGCAGCGGTGCGAGCTTTCCCCTGAGAATCCACGGGCTGTCTCTGCCTGCCCTCGCTGCTTCCCTCAGCCCACCAGCATTTGCCCTGTTGAACTTGGGAGCTTTAGTCGTGGAGTTCATTCCTTTGGTCCTCTTAAACTGATCCTTACCAGTGCACAGCTGCTGGCGTCAGTTTTATTTCCTGGTACGAACTGCAGACTCTCGAACAAATTGAGGAAAGGAATAATGGTAAAAAGCTTAGTAATTTGTCAGCACCGTAGAGGATATGGTCTCCCACTGTATAAAATTCCAAACTCTGACAAGGTGAATATTTATGAATGCTTCCTTGTCTGCAAAGGGAGGTGGAATGCTTGCATTCCTAACTGCACTTTTCAGGAGAGGGTTTGTATTTAAACAGGATCATAGTTCAAGATACAGTGCCATAACATGTTGCCCTGACTTTGCAGTGTTCAGTGTTTTCTTGTTAGACTTTCTCTCTCATGGCTATGACTTGTTTTCTCTCTATTATCTATGTTTTCCTAAATTGTAGCTGTGTTTACGAATTCCAGTATACTGGGCAGAAAAATATGATTAACAAATACTTTGACCAAGTAGATTATAGGAAGTGGTGATTTCTACCTCCAATCCACGGTGATGTGTGAAAACATATAAATAAAGTCGGAGGGCTCTGCCCTCTCTCTTCCTGCTCTCTCTCCTGCTGCGTCTGTGTGTGTCTTTGTGTGGCTCTCCTTCAGGCCCTCGGCCTGGCAGGCCTGCCTGGGGAGTGCCATAATAACATCAACAAAGTTTGCTCTCAGCAAGTGTCTGAAAGCTCAGAACTGCAAAAGGGAGAGTGTAAAGCTCTTTCTTCCTCAAATGCACCTGTTCCATTTAATCCTTCCTGGTTTCTTTTTTTTTGTGTAAGCAGTATGCAAAAAGTAAATATTGGCAGGCATCCAAAGTGATTGTAGAAGGATGTCCTGCTATCAGAAGATGTTCTTATCTAAACCAGCTTTGGAACGAGGCAGGTGCTGTATTTGCCTGTGAGGACAGCAGCAAAGCCAAGACATTGAGTTTTTCAGGGAATTAGGACAGTGGTGTCTCAGCTGCCCTGAAACAGTGGGACTGTTGGACTGTTGGACTGTTCTGATGGACTCGCCTTTGCCCCTGTATTAGACATGAGAGAAACCCTGGCTCCCCTGAGAGGGTTGGCCCTATTTCGGGGGGCAGGGCAGAGAGGTGTGTGGAAGTTGGACAACGTATGGCAGTCTGCTTTTTCTTAAATAGTTGAAATCCTGGTAGTTCTTTCTTTGCCGGACTAATATTACCAGGCAGGGAGTGTTTTACTAAGCAGGTTGTTTTCTAGAGAGATACCAGTTTGTGGTTAAGCAGTGTTTTCTGGTTTTATCCTACGGATGCTCTCAGAAAACATGCAATTAATCATCATGTAGTTAAAGAGAGTATTTTATTATTTAATTGTATATAACAGGGTTTTTTTTTCTTGAATTAGTTTCTTCCATATAGGTTAATTAATAGTCTTTAATTAATAATTTATCTCAAGTTAATTTTTCCCATGGTTTTCTTGCTTAAACAAAATAATTATGGCTAAAAAATAATTCCTGTTCAACAGAGCTATTCCTTGTCTTCCAGATAATTTATGGCAGCAGTTCTGAATTTTCCTTGAATATCTGGCAAAAATCTGATGGTTCCTGTGTGTTGTTTCTAAATGTATAGGTGTTGTAGTTATTGGTGTAATGGTTGGACTCTGTGATCCCAGAGGTCTTTCCTAAGCTTAATGAATCTGTGATTATCATATTGATGGATAAAATGTCCATTGCATTTGTTTCTTCAAAAGTAGATGCCTGCGATTTTCTCACCATATTGCTCTGGGTTGCTTTGTAGTTGAGCTGCACATCCTAATTCTCGGTGAGTTATCTAACCAAAGTTTGTGGTGTTCTGTGAGTAGCTTCCAATTGAGGACTTGTGCAGCCTGACGTCCCAGTCACTGCCTGTCATGCTGACAGCTGTGGTGCCAGACTCCACAGAGGATGTCCTTTTGAAGGGATTTGCAACACTAGGGATGGAGGATGAAAGAATTGAAACAGCACAGCAGGTAAGTGATGCTGAATGACCTCCAGGATGCAGTATTCTTCAGAGAATTCTGTTAATTTCTGTGTGTCTCACGTAGCTTTTGGTGGGTTTGCTAAATCTTCCGGGCTGTTTTCAAGGTGCATAAGGGAGAACTTGGGGGAAAACATCACTGAAGTCTTAGCTCTGAAGTTACAGGTACTTTTTGCATTTGGAGTGGAGTCTAATGTGAGAATAAGGCACCCCTTCAGTAAAGTGGTGTTGCTCTTAAAGGAGAAGACTTCCCGCCTTCTAATGCGATACTCTTGTTCTTGTGCAAATAAAGCCAGATTAAACTCAGTCCTTCCCATTTTAACTTAGTGAAGGAATAGAATGGAATGTTTCAGTTGGAAGGGACCTACAGTGAGGAATTTGTTTCCTAGATTAATAATGGAATTCTGAAACAGCTCTGTTTTTAACAAAAGCTCATCTTCATTTCATAGATCATAGATTTGTTTTTTGGTTTTTTTTAATTGATTGCATGTGATATCTATATTGTTCACACCATAAAATCTCTTCTAGTTCTTCTCCTGGTTTGCTCAGGTGCAAACACAGATGGATCAAGATGAAGGTGCCAAGTATAGGTACGTGTTCTTCCTCAGTTCCTTTCACTATAAGCAGTTCCACCCTTGAAGGACTTCATCTTGTCCATTAATGTCAGCACGTGTTCCTATTCAGCTGGTGGGGAATGGGGAAATGTGTTGGAGCAGCTGAAGCTTTCCAAGGCTGTGTGTCTCACTCCCATCCTGAAGGCCATTGCCCAGGTGGCAGAGCAGTTAAAGGGGATGTAGATTTCCTTCCGAGCTGCCCAGTGTATTTAGACAGATGGAAATTAGTTTTGGCTTACAGACAGGGCTGTGGACAAAGACAATCTAAGTGCTTTCCTATGCTTTTTCAATTGATGCTGCTCTTGGAATGGCATCCTCTGAGGGCAAGACTGTGTAAGCAGATGTGGCCGGTGCTCATTTCTGTTCTCACTGTTTGGCTCACCACTGACTGTGGCTGTGATTCTGTATCTGCATTCCCTGCATTCCTTGACACTTTGCTCAACCCCAGTTTTGAGTCTTGCCATTCTCATCTATTTTTGTGTGACTTGCCCATCAGGCTCAGAAGAACCCCTTCCCACTGACTTTGACAGTTACTCCTTGGCAGTCTGAAGTACAGCTGAATGGCTTAGCTAGATCTGCTGGTGGCTTTTATGGAAACTGGCTTGTGTTTTGAGACTTCACAAACTTGCCCTTGGCTGTTGTCTTGAACATTGTTAATTTTCTTTTTTTCTTTTTTTTTCTTTTTAATGGTAAAAGGGTGAGATGTTGTCCTGAGTTTTGCGGTTTCTCAGTGTTTCTCTGTGCTGTAATACTTTCTCACACATTCTTCTGTAAACATGGCCATGGTTTCCTAACAACTATCTGTTTTGCTAACTGTGTTTTTTATCAATTTACTATACTGGGTGGAGAAATATGATAGATTGATGCTTTGACCAATGGAATTGAGAGGTGGTGATTTCTACCTCCAATCCATGGTGATTTGTAAAAACATATAAATAAAGGCAGAGGGTTCTGCCCTCTCTCTCTTTTTGCCCTCTCCGTTTGCTGTCTCTGTGTGGTCTTTTATTTGGCTCTTCTTTGGGCTCCTCAGCCTAGCCGGCCTGACCCAGTGCTACACTTGGCCACAAAGAGATGCTGCTGTATTCCCTCTTCTGTTTTTCCTCTGCTTTTCTTTGGGCTGCTTCTTCCTCTTTTGCTCTGACATTTGAGGACATGTGACTTTTCTTAAAAGCAGAGGCTTAGGCATATACTGATCCCATGATCTGATCATTAAGATGAACCTAAAAGGAGTAGCAGGCTTGCACTTTGTCAGTTGACACGTTCATAAAAGCGCACAGCATGCCAGGGATGCACAGTGGTTTGTAGGATGGCCAGTATGCAATTGTCTGCAGGAAGCCAAAGGTGCAGGAGGAAAATAAGTTAGTTCTTTGCCTGTTGCACATGGATGCCGGGAATTGTTTTACTTGCAGCTTTGTAAGTGGTAAAGTAAGAACTCTGAAGTTTTAGCTGACATCCCAGAGTAATTAATTTTTAATGATGCTTTAGATAAGCCGAATACTTGACGTAACTTTTAGTTATCAATCAGAGTTTTTGTCTGCATTGAGCCTTAGACAATTTCGGTGACATTAGACACCGGATCTATTTCATCTAAGCCTCTTTCAATCCTCACAGTAAGTTTTGAATCCTCTAGATAATATCAGCTAGTTTAGGAGAGAAAAAGTAATTTCTAAATGAAAACTGAAAATTGTATAGAAGAGCCCCAAATCAACACCCCCGTTGGGAGCCAGGCAGGTGGAATTTGGCTGGTTGCAGTAGTCACTGTGTTTGTGCTGCCCATTTGGACAGTACTCACACGCTCCAGACCAGCTGTGGTGCAAGCTGCTGCTTTCTAGGTAGGCCTGCTATAAGGAATGTCAGGGAAGTGGGATGGCTATTCCAGACCCTTCAGCTCTGTTATTTCTCAGGTGGTGAAACATCTGCATATTGTGCACTCTTGCTTGATGCAAGTGACCTCTTATTCCAAGAGAGAAAAAAAGTGGTGGCAGTGTCCCTGCAGGCAGCTGGATTTGCAAATACAGAAAGGGAAATTTTACTTCTGTTATCTGTTGATTCTCTTTTTCTAGACAGATGAGGGATTACTTGTCTGGCTTTCAGGAGCAGTGTGATGCTATCTTGAATGATGTGAATAGTGCCCTTCAGCACCTGGAGTCACTGCAAAAACAGTATCTTTTTGTGTCCACAAAGACAGGAACGCTGCATGAGGCCTGTGAACAGCTTTTGAAAGAGCAGGTAATCTTTGATGCGAGGACTACTGGGAACTGCTAAGACATCTTAAATGAAAGTTTCTTTCTCTTGGGCTGGGAAAATGTGTGAGCTGTGGTAACAATCCCTCCATTTGCTTTGGACCTGATTTTTTGGGTGTGTTTCACCTGCAGCTGGGGTGTCAGGCTGTGCAGTAAAATGTTCAGTATGTGTCACTATATGCTTTAATGAGGAAAGCTACCTGAGGGCAGCTTTTGTAACTGATGCCTGACAAGTGCAAACTGTATTGAAATGAATAATTCATATCACTTGCAGAAGTATTTTGAGCTGGTTACTGTAAGAAGAAAGATCTTTAAAGTTGCTAGCTTATTTCCTAGATACTTTCTTTTTCCTCACAAACTGCTGCAATAGTGATACAATGAACTTTTTTTTTGGTCAGACTGGATAAAGGAGAACTTTTTCTAAGACTCCAATCCTGAAATGCAGGATTTCTACAATTCTCCATAATATTGATGGCAGCACTGCTGTTTGTATGCAACATTGTCTGTGTGATACTGGCAAATCTGTAGAATATATTATTTTAAATACACTACTGAAAGTAATGTCTCTGGTAAGAGAGAGCAAGAGAGCACTGCTGTATTCTGCATCTTTTGTTGGGGTTTAATTAGTTGCAAGTTACTTGGAGCTATTTAATGATGTGTGTGCTGAGAACTGAAAGGGAGACTTAGTAATTTTGCACACACACAAATATCTATAAATATATATATTTTTAAGCTGCTTGCTAGGTTGATGATTTTTTTTTTATTTATTGTTTTTTTAATAGTCAGAACTTGTTGACCTGGCTGAAAACATCCAGCAGAAACTTTCTTACTTTAATGAGCTGGAAAACATCAACACTGTGAGTATTATTTCGTTGTTAATAGTCTTAGAAAATGGAAGTGTACTGGCCTTTTGAACTTAGTCACCAACGGTAATGTACTTAGGTTCCTTACAATGATGCCTTGTCTTGTTTTCCAAAGAAATTGAATTCCCCTACGCTGTCCGTGAACAGTGAAGGATTCATTCCCATGCTGGCTAAGCTTGATGATTGTATTGCATATATTTCATCACATGTAAGTAATTCTGTGTTAATTTTAGTTAAATTGTCAAAACTATGTATTCATACTTTTTTAATGTTTTTTTTCCTATAAAAAGTTTTCTCTGCCAAATACAGAAAGAAGATAAGAATGGTGCTTTATAAACTTAGGAAATTTTTATTGAATATACTTATTATTCTGCTTAGTTTTTATAAAATACTGCTCTTAGTTTCTACAAGCTAGCTAGTTACATGGGTATTTTAAGTTTTGGTAAATTTTTGACTGTTACTGTTTCTATTTAAAATGGATTTTTTTCTTTCTTTCTTTCAGCCAAATTTTAAAGACTATCCTGTATATTTGACTAAGTTTAAACAATGCCTTTCTAAAGCTATGCACCTTATCAAGACATACACTGTGAATACACTACAGAACCTCACAACCCAGTTAATGAAAAGGGTAAGGTGAATCAGTAAGTGGGAAGTGGAGCTGTTCTGAAATGTCTGTTATAATATCAAACAGTTCTCTTTTTATTTTTTTGAGGGTGGGATGTGTCAGCAGTTTTTTTGTGAAAATAGGTCAGTGCTACAGTGTTTGTGTAGGTTGTCCAATTCTCAGCCAAATATGTCAGAGACCTAGGATCCAAAAGATTTAAAAACAGTAATAATTAAAAAATCGTGGAAATTGAAGAAGGCGAATTGAAGTAGGTGAGAAGCAAACTAGTAAGGGATGGGTGAAGGACTGTGTTAGACACAGCAGATGGCCAGGCAGTTTGCTTTCCTGAACCTGTGTGTGCATGGGATCTCTGAGCTGGCCAAATGGGGAGGGTGCACAAGAGAAATAGAGGTACTGTGGTGTTTTGTTTTGGAGATGGATTGCTTTGAAGACCGAGATTGCAGGGAATACTTGAAAAAAGTATACAGAAGCTGGGTGTTATAGGATGGTAATTGTTAAAGCACAGCTCTGAGTCCATGCCATGACCATTTCAGTATTACATTCCAGTAACTATTCTTGGGTGCTCTTGGTCATCTGAATATTTCATTTATTCTGCAGTGGTTTGTGTAGCTATAGATACCAACTCTGACAGGTTCCTATTAGTTTTGCCAGTATTTTTTGTTTCATTTAAAAATGTTGACAGCAACGCTGGAGTGTCCCAGGGAAGAGTTAGGTACTTACTCCCCCTTGCTCCAGTGAGATTTAGGCATAAATGTGAGCAGGGGTGGTTTTTTTTTTTGGTCTCATTAAAATGTTGATAGTCTCATGCTGCAATATTTTGGCAGAGCAGAAAGGAGAGGGGAATATTTCTTCCTATGCATTTTGATTCTTTCTCCAATTAATTGTTGTGTACCTCGTGCTCAGTTCTAATACAGGCAAACTTGGTGTCCTGAGGGATAACCAGTGAAAGTGAAAGATGCTAGAACAGAGAACTGGCACACCTAAAAGCAGGGAATTTTAGACAGTGTTGATGGAAACTTGTGAAAGGGTGCTCCTGGAGTAAAGATCTTGGTTAAGTGGCATTGAACATTTTTTGTGTTTGGTAGAAAACTAGGTTTTATTAAGAAAAAAAAAGGTATTATAGCTTGGTTTGATGCCAATGGATTGCCCTGACTTTGCTGAATTTAAACAGAATAGAACATCTCTGATAATAAGCATGTCTACAGAAAGAAGTGTGTAACCTAATTTCTGGATTTGAATTGCTGTTTAGGAGTTTTAAGTCAGGAAGGATCTTTTAAGAGTTGTATGACCTTTCCCTTCCCATGTACTTGGGGGTTTTGTGGTTATTTTGTTTGAAACATCAAATGGCTCCTTCTGCTATAAGTGCAGCACTGGACCAATGTTTTTTAGTTGTGATCAAGTATTGAGTTCTCCTATTGCAACAGAACAAAACTGTCAGGACTGGAAAGGGGCTGAGATCTGGGTGTTCTTTGATGATGCACACATATGAGTGGAGGTTTTGATCTATGGTTGTAGAAGGATGATCAGGTTGCTCACAGGGTATGGTGGAGCTTTCCTGTGCCCATCGTGTTTCTAAAGAAGGCCATCTCTTCTCTCTCTTCAGTAGGAATAAGGGTAAGGAAGCTCGGTGCATAAATTGGGCATCTGCTCTGCTTTGTTAGTGCTAGAATTTGTCTAAGTTCAAGCTGTCTGCCCAGCTGGGCTGGGGAGCTTCAGGGGGAGCTGCCTCAAGACTTGATATTCTGGTTGGAGCTTGACTACGAGCTGAAACTTAGCTCTGCTGTCTTGGGACTGGCAGATAAAAGGGAAATCTGTTCAGGTTTAGTACTACAGATTAAGGACCAACAATCAGTACTACTCTGGCAGGTCCAGAGAAAATTGTTGTCTCTTAGGAGAATGTCATAATTACTGAAAGTATTCCTTTTTCTGTAGAGGCTGTTGGATGAAACTTTCGAGTTGGGTTTAGTTCTTCCATCTGACTTTGAGTTCTGAAACCAGTGTGCCTTTATTGGTGGGAAGTGGCAAAGAGCTGTTCCACTGGAAGCATAAGCATAAAGAACCAATATCCTGTTTTAGAGCCTAATTATCTCAGCCATTATATACTAGAAGCCAAATACAGTATTTTGCTTTTTAACCAATTACTCATCTCTGCTTTCAGGATCCTTCAGCTGTGCCAAATTCTGACAATGCCTTCACGCTGTTTTATGTGAAATTCAGAGCAGCTGCTCCCAAAGTCAGAGTAAGTAGGCTGGTAACTAACTTTTAAAAGGGAAGTTATGAAAATGAGGTTTGGATTTATTAGTGTGAATGCAAGGATTGCCTATTGTGCAAGTGTGAATGTCCAAAGATTGCATATTGTATCCATGGAAAAATACTACAAACTATTTTCCAATTATTACAAAAAAGTAATTTACTGATAATACTTTTTTATCTTTTTTTTTTTAAATAGACTCTTATTGAACAAGTAGAGCAAAGATCTGAAAAAATGCCAGAGTGAGTATGTCTATATAATTTATCTTCAACGGTTTTAAATTTTGAAAATACTTACGTTTGTTTAAGTATTGTTAAACACGTTGTTTGTTTAAAAGAAAGTTTTAAAAATTGAAATTACATAGACCTAAAGAGGATGTTAGAATGCATTTTATGGGTGCCAGAAAATGATCTTTAGGATGTGGTTACTGTTTTAATTTCTTGGCTAGGTATCAGCAAGTTCTCAATGAAATCCATCAATGTTACCTCGACCAGCGGGAGCTTTTGCTTGGTCCAAGTATCGCTAGCACTGTTACAGAATTAACCAGTCAGAATAACAGAGATCATTGTGCTCTGGTAGGTAAAGTAGTCATGTGTTGTGTGGGTTTTGTTATGTTTTAATCCCCTCTACCCCAGGTAAAATGAACTTACTTAATTCAGTCATTTGCGTGTAGAATTGTTGCTATTGTCTGTGGGTTTGAATCATTAACATCCTACTAGTATTTTCAAGCCATACATGTTTTGTTTCTGTAAAAACTCCACCCTGTTACAAACCTCACAAAGCAGGGAGGATAAAAAAACCAACATAAAATGAGGTTATTTAAATATCAGAATAAAAAGGGACAGAAATTGTACAGTGAGGTTTAATTTGGCTAGTAACATCTTTTCAGTCCATAGTCTTAGAGTTCATCTCATTAATTTAGAATTTTAAAAAAACTTCAGTTTAATCATACCTGTAATAATCTCAACACAGTATATAATATATAGTAATCATATCTGTGATATCTCTTGTGATACTGATGCAAAGGAAAGAATTTAATAATCGAGTATTTCTATTTCTGTGAATACAGGTACGGAGTGGTTGTGCCTTTATGGTCCATGTATGCCAGGATGAACACCAGCTTTACAATGAGTTCTTCACTAAACCAACACCAAAACTGGAGTAGGTGGTACATGCTGGCTTTGTTTTACTGCATGTTGTATTTAGTGTGTTGTGATGTAGCAGACAATATTATATAGCAAATAGGGCTGTATTCAAGTGGTTTGATGAGAGCCAGGAAGAGGAAAAAACAACTTAAACACTGTAAGCATCAGAATTTGATGTTCTTGTTTCCTTTTCCTTCAAGCAAAGCTGATAATTCCCATTCTCCATAAATAGTCTTTGCAAATACTCTGTAAATAGTCTGAAAGAGATAAAGATATTCAGGTACTTTGAAAATAGCTTTAGAAGTCTTCAGCTGTCAGCTATTTTGTACAGTCTCTTTTCCACAGCCTGTTGCACAAGTGCTTTCATTTGCTTCAGTCTGAAATTAGGCTGATGAACTCCAGCTATTTTTCCTGAAGGATTTAGTAAGCTGCCCTTACTGTCAAGGAGTATTTGTGTGTTGCCTGTGTTTGGGCTGAACAGAAAGCAGAGTAGTGGATGCCTGACAAGAACAGTGTCTCTCTCTCCTCTGCCTAAACCTAAAAGAGGGGGCAGATTGTTGCTTCACACAGTAATTGCATTGTGAAAGTATTGTTTTTTACAACAGATCTGTAAGAGTAAAGCAATTAAATAGATTATGCCCCTCTCCAGTTTTCTGGTATGTTTTAGTCATGATACTTAATTTTGAAATTTGGGTAGGGTCATGTTCCCTTGCTATTAAGGTCCTAACTGAAGTGTATTCCTATTAATATAACTGAGACACTGGTGTTGAGTTGTAGTGTCTTAAATCTAGTTCAGTTTGAGTCAAACAAGCGTGTAACCTGAAGAAAAGACCGCCCACTACCCTCCACATCCTTCAAAGCTAAAGGAAAACCAAAACTGCATAAAGCCTCACTAGAGGTAAGCCACAGTGCCAGAGTAGTCCAGTCTTTTCTGAGAAATTGTGGCCTTGTGTGCGGCATGCTCAGAATTTGAGGTGACCTAACTAAATTTGCTTAAGAATCAGTTTAGCTCTCTCAATACAAATCCTGGAGTAAACATCCCTAATTGAGATCTGTGTAAAATGTTGTTCAGCCAGAAATTTTGTCACTAGTGCTATTCACAACAAGAATGAGAATAGACTTCTGATTTTTTAAAAATTTTGATGGAATGTAGTTGCCTCATTTCCTAAGAAATTGCTTCCCTTTTTTTTTTTTTTTGCCTACATCTATATAAAATATTCTAAGAAAAATGTTTCAAATAGTAACTACTTTATTAGGTTTCTCTTAGCATAATACATAGCCTCCTTTTCTGCAGTGCTAAGGTGCTCTGAAAGACGTTACAGCCAGATGTAGAGATAAGAGTTTACCAAAATTCTAGCCAAGAGCAGAGATCTGAGATTGAGTACTGTATTTAATATTAAGACTGGTGAAGCTTTCTAAGCTTTCTCTTTTATTTCTGCTTTTAACTTGGAGAGTTACGGTTTTACCAAGCTGCCTATAGTGCTGTAGGATGCAAAGGAAGAGACATTCAAAATGTTTCTTCTGAGTTTTCTTTCATGAGCGTTTTAGTTTTCTCTCTGAGGAGCTGAAGTATCCTTGTCTTATTCACAGACATTCTTCATGAATTAGAAAAAAAATGTGCAGTAAACTCAGTATCTTTATCACCCTGTGATTACTTCAGTGTTCTTGGTGCTTACATTTCCAAGTCTAATGGGGGAATTACTTGAATTTTCAGTGCTTGGCAATAGCGTTAGTGCCTAATCTGTGATTAGTGAAGGGAGCATTGAGAATGACAAAAATGTCAAGAATGAGTGCTCTTGGTGTCTTAACCAAGATATGCATCACTTTCAGCATGAAAGAAAAAAATAAATTGAAGTGGGATTTCTGGGGTGTCACTGCCCTGATATCATAACTTCAGTTGGATTGGAAAGTGTGCTCTGAGGTGTTGGTAGTTGTTACAAGAAAACATTACCAAACTTCTCCTCCTGCGTCCCTCTTTGTGTGCTCCTGGTTCTAATACACTGTTGAGTACTTGGAATCAGATGAGCCTTTTCTCAAGGGGAAATTGGGGTGGTGGTTCTGAGCTCAGCAGGAGCATTTTTGTACACAGAAGCCAAGTAAACCAGTTTGCAGCATCTTCCCTTTGTGACAGGATGAGTTGTTGGTTGGTGTGTGTAGGTTTTTTGTTTGTTTATTTAGGTTCTTTAAATTTTATTTTAAAATGAGTTAATAACTGTAACACCATTTTTAAGCAGTTGGTATGCCACATCTTTTAAAAGGAAAACTTTTCCTACTTTGTAGGAAATAATGGGTTTATGTTTTAAACAGTCTTGTATAAAGTCTTCTATGGCACTTGTTTTCTTACCCTTCTTTCAAAAATCTTTGCCACAAAATAATCTGGGTTTGTGATAAAATTTTCTTTTGCTTTTGGGGGATCCTGGGAGTATTTAGCTTTGTTTTATTTTTCCTTCATAGTGAACTCTTGGAGAAATTGTGTCTTTCATTGTATGATGTCCTAAGGCCAATGATCATCCATGTCATTCACTTAGAGACGCTTTCTGAACTCTGTGGGATTCTCAAAAATGAGATGCTTGAGGATCATGTACAGAACAATGGTAACTCACAGATGGAAGATGATTGTTTTTAAGTGTCTTAACTGATAAAATTATTTAATTGCATAGTAAAAAATTCTAGATGCTTCTTTCTAGTGGGTCTTAACTTCATCTTTGACATTTTTGTGTAAAATGAATTGTGCTTTTTCATTTCTAGTGAAGGTCTGTATTTATGGGTCTGTGCATAGCTTCATTTAAAGTAATGTACTCATGTTAGTTATGTTTTCTCTACATTGTACAAATGCAAGCAAGCATCCACCCAGTGCACATGCATGCACCAGGATTGATTTAAATTAACTTTTCAAATGAACAAATTGCTTCACTTGGCCCTCCTAATGCATCATCCATGTAGAGTTTTCTGCATAATGATGATAAAACAACGGAATGCAAACTGATTTTTTTTTTCAATTCTCCTTAATGTCATGTTTCCCAGACTAGAAATTGTAACTTCAGCAGAGGAGTTAAATAGCAGTGTAGATTTTGGAGTTTTGTAAGTATGCAGAGCTCAAAGCCTCATAGGAGTGAGCTGACCTGGTGTCTCATCTCCTTATTATGACCAGTGCATAAGTGCATAATGGAATCCTTTCACAGTTTTTATTGCACCAGGCAATAAACAGAAATCATACTTGGTAGCTGGTATATCACCCAGGGTAGCTCTTTGTTGCTGAAGCTGTGCCAATAATCATGAAGACTTGTTCACTTTCCTGGAAGCAGAATTGTAACACTCTTGGAAATGAGCAAAATCTTGCTGACTTAATCTTTTGGCTTATTGTAAGAATTGTCTTCCTACTACTTACGTTTGGGTTGATACAATAATTCTTAAGTTTGATGTGAGCTGCTTTGGTTCCTCTGTTTTTATCAACTCCCAGTAGTCACACCATGGGCATTGGCTGTGATAGAACCAAAGCCACCTTGCTTTGTTGTTCCCACCCAAATTCTACTTAATGTACCCAGGTCTGAAATAATTAGAACACTTAATTCTAACAAGGCACCTGATGTCGTCAGTGTGAGGTTGCATTTTCATAGTCTAATGGAAATCTGGGGAGCCAAAGCAACTGCAGCATGGAGTTCAGTGAATTCCTTGTTTGTCACAAATTTGTCTGCATGCCACTGTTCCAAAAATAGCCTGACTCCACCTGCAGCAAGTCAGGTTTTTGTGGTTCTGTATGTGGTACTTCAATCTCGTGTTTCTGTAAGCTTGTTTTGTAATTGACAAGTTTGTGCCTTTTCTTATGTTTATCAGCTGAACAACTGGGTGCGTTTGCAGCTGGTGTCAAGCAGATGTTGGAGGATGTGCAAGAGCGCCTTGTCTATAGGACACACATTTACATTCAGACAGACATCACCGGCTACAAGCCTGCGCTGGGCGACCTCGCCTATCCTGACAAGCTGGAAATGATGGAGGTGCAGCCTCAGCTCTTTCATTGTCCTTGATCAGTGTTCTTTCTATATGCAGTGTATGCAGTACAGTGCTCTGCAGCTTGGGTTTTCCAGTTCTTAGGTGTATTTAGTGTTAGTGGTGTTTCCAAATTGACACCTGCTGATTAAATTATGACCCTGAACTACATGTCAAAGAACTCTTCATGTGAAACTTAGTGGCAATAGTTCTCACAGCTAACAGTTTTATCAAAACTTTAAGCTTCTGAATTTTTTTTAGATTTATAAGTAATAGGTATTACCCAATGTGTTTTCTAGTTGAGCTGGAGTTGAAGAGGAGCTTTAGACAGTCCCAGTTAGTTGCAAGTTTGTTTTCAGAATAACTGGTCAACTAGCTATTGGTAGGCATGTATGTACCCTACGCTCAGGCACTGTGAGAGGAGACTTGCTTTAGATAATTTGACACATTAGCAATGGCTTCCAGTAGCATTTTTCAAGTTCTTATCAGTATTAGACATTTTTCTAGTCCTTCCAAGCCTGTTGAGTCAATGTTCCTATTGAAATGGATCAAACTAATTCTACTTACTTTAAAAGGTTAGTACTATATGGATGAATGTTTCAGAATGAAACAACTCACAGAAATAAATAAATGGCCAAGGAGAAACCTGAACAAGCTACATGAGATACACATTTGATGTGCAACAGCATGAGCACTGCATGGAAGCAGTAAAGCACAGTAGAGATCCCCCCTCCAAGTAACTATTGCCATTCACTTTATAATGGGAGGCCCAAGCTTCAAAGGACTGAAGTGACTGAGAATGGCCCTTCCAACATGGTCTGGCAAGATCCAAATTTTATTGCTGTATTCTGCTTTCCATCTAGCTACCAGAATAGTTCCTGGTCCTTAGAAAGTTGTAGGACTTATTTCCAGCTGTCCAGTTGGTAGAGTAACCTTATTGTGCTCAATTCTTGCCTGCAAACAGACAAAACATTGTGAGAAACTTCTTAGTAGTGAACTCATGTTGCTCTGACATTGTCTTTACACACGTCTAAAGCTTTTATTGTGCTACAGTTTGTACTTTGACGATTATGTGTGACATTCATAGGGTTTTAAACCCTGAAGCTAGTGAGTTTGTTGAGTACATGCTCTTTATACTGGAAGTTTAAGGACTAATAAGCCTCTTTAGGCAAGTGATGCTGCTGCTTGGTCTGTATGAGGCCTTTTTTTCTAACAAGGGCCCTGTGGCCCTTCGGTTAGGAAGAGAAAGTTCATTCCAAATTGAGAAATTATGCTGCTCTTCACATGTCCTCATAAGACTCCAGTTTTTGCCTGGTTTGAGATTAATTTTGCTACTTGATTGCTTTTAAACCTCAAAACCTTGCTATTTAGAGAGACCTGCTGTCTTAGTAAATGAATTATTAAAATGTTAAAAGCACAGGGCAGAAATGTTTCTTGTGCTGTTCTGCTCAAATATTAATGCAGTTCTTTGCCCATTCTTGCTGCCTCTTGTTGCTTTGAAACGGACCAAGTAGTGGAAAAGGTTGAAGTGTGGAAATGTTGAGTAATGTTAGTGGAAAGCTTCTGGTTGAACTCCTGCAGGGAATAACCTAGAGAGTACTTTCAGGCCACCTGCATATATCATTTATGGAAATAAAGCCATCACAAAAATGATCTGTTTAAAATCCAAGTAAGTGTTGAACTGGGTTACCCTGTTTTGAGTTTTTCTTTCTAGATGGCTTTCTGGGTCATTATTTAGAGATCAGTAAAAACAGGCAAAATGGAAAGAGCAGTGTTTTACACAGATATGTATTTGTGAATCTTTATCGTATTGCAATATTTCTGCTACTGTTTTGGAAACATCTGCCTATTTCTTCTAAATGTCTTTGAAACATTGGGAGCTGAGTGTAGCTGCTTCATTTTGCAATTCAGTATGTTTTTCTCTGTTGTAACCAAAGCAGTGTTATTAAAATATTGCGTCTCTTTCGTTGCAGCAAATTGCACAGAGCTTAAAAGAGGAACAGAAGAAGCTGCCATCTGAAGCTTCATTTTCAGATGTCCGTCTAGAAGATCCCGAGTCCTGCAGCTTAGTTAAATCTGGTATGAAATGCATCTCATATTGTCCAATTAATGCATAAAGCTCATGGGATGTGAGGATTAACTTGAACCGTCTCTGAGAAACTTGCACGTATCTTAAAGGGTTATTTTCCTAGAGAAATTCGTAAGAGATTTTGAGAGGTGAACTTTATCTCAAAGTTCTTAGTTCTGTATTTTTTATGAGGAACAACCTAATCTTGTTCTTTTGGTAGCATTTCTTTTTGCTTCTGGTGCAGTCATCATGTGAATCAACTACTTTTGCAGCCAACAGCATCTATTGTACTTTGTATAAAGCTGAGCTTTTGTATTCTCCACTGAAAAGTATCCCTGCCATCAAGATGCGTGCTTGAGGATGCTTTTGTTTGTTAGCTGCGCTAGGATGGGAAAGGTGATTCTGTGTGTCAGGCATGTCTCTTATATTTTAGGTATTTGCAATTATTCAGAATTTAATCCTTGACATTTTAAACATGTGACCCATGTGTCTGTAAGTTACAGCAAACTGGAATAAAATTTCATAAAATGTGGCTGTTCTGATGCCAGTCATTTGAGTGTTACAAATTTTTAAATTATTGTTGAAGATCCATGAAGAAGCTCTCCTTTTATTTTATCATTGTTCAGAATGGTACAGCATTATTTTTCCCAGCAGCATCTTTCTCAGCTCTTTGTTTCTCATATTCTTTTTTACTACATGGTAGTTTCTTGCTTTTGGCTTGGAAGGTCTGCAGAGGAGTTTCTAGCTGGACTCCATAAATCCCATTGGGAATGGAGTTCATTGTAGTTCATGCCAGGTATATGGAATTTGCAAGTCCTGTAAACCTCACCTGCACTCAGGAAATGGAAGGAACCTATATGTTATAATTTGAAGACATGTGTCTGAGATAATTGGGATTATTTGCCCTTCGGAGGTGCCTCTCTCCCATTTCGGTACCTGCAGGAGTAGCTGAAGTGACTCATAAATAGCCTAGGAACCTCAGACTGGTAACTTCAGATTTTATGGGCTTTCTAATTACTGTGACAATAAATTTATATTTGCAAAAGGTAGAAAGATATTACTGGATTATTTCAGATGATTTCTGCGCTAATCAGATAAACACAAGTGCTTTTTCCATCAGTAGGTGAAACTGTAAAAATTTTACTTTTTTTAAATGGTTGGTTTTGAAATCAGAGTTCTGATGCTGTTGACTCAGCTGTTTCCAGGTTGATTTAAGGACAAAATGAAAACAGACTTCTGTCTGTCAGGTGTTGTGAAAATCCATTTTGAGCATACAGAATTATTATGAAGTTTACCCAGGAGGAGCACTTTCTAATGTTTGCAACAACCTCATTACAAAATTGGTTTTGCCAATATCTTTACAGTTATTAAAATTATATTTAAACCCTATATTTTCTGCCACTGTTTGATCCATGTAGGATTATCCTCAGCAGAAAGAAAGCATAAAGAAATAAAATTAATAGAATGTTTTTGTCCTTCTTTTTCCTGAGCATTTCTTGTAATTCCATGATCTCTAACCATTTATTTTTCCTCTTTTATCCTGTGCTATTATTTTTCAGTAACTGTTTGATCGTTTCAGCTGTTTAGGGAGTGTGTGTCGTGGGAGACATGCCTGTAAAACTAACTCATTAAAAAAGGTCGAGCTGGGCCACCCCTGAAAGCAAATTCATGTCTTTCACAGGCTTGTGCTCTATTCACATCAGAAATCTAGTACTGACCTGCTCACAAGGAAAAAAGAATTGACCTGTTTGGGTAAAATAAAATGTCTTATTTCTGTGTAGAGAGTACAAAATACAGCCGATATTACAGTCTCCTTTGGTTGAAAGGACAGATGGGCAAGCTTTTCATGTGTGTATTTTGCTTTTAAACAGGTTCAGCTGAATCCCTTAATCCCAGGCACCAGACCACGATTTCACCAGCAGATCTGCATGGAATGTGGTATCCTACTGTCAGAAGGACTCTAGTGTGTCTCTCCAAACTGTACAGATGTATAGATGTATGCAAAGTTTTCTTTATCTATTTTTTTAGGTGAAGTTATAAAGTTTGTCTGAATTTTTTAATATAAACTAGGAACGGGCAGTTGCTGGCCTCTAACCTCTTAGTCTTTCTGCTGCTGTCTTTATGTAAAACAAGTGAACTGACAAATTTAGGTCACCATTTCCAAGACAGTTTTATATTTGAATTAGAAAAATGGCACTGATTTGTACATTTGTTGCTTTTACTATTACAGAAATAATTTAGTGTCTGGTGTTCAAGATACTGGTCTCACCAAAGCTGAGGAGTGAATAGGGCAAGAAAGAATAGAAAGTTCTGGGTCAATTACAGGGAGTGATTTTATTGCTGAAATTACTGTGTGAATGTGTTTGTTTGATGTCCCTCGTCTTAAAAATTGTGACTCTATTGCTTCAACATTTTGGAAATGTTCTGAAAATTTTTTTTGTGACACATCTCTTCATGTTCCAAAATGTAGAAGACATTTCCAAAGTTTAAGACAGTAGAAATCTTTTTGTCTAGCAGAAACAAAAGCAGTGTTGATTTAGCACATATTTTAAGACTTTCCCATTAGAATCTGTTTTATGTTGCTCACTTAACAGCCTATAAGGCTGATAAGTCTCTGAGGAAACTAATGCAAGTGTTTTTGCTGTTCTGCATGTGTTGTATCTTTATTAGATACATTTAGTGGATTTCAAAATAGCTTCTATGGGTGTTACATGAAACTCCTGCCAAGATGCTATTGCTAAAAAAGAAGCTGGAAAATACTAATGCTTTATTGCTTAAAATATCAATCCCATAAAAGATAGATGAATATTTGCCCTTGTTTTCAGCTAGACCTTTGTAAATGAGGTAATTTCTGCGTTGTTGCAAGGCTCATTGTGTCTGCACAGAGGTTAATTTAACTCTCGCCTGAGATGCTGTAGCAGAACTGGTACCCCTTGCCTGCACCCTGTGGATAGGGAAGACATGAATGAAGTGGTGCTGGCAGGCCTGGGGCAGTCAGGGCTCTCATGGGCTCCACTGCAGTGCTGGTGGGGTGAGCTGTGTCCCTATGGATCGTGTTGCTGCCGCTTAAGGCCTTGCTCCGTGTCCCCGGGCCGTGGCAGCTGTCGTGTTTGTTTACTAAGCTGTTACAAATGGGAGGTAATTCGAGTCTGCCCGAGGCTGAGCTCACTCGAATGGCCTCGTGTCTATTGCAGGTGTAGCTTGCACGCACAGGTAGTTGCCCTGACACACGAGGAAGTGTCTGGTCAGGTTACCCAGCAAACACCATTCATGCTGTTGGCTCTAAGTGCCTGAGGTGGCACTGACCATGTCACTGCCCAGGTGCCAGTTCAGGGCTGCAGGGTGAGCAGGGCATGCTCGTGTGGGTACCTGCATCCAGTCTGAGTGCTTGCAGCAAGCTTTTGTATGTGAATGCTCCATCCTGTCTGACTGCATTTAGCCAACATGTTTGTAGCTAGTTAATCTGGAGTTTTATAAACTAGTAAGCACATAGTTCACGAACTGCAGCTCTTAAAATTCTGCCTAAGCTTTGCTAACGCCTTTTTTGTTGGTCTGATTTCCTCTTCCCTGCAGAGGGCAGTGTTTCAGGGATTATCGCAAGAGGCCTTATCTGCCTGCATCCAGTCGCTGCTGGGAGCTGCTGATTCCATCAGCAAAAACAAGGTCAGAATCTGTGCTTTGGGTGTGATTTCCACCGACCCCCCCCCCCCCACCCCCCCTTTTTTACACAGCA
>VYZT01008957.1:116033-144412 GCA_013400735.1 Pomatostomus ruficeps
CCCCCCCCCCCCCCAGCCCCTTGTATAGCTAAAGTCATGAAGCAGCAGTTCAGGATTCTGTTAAAATCTTAGTCAAAGCATGTTGCTCTGTGCTCAGAGACTTGATGGATTTGCCAGTTTTTAGTTAAGGTTAATGTATTGCAGGGCAAAGATAATGGTTCACAAGCTCACCTGTCTCTGAGAAGGTGGAATACAGATTGCAGCACTCGTGTTTACAGGCTGCTCTAACTCATGGGAATTCAATGAAGTGATGCCTAAAGAAAAATCTTTGCTAGAGGACTCTGCTCCCTGTATTTATTTTCACTGCCTGTTACTCTTTTCTCTTTTTCTCTGCCTTCATTGTTCAAATTTTCAAAAACCTTTCTAACGGTTATATTCACTGGGAAGAAATTTTAAGTATTCTCTGCTCAGAGCTGTATTATCAAAGGGTTTGATCTGATGTGTTGCTCAGAATTCAATGCAGATTCATCAAGTCATTTTAACTGTTAGTTTAAGTAGTTGGAGCAAACTTTGTTTTTTCCTATCACAGTTCCTTTAAATACTGTAGTAATTTGCTAATTCCTAGCATCCAGGAAGTGAATTTAAAAAAAAAAAGTCTCAGTAGGCTAACATTATTGGATTTTTATAAGCAGTAAATATTTAGCAATGAAAAAGGTTTAGTTCTGATTGGAAATACACTGTTTTGAAATACTTCTTTTGAATGTCCTTTGAAAAATATTTGTTAAACGTAATACCTTTAAAGAAAAATTGAAGCTACACTTCCCTTTAGCTTGAGCAGGTAACTATTTTCTATGTAACTAATTCAGAATTCTACAAAAGTATTGCAGAGAATGAAACTCATCCTGCAGTGAATCCTAAATAGGTTGGCCTAGAACTAGGATCTGTCCCACTTTGTTTTTGGTGCATGTTAATTTAACATTATCTAGTGAAATCATGCATATAAGAATTTTTTAAAAAAGCCAAACCCAAACAACTCAAGAAGCCTTTTCCACCAGTTATTTTTAGTGAAATTTCTATTTGTTGAAACTGCAGATTTAAGTCTGATTTCTTCTTTACTGTTTTATTCAACATTATATCAAGGAAAGTTCTCCTCCAGCTTGCAAAAGCAAATTTGAATTCTTGAGTCCTCCTCCTTTTTACCTCAGTGAGCCATGAACTTCAAAGATTAAAACCAGCACACAGTATAAAGCATGTAGCTAAAATAACAAGCAGTGCAAAACTGATCATCTCGGTGCTGTGAGCTTGGCCTTCTTTTGTTCTTTGTATCTTTGCTGTACTGTTTAGAAATTAACTCAGCTTTGTGTTTAATGACATGAGAAAAATGCCCTGTAAGACCTTTGTAGAATAGCACAGTTAATCAAGGTTATTACAGGAACATTAATTTTTTTTAGTCACCATAATGATGAAAACAAATTTAGAACCTCATGTTTTTCAACTATAAATTATGTGAATTACATGAAATAATTCCTGTCTCTTAAGAAGAATAAATTTGTGTCTTTCTAGTAGTGGATACCTGCACTTAATGAGGACATTTAGTAATATGGCTGTGTAATCTAATCCTTCTAAGAAATGGGAATAAAGTCTGCTTCTGCAGTGCAGTGTATTAGGAATAGTACAGAAGTGGAATTTGTTGATCCCAGTGTGTAGTTAATGGCACTACAGACTAATGGAAAAAGCTTTTTAACTACTAAAAGCGGAAATGTTGAAATTTTGCTCTTCATTTAATTGTTTTGGAGTTTTTTTTACATGTAATGCATGTTCTTTCTCTTGTGCTGTAGACCCAGGTTGATGGACAGCTTTTCTTAATAAAACACCTTCTGATTCTTCGTGAACAAATTGCTCCTTTCCACACTGATTTCACCATTAAGGAAATTTCCCTGGACCTTAAGAAAACTAGAGGTACTAAACAGTTGCTGACTACAGAATGGGATGGAATTGTCCTCCCTTAATGTGCCAGCAAAAGTTTTGGTTTTATTTTATGTTCACTTGCAATGACCTGCATGCTTTTTCTAATCTCTTGCTTTGTTCCTAGCTTCTTTGCAAAAAACCCAAAACCATTCTCCTACTCCAGGCAATTGAAGATGTATCTAACAAATTCTTTACTTTTGTTTGAAATGTGTTTGCCTGCTTTTGCTGCTGACCTAACTTATTTATCCAGTCTTTTTAAAGAACAGCTAAGTAATCTACATTTCTATTGCACAGAGGTGTCTTTCCCCTTTTGTGAGCCATTAAAGGAATATCTTTTCTTACTGCTGCATAGCAGGTGAATTTAACAATACATAGTCAACTTACCTGGAGCAGATTAAGATTTCCTGGACCTTTCTGTGAGGTTTTTGTTTTGAGAAGGATTTATTTTGGAAGTTCAATAAGCAGTATTGTTGGATGCTATTATGTAGCAAGCGTATCTCTTGTAGGAAGTGAAAACAGAAGTAGTGGCCATGGTCATGGTTTTTGAAATTTTACTATTGTTCCCTTGTAAAATTCAGGAAAAATGCTCTCAGTACAAAACTGAACTGTAATGCACTTTCCAAGTTGTAAGGATAATGGGAAAATTTATTGGAAGCATGTCAAGTTTCTCTCCTTCCATTACAGAAGATAAAGCTGAAGAAACAGCTTCTTTTTCCTACTGTCTAATCTGCTGCAGTCTTAGCTTTGAAGCAAGCATTTCTTACACTAACAATTTCACTTGTTGCATTTGAACATCAATGAAACCTCCTACCTGTTGAGTGGTTTCTAGTTGACTGGAGGTTAAAGGGCAAATACATCCTTTTGGTGTCTTGTCCTGGCTGACACACAAGTTTGTTCTCCATCTTCATTTAATGGAATAAATTTTTGTGCCAGCCAGTGCTTTGCAGGTGATAGTGGTAAGTAATGGAAAACACTTCCTTTATATTGGGTGCTGGTGGCAGTGCTGTTGAAGAGATGTATATTGTGCTTAATTCTTACTGTGGTGTAGCATAGCCCAGTAGGGCTTTTGTATTTGAGGTGAGTTGTAGAAGAAAAATAACATGGCTAATAGTTTTACTATGTTCTAGCCAAACTTCCTGCACACAGATTTAAGATTTAATTTGGTATTTACAGATGAGGAGATACTGTTTACTGTAAAAGTCATGCTCTTGCCCAATTTTTTTGAAGTAGTAGAATGTTAAGGCCCATGTAACTGAAATATGCAGTGCGAAAAAAGGACTAGCTCATAGGCTTCTTATCAAGATTTTGGGAAGTCTTTGAAATTTCTGAAATTTCTGGTAAAAAATTCAGAGAACAAAAATAATCTTTCTTTGTGGTCACCTTTCACTGTCTAGGAGTGCAGATTCTTAGTTCAGTGCAAAACCTACAAACCTCTGTATTTGGTATTCCCTCTTTATTTAATGCCTCAGAGAGCACTTTTATGTCTTGTTTCCCTCCCCTTGTTTTATATAGCAAGACAGAGTGCAGAATTCCTTTTGAAATGAAAAAAAGCAGATGGGTGTGTAGGAGGATAAATGGCTGACAGTAGAGTAATAAGCTATACTGCAACTATTGATAATTTTCTTTTTCCCAATTTTACTAGATTTCAGCTTTACAACATCTTGTTAAGACTGTAGATGTAATTTCACTATCCTGTGTTAATTACAGACATTGTTCGTTTTACTTCTTGGGACTTCTGTAGAGAACAGAAGTATGAATGTTTATCCACCTTGATGTTTTGTTGTTTAGTCCTAACTAAAACAATTAAGCACAGAGGAAAGAAGCACCAATTCTTAGTTATGTCATGCAACTGTACTTGGTTTTCCTGGGCAATGAGTGCAACATTCTGCATATTGTTTGTAAATACTTAAATAGCTTATGTAAAAGTCTTCCATTTGGACATACAGCAGCAGGAAAAGAAGAGCTCACACAATTTTCATGCTCATAGCACTGCAGTTAATGTCTGTTATTGTTAGTTTCTTGTAATGTATTTATCTGTTTAGACTGTGCAATTGTTAGGTTCAGGTTTACCACAGGTGCCATTGAAAAGTGGTGAATTCAGCTTTGTGTGCTTCTGTGCATGTGCATCCACTTGGAGCAGTACTGGAATCATTAATGTTACAGTCATAATCATTTATGCTGGGCCATTTTTCATGCATAAATGAGTGATTAGAGTTTGTAGTTGCTGGAGCTGAATGGCATTGACTTACAGTGTGAGTGACTTTCTGATTCGCAGATGCAGCATTTAAAATCCTGAATCCTAAGACAGTTTCAAGATTTTTTAGACTAAACAGCAACAATGCCTTGATACAGTTCTTACTGGAGGTAAGGCAGAATCTTACTGCATTAAGAAAAATTGGGTCATTTAAGTGTGTGGTGATCTCTGGCAAATAAAAAGAAGAGAATTGTTGTTCTCTGTTCAAGGGTACTCCAGAAATCAGGGAACATTATATCGACTCCAAGAAAGATGTAGATCGTCATCTGAAATCAGCTTGTGAGCAGTTTATTCAGCAGCAAACCAAACAGTTTATAGAACAGCTGGAGGAGTTCATGACAAAGGTAAAAATGTGTTGTATGTTTGTTAACCTAACTGAAGTACTGGTAGGACAAGGGAATTGATACTTAAATTGGGTATAGGACAAGCTGCTAGCGCTGTGTGATTAGCTGGAGAAATGTGCTTGCCTTTAAGTTCCAACAGCAATTTTCCAGGCATTTTTGGGATTAATGGGTTAAAGGAACATGACAGAGTTTGTTTTTAAAAGCAGTCCCTGTGTTCTTTGATCAAGAAGCTTTCATTTTTCATTGAACTGGAACAGGTGTGTGAGGGTTGGCAGGAGCTTTTCTTTTTGCAGGAACTACTTTGACTGCATTTTTAAGCCTTCCGAAACAGTCTTGGATCATGTGTGTTCTTGAGGGAGGTCTTAGATGTCTTGTTACAATGCATTTCTTTCTAGAACCTGCTCTAGAGCTCAGGATTACTAGGTATCTTAAGAAAACCTCACAACAGGATCTATTCTGAACCTTAGGTCCTGAGAATAAATGACATGACCGCTCTGAAACTGGGGCTGCAGCATTGCATGAACAGCTGCTGATTTTTGAGAATTTAGAAGATAACAGTATTAAATGTACTCATGCCTGTCATGCTGGGTAGGGGTCAGTGGCATGCCTAAAATATAGATGGGTAACTGGTGAGATTGATTGTCTGAGTGATCTCAATGATTCCTTGGGAATCTGGGGAGTTTGACTAAGCTGCTTAAGGATAAATCTCTTTTGAGGTTTTGTATCCTTAGGTGCCTAAGCATCTTTGTAAATTTAATCCCATTTTGAATTTTACTTTCAAGAATTGATCACGGCTGTAATTTTGAATTGCATTTCTGTCAAGCTGCTTCCCCTGTGTGTTGTTAAGTCAGGTCATAGAAGAGAGAGAGCAGCAGAGATTCTGTACATTGTGGTGTCTAAGAGAGTTGTGCAATTTTTACTTGGTCACTTTGTAGTGAATTCAGCTGAAAGAAACATAATTTTGTTGATTTTACTTGTTTTAGGTAGCTGCTTTAAAAACAATGGCCACTCAAGGGGGTCCCAATTATAGCCTTTCACAGCAACCTTGGGCACAACCAGGTATTTACTTTGGTTTATATTTGTGTTACTGTTAGGAATCTGAAAAGGCAGCCAGAATAACTTGGACTGAGGGACTGTGATTGATTTTGAAAAATTCTATGTGTAAGAACTGTCAACCTTTTTCTTGCAAATCCTGGCTTCCATTTTAGCCTGTGTGCTATTTGAAATGTCTTAAGCCAGCTCTAAAAACCTGACAAACTTCAGAATATGTATTTAATTGGTGCAGTAAATGAATGCCTTGAGTATTTCTCAAACTGTGATGTTCCTGCATATAAACAGCATTTCTGAAACTGCATACAGAACGTGCTTAACAAATTAATTGATTACGTTATGGTAAAGCTTTTGCTTTTGTAGGAAAGAATGAATCCTCATTGAAGCCCTTATTGTCTGTACATTTGGTATTTACTTTGTTTTCAGATTTCCTGTCACTTTGCAAAAATGGAATCTGGGTTTGTTTCCCTCTTCTTAAAAATTCAAATGTGAATGCTTCATAGGAACATTTGGAGCAGTTTTAGATGCTCCTTGCTTGTTTTGCTCTTCACATTACAAAGCTGTGCTTCTAGGCGAAAAAATCTGATTATTTCAATTCATACATTGGAACCTTCTGTTGCATCATATTCTTAGGATGCAAAGCCAGCCATGTTCATACATAATTCAGTACAGCTCCATGGGTCAGACACTCTCAAGGGCTGACTTGAGCTTCTGCTTAACATCTCCTGCTTCTTCAGGAGTATTTTTAATGTTTGTTTGGAGATAATTATGTGTGTAGAGGCAGATCGAAACAGAGCTTCTGCTGTTTCTTGGAGTCATTTGTCTGGGAAGTTGGACTAGGCAGAAAATTTAGATGTGGTAAAAGTTGAAGGGGGGAAAAAACCCACATAGGATATTAACTTCAGTACTTTAAAACTACAGAATGTATTTTCCCCTGGCCTTTAAGCAACGATCTTGCAAAATCATTAAAATTCCTAGCAATAAAGAAAGAGGGTCTTGTCTAACAGAGGATTCCTGTCTGGTTAATTCAAAATCCAGATTTCTGTGCAGCCTTTCCTCTCACAGACATGACCTGAGATCAGTAAGTAGAATTTGTGATACTCTGTTCTTTTTACTAGCACTGTTTCCCAGAAGTTTCTTTTCCAGATAAGTTTTCTGGGAGGGAGCCTATGTAGAACTTGGTTACAATTGGAGGGCTGTGATTTCAGAAACCTCCGGAGGATATGATAGCTTTCAGAAATCAGGAGGATGCATTTTCTGCAGGGAAAGGAAGCAGTGTCTGGCATGCTCTGGTCCTGTGATGGGTTTGATACTGCACAGCCCAGCCGCCCCCTCTGTCCCTTTCAGTCAAACCTGTGGTAATGATCCACCCCAGGAGAGGGGAGGTGATTTTCTGGGGCGTAGGTTTCAGCAAGCAGAACTCTATTTTAGCCTATTAAACATATTTTCTTTTACTTTCAGCAAAGATCAATGATCTGGTCTCTTCCACTTACAAGACAATAAAAACGAAGTTGCCATCAACTTTACGAAGCATGTCCTTATACTTGTCCAATAAAGATACAGAATTAATTCTGTTTAAACCAGTCAGGGTGAGTATTGCTGCCATGTTTTCCTGTAGGTGTTTCATGGTGATATCTTTAGCTTAAAAAAGCCAAATCCAAACAGCTCTACTGCTCTTACTTCTACTACACAACACACACGTATTACAGGGAAGTAACTGCTGCTCTATTCTCTATATCTTCCACTTGGCATCACATGAGCTACCATAAAGAAAATTAACTCTGTCCCACACCAAACCAGTCGATTTTGGTCAGTTATGCATGGGCAGGAGCACCAGAGGCAGAGAGGATGATACAGATTCACGAAAACCTGCTGTAAACCACCAGAAGAACCAAGCTTGAGTTTTAAGCTTGCAGGTTAAGTCTTTAGGACTCAGTGTTTCAGTTTAGCACTTCTTAGCTGAAGTTTTTATCTTATGACTAATGTGGATTCCTTGTAGCTGTTTTGGGGCTTGTTTTAGAAAAGTTCTTAAAGCTTGACTGCTTCTCCCTACCTGGTGACTTCAGTAGCTATTCCATGTGCATTGTGCTTGTTCCAGTTCATGCTTAAGATGGGTGTTGTGGTTTTTAATATTGAGTTTTTCTTCCTTCCTTTAAAAGAATAACATTCAGCAAATGTTCCAGAAACTCCATGCTCTGTTAAAGGAAGAATTTAGTAACGAAGACCTCCAGATCATAGCTTGTCCTTCTATGGAACAGGTATATATTGAAGCTCCCTATTTTATCAGTTGCTCTTTCATGTGACTGACCTTTTTAAACATCGATAATTTTTTTTCATTTTTCGTATTTCCAGTGTTCAGAATCCTTATTTATTTATTATCCCCCTTAATCCTGGATGATTAAACTTTGGGCTTTATCTGATCTTTAGGCTCTCAGCTAGGAGGGGGCTTTGTTTGGTTGGGTTTTTTAAATGAATATCTAATAGATTTTCTTAAACCAAGGTGGTGATTGATGTTGCTGGGGATTGAGTTGTACAGCATTGTAGAAGAGTCTTGCCATTTCCTGGCATCATCTTTTCAGAAAGGTATCCAAGCCAGTGACTATGCCTTTAAAAAACCCGTGCATTTGAAGATAGCCTGGCTTTTGACAAGTACGAAAAGCAGCAACTTTTACATTTAGGCAGCACAAGAATGAATTACCAGAGTGCATTTGAAGTAAATTGTATTGAGAAAATGTGCAGATGTTTATGGAAGTATAACCCTACATGGTAAGGCCTTTAGTCTCAGAGATGATTGGGGTTAAGAATTCCCTGTATTAGGATTCTCTGTCAGAAACCAAGTAGGCTTTTAAAAATATCACTTTGACCTTAGCAGTCTAGGGAATATGGGTAGAATCTTGATTATCACGGGATGCCATTATTTAAACAGTTAATCTAGTTTATGGATTAGAGAATGTTGCCTGCAGTGAGTGTGGCCACAGGAATGTGTGATAACTGTCCTGGAGCACTGAGTGGGAGTGATGCACTATAAGGAGCTGGCGTTATGCTAGAGGAGACAGCTTCCTCTAATTGTTTATCTGATGAACCCTAGGATCACTTATCCTACAAACTGAAGTGTATGGGAAACCATATTGTAATCTATGGGAAACAAGTGTTGTGAAGGATCCCAAATGTGTTTCAGGTATTTGAGATGAATAGTAACATTTTTTGCCAGTGTGCCTGTTTTTCAGAATTTCTTGACAGCACATGAAGTTACCTTAGAAAGTTTGTCACAGTAGTTTGTGACTGCTGAAATGAGTAGTCAGCATGGTCAACAGTTGCATTTTACAAAGCCTGTGGGTAGGCATTTGACTGGAAATTTTAGCCAGTTGTCTTGCAGCTGTGTTCTGATTAATGTGCTTCCTAGGAATCCTGTTTAAGGGTTAAAATATGACCCATCAGTTCTGAAACTTGGCTGCTCTGTCTAACCTAGGCTTTCATTTTGTCTTTCAGGTGAACTTACTGTTGTCGATGTCCAAGTAGCCCAACAATGAGGCTGCTTGGAATAAGCTTCAGCTGAATGCCAGGCAGCGAAGGGAATGCAAGGACATTTGCTTGAAGTAGATGAAGGATCCCACTGTGCAGTCCTGTCTGCATCAAAACTATCCAGGCTGCTTAACCCTGTTTTAGGGAAAAAACCCCAAGATGAACAGGTTTGCTGAATTGTTAAAGATCTTCCTGTTCATTGGCCTGAGCAGTGGGCAGAAGAAAATGAAACAAAACCCCCTTTGCTGATCACTCTTTCGGAAGCTGTTACTGCCTTTTCCAGATATTTTCAAAATTGAAAACCTTTTTTTTTTGTTTTTTAATGTAAAAACCATTCTTGCTTTCCCTTAATGAGCTGATATATGCAATGGAAAGTCACACTTTCAAAGACACACTGGAAATAGGGTGCAGGGAATCAAATGTGAGCAGCAATAGATATTTGTGAGATTTGGGAGATAAGCCCATTGGTATGACAATTTGACTTAAGCAGGCATGCTCTGAGTTTTTCTTTAACTTCTCTGAAAATCCTGGTAATCCACCACATGCTCGAAAATAATTCAGAGGTTCTTGCTTGGGAAAACTTAATTTCCCACATGTGAAGTGTTTCTTGAAACACTGGATGTGCTGTCTTTCTTACACTCTTGTGATTGGGAGCTGTGAGGTCTGACCTGAAGTTTCATACTCTAGCCTTCCTGCATGTAAAGAGTCTCAGATCCTTGGGATTTGCAATGGAAAGCTGTGCAATATACTTTCTGTTGTTTCTGAGGGGAGCTGTGAGGTCTGACCTGAAGTTTCATACTCTAGCCTTCCTGCATGTAAAGAGTCTCAGATCCTTGGGATTTGCAATGGAAAGCTGTGCAATATACTTTCTGTTGTTTCTGAGGGGAGCTGTGAGGTCTGACCTGAAGTTTCATACTCTAGCCTTCCTGCATGTAAAGAGTCTCAGATCCTTGGGATTTGCAATGGAAAGCTGTGCAATATACTTTCTGTTGTTTCTGAGGGAACCTCGTGTTTTCAGATGCTTTACAGCAATGCTTAGCATTTAGGTTTTCAGGTGCTTAATTTTAGGTCAGAGTTGGTTTTTTTGCCTTTCCCAAGATCAGATGGTTGTGTCACATTGTTTAAAGTGGGAACTGGGTCTGAAACTTGCAGTGCCTTTGTGCCTGGAGTGAGTGCTAATCAGGGGGTGTGGGGATACCTGAAACTGGATGTGCAAGGCTGTCAAATCAGCATTGTAAAGAGAGGATAAGTACTCTGGTAAACAGTGCACGATGTTGAGTGTGCATTAATTGGACATTAGTGTGGAAAGCTGGATGCTAAATGCCTGGCCCTTAATGGAAAGAACACTTCAGGGTGTCTCAGTGTGTAAATCTTCATTGTGCAGCACTGCAAAACAAAAATGTAGTGGGTGACGTGGCAGATTTTTAACTTATTTATAAAGCCTGTTCTGTACTTCTGAATATGAAGAAATTTCCTTGCACATCGGTGGTATTTTGATTTAATAATTTTCCTCTTACAAATAACAAGGCTGGAGTATAAGATGGTAGGATTGAAAGCTACCACAAGAAGTGTTGCACCAGTGGTGCTGAGGTACATAAATGGTACTCATAGGACCTTACCTGACTCCTTAAAAATTAACTAAAGGAACTAACAAGGAGAGAAACTTGGCCTCTCCCTTTACTTACGTAGAAATACAGGCTGTAAAATAATGTCCAGTGCATTGTAATATATGTATATTTGTTTTTTATGAAGTTTTTCAGAAGGACTGCATGGTCGCTGTACAGAGTTATGACTGACTTAATACAGACATTGTACAGAAGAGACGTGAAGGGTAAACCATGGCAGTAGTCACTCTTGTGCTTGGGATCTTTTTCTCTCTTAGAGTACCCAGACAGCTCTAGGACAGCTGGTGGGAAGATTAAAAGAGCAATCAGTTTATACAGCCTGTTTGCTAAATGAACATTTGTTTAAACATGTACAGTTTCAGATATTTACGTTTACAAATAGTGTAAATACTTTCAAAAGATTAATTTAAGATGCTTTATATTATCTGACTAGAAACTTGCTGTTTTTAATTTTTTTAAATAAAAATGTTGCCTCCTATTTTGGTCCAAGAGTAAAGCTTTATTCTGTATCCTGAGGCTTGTCTGTCAAGATAACTGTAATACAGAGACAATAAACATTCTGTAAGCACAGGCGGTGCATTGCTGAGAAGTGTTCTTTTTTTAGCAGTAAGAGAAGTGAGTTTATTTGGCACAGATATATACCTGAGAGCTGAATGTACAGCTAATTGTTAAATTAATGCCTCTTTATGGTTATAATAAAAGTAAATTTGTATTTTCCTTATTGACAAGCGACCTTGTGTGACTAAATGGTCTCTTTCCTTGCAATTTTGTTAGGAGGAAGAAACCACAACTGTGAACCACAACTGTAATCCAAGAACTTAATTTAAGTCAGTTGGCTTTTACTAAGAAAGCCTGGGAGCTGGTGGCAGAAAACACAAGTATTACTGTATTTGATGGCTGTTCTTGCCCGGTCACTCACAGACTCATCTGCCCGGAGTTTCTCATTACCCCATAGTGTTCTTCTGGCCCTTGGTGTTGTAGAAACACATCATCCAGAAGCTCGTGGTTTGTCCCTGTAATGTCAGCATGAGGCTTCCCTTCACCCTCTGGCTTTCACAATGTCATTTGAATGAACTGTCAAAGTAAAACCTCTCCTTCCCTGTGGAATTTGGCTTCTGCCTGAGAGGAATGGGGCAGTGATGTGTGACTAGAGCTTCCTGGTCACTTGGAGCCTCCTCTAGGGGTCTGGCCCTGTGGATTGCATCTTGTAAATGAGGTGAATGCCTTGCCAGCTTTTGGACAACAGTGATGCCTGCAGCAAAATCTTACGCTGTGCTGTGTGTTTTTCAAGCAAAACTTAGTAGTCCTTTTCTCAAACTGCATATTTGGTATTGAGAAAGTGATGTGGGTATGAAAAAGGGAAAAAGTCTGTACTGCTGGAGCAAGTCCTGGTGACAGCAGGTAGATCTAGCTCTGTCCAGAAATGCAGTTTTCTCCTACTCTTGTGCATTTTCATCCTCATCGAGCCCTAAAATCAAGCCAATACTGTGGAGCAAATCAGATCTTTGATATAAAGACCTCTAAATAGAGCACAAAGGAAAAAGAGTCAGCTGGTCCCTTTCACTGGTGGCCAACCATGTTCACTAAGTCATGGGAATTGCCATCAGCTGGAGCCTGGAAACCCAAGAGACACCTCCTGTTCCCTCCCTTGGATTACCCCTGGTCCCTGTGCCCAAACTGCTCTTTGCCGTGCCCTTGGTACCAGCCTGGGTGTCTCTGGCTGAGAGCCAGAGCAAGCTGGTTGGTCACATGTGGCACAGCTGGTTCCCAAATTTCCAGTTCCCCAGCTGCAGGACAGAAGCCATGTACTTCAAGGTACTGTTTGGTGTATAACCCCGCTGATCAGACTGTGATCCATCACACGCTGTCCACTGAGGCAAACCTGGTGTTACAAGGACCTCATGTACAGATGGGTGTTGTGAGCCTGAAGAAAGGAGCTTTATTTTTATTGCAAAGTGGCTTTTGCCACCCTGATAAGGGAAAAGTTGGTCTGAAAGGCTGATGTGACTGCTTGCTGTGAGCACTAATTTCTTGCATTTCAATATTTCGTGCAGGTAGAAGATAATGGAATGTAAGGAGTGATATCACTGAGAAGGAGATTGCCAAAAGTATTGCAACACTGATTGTTGGAGAGCAGGCTCCTGAGCTGAATGTTTTTAGACTGAAGGAGGAGCTCTTCTTCGCTTTCTGGCCACCTAAGTGGGTGACTTTTCTCTGGATCTTTCAAACTGCAAAGAGAGCCCATGCAGAGTGAAGGGTGTTAATGCTAAACTCTCTGAGGGGGGTTGAGTGGGAGAGCATCCTGCATTTCTTGTAACCCAGCCTTTCACCATGCAACATGCCATGGGTGCCCTTTCCCATCATGCCCGTGGAGCACACTAACCCTACAGCTTCCCCGTGTAGCACGGATGAGGCCGACTAGGCCGAGGAGCTAAAAAGGAGAGCTAAATGAGAGACTACACAGAGAGAGCTAAAGAGAGGGCAAAAAGAGAGAGAGGGCAGAACCCTCTGCCTTTATTTATATGTTTTTACAAATCACCGTGGATTGGAGGTAGAAATCACTACCTCTCCATTCCATTGGTCAAAGCATCTATCATATTTCTCCGCCCAGGAGAATGGAATGATAACAACAAAGACAGTTAACAAAACATAGATAGTTGTCAAGAAACCATGGCCATGTTTACAGCAGAATGTGTGAGAAAGTATCACAGCAAAGAGAAACACTGAGAAAAGGCAAAACTCAGGACAACATACCCGGGGAGCTGATCCTCTTCCAGCACATGGACAAGGGGACTGAGGAGCAAAGAACTAAACTCATGGCTTGAGCCAGCTCAGGTGGGAGTGAGCTGCCCAGAAGTAGCGGGACAAAGAAGATGACTTCCTTATTTAACAGAGCAGATGGTCCTGAGAAGTCTGAATTTTGGGGGTCAAGGAACAGTAGCCACTGCTTTATGGTTCTTCACACTTGGGGCCTTGGCTCATTACCACCCTGCTGAACACCCATCACAGAGGTTGTTTCCCTTAGCAATGTGCCTGTGACCATGTACAGAGCATGGCTGTGAGGGCTGGCAACATTTGGTCTGTGCCTGCACCAGGGCAGACAACCTGAATCCTTTCCCCCTGAGGCCTCAGCCCCCACCAAGCATGAGCAACACCTGAGTTCAGTGCTGATCAGCTGTGTTTGCCTCTGGTACAGAACAGGGTTACACACCAATAGGCTGGGACAGTCATGCTGGCACAGCCATGACCAGAACAGCATTTCCACCTCTGAGGAACAGTCAGAGGTGGGAAACCTGAGTGAGTGACAACAAATACAAAAGGATTTTGGTGTTCATCTCCCTGCATGCTTGTTTCATGTTAAGTGAAATGCTGTTTAGATAAAATCAGAAGCTTTGTGCTTATACTGACATTTTAATATTAATGTTTTGAAAAGAAACAGTGTTTCAAAATGAATTTGTGAGCCTTGTTCTTGCCCTTCAGCGACAGCGTTTCAACTCATCTTAATGCTTTCCCAGGAGGGAATTTCATTAATAGTCACACAGGCAGGAAATTTGGTTTTGAATGAAACACTGATTTGTCCACATGAAAATTTGTGACCAGTCCCATGCAGCAGTCCCAGGTTTATCTCCACTGGGTGGTTTCCTTGCTGCTCTCCAAGGAGTTGGTAGGCAGGAGCTGGCCAGGCAGGAATATCACAGCAAGTGCTCACCAGGAGCTGGGACACCACATTGAAACACACAGGATTGTTGTGCCTGGGGAACAGTAACTGTGGGAGTGGTGGCTGAAATCAGGCCACTTCCAGTGCTTTTGGTTGGCCCCTTCCCAACCCAAGTAGATCCCTGGGCAGATGGCTCTGGGCACTGCAGCATCCCCCAGCTGTGGCACACAGGGAGTTTTTATCATTCACAGTATATGTTGCATTGAGTTTTTCCTGCCTAAGCATGAAGAAGTTGATATTCATTGGGCTGCAAGAGTGGCCTTGTGCTTGCAGCTTGGAAAAGACAACAGGAAAAAAAATACAAATCTAACTTTGCATCTGTGACATGTTACAGCACCAGTTGTGGGCAAGCGTGAGCCTGTCCATAAGCAGGACAAGCTGTCAGATTTCTCTTTTCCTCCCATCAGAACTATCATATTCTATTCACAGATATCAGAGTGGTCACTTAGCACCGCCCTTAATTTGCAGGTGCTGGGGGAGGCTGGGTGGGCTGCAGCAGCCAGCCCCAGCTCGGAGGTGAGCCAGCAGCCGGCACGTGGCTGGCACTGATGGGAAGCGAGTGGTCCTGTGAGGTCGGGAGAGACCCGCGGCTGGTCAGCAATGGTTCAGTGCTGCTCAGGATCTCGGTGTCAGGTTGTAAAGCCTGGCTGCCGTGTGATGGATGAAAGACCAACGTGTCTGCAGGCAAACGGCAGTGCTGCAGGAGCCTGATGGGAGCATTATTGCAAAAGCCATTTAAAATGATTTGTAATAGCCGGTTAGACATTTAAGATGTCCATTAATTAGCCTCAGCACGGGGAGGACTTGTAAAATTGAGATGGGATTTACTGATTCCCCCAGATACTAGCTTTCTGAAGGGAAACTTTGGAGACTGGGAATGGGATGTCAAAAATTATTATTTGATGGCTCAGATGCTTGCAGCTTTTACTAAAACCATCACTCACCTCATATAACAACTGCAAGAATTTGGTCACCTAAGTCATTCTGTAGTGAGGAACACTCACTGGCGATGAGAAACAAACCAGAAGCAACGTTGACCTAAACCTAACCTAACCAACTCTATTGCGGCTTGCACTCACAGGTGCACGTAACAAACCCACATTTTTCCATTGTGGCCACCTGGGGCTCCATGGGGAAGTGTGGTGGTGATGCCTGCCTGGACAGAGCAGAAGGGGATGTGCTTTCCCAGGCCTTCCTCCCCCCTCCAACCTCAGAGCCCTGCCAGACCATCACACTCTGTGCTTGCCACCTCACTTTGGGTATTCTTGTTTGTTTGCTTACTGTTTAATTAAACCCTTCCAAATAACTGAGGAAAACTCATCCTTCACTTCTGTGTTTTCACATTTCATATACAAAGATAACTCTTTTTATTCTATGTTATTAGCTGCTCTCTGATGATCTAATTTGCTAAGGGCCCTCTTTTCATCAGACACACAAGTAATTTATCCTGCAAGGTACTGACAAGCAACACAGAAACATTTCTTAGCTAAGGGCTTAGCTCCCAGCATTACAAGAGAGCAGGATTTAATATTTCTAATAGAAATAAGCAGCATTACCACCTGCTTCTCTGGGAAGAATGGAGAGCAGCTAGGAGAGGGGGAAGCAGAGAGATCATTGTTAATGCAGCAGCCAATTCTCACATGCAGAAAGGGACTGTGCTCGGGCTGTGTCTGTGGCAAGGACTTGAGGGACTCGTCCACAGCAGCTCCCAGGTGGAGGCATTTTGTACACTTGGAGTTGGTGACTCTGGCTATAGCTCTGGCACCAATTTAATAACCTGAAGGTGCAGGCTGTGGCTCAGCAGAATAGCTAAGAATTCCTTTCTGCTTGTAAGGGATAGAGGGGAACAAAAAAGCAACAAACTGATGATTCTGTTCCTGCTTTCATTTTTCAGGCTTTTTATGAGGCTAAAAAGACAGACAGTCCCAGGCAGGAGGATTTGCTACCCCTATATTTCAGTGTGGGAGAGCAGTATAATGTGCTTCTATGTCCAAAATAAAAAAGCCAACAAAATCACTGATTGCGTGATAAATCACAGGTAATTTTCTTGCACGCTGGCAGAAACTGCAATGCTGTCTGGCTGCGGAAGGGAGAGGAGAAGCAGGCAGGGAAGAGAGAAGCCATGCTGCAGGGTCCTGAGCTGTCAGGCTGAGCTTCCATGGGGCAGAACTCCAGTCCTTGCCTGCCCTCTCAGAGTCATGGAACCCAGGACACCAGGCCCTGAGGTGCTGTTTCTCTTGGCAGCTGGGTTGGAGGGTTTCTCCCAGGATACACCATCCCTTGCTGGATACAGTGGTGATGTCCTTACTCATGAATTCAAGGCTGCCTGGACCCTGTAAAGCTTTTGTCTGTGCTGTTAAATTGTTGGCCTGGGACCTGGAGCTCTTCCCTTTGTGATTCCTAGCTGAGGAGCCTGGACCTGACCCCAGTGGGTAGTTTGAGTGGAGCAGCATCCTGGTTTAGAGGGCAAGAGAGGTGAATGATGTTGAAGTGGGTAGAGTCTGTTTCCCTGCCACTGCCATGGGGTGGTCACTCTCCTTTTTTTTGTCAGGAAGAAGCTTGTGCTACAGCCATGCTCACACAGTGTGGGTAGACTCACATTTTCCTGGGGCTGCTACATCTGATCAACTACTGCTGGGATTAGCTTTACAGGAGCACTGCAAAAGGTGCACTTTGCAGAGTCTTCTAGCCAGGTGGTCTCCTCAGAGGACAAAGAAAAGTCAACATCAGTGCCATTAATTTTAAAAAACTAAATTTGACTTAGATCTAGACTGTTCTCATAAAGATATATATATATATACACACAAAAAATGTCAGAAAATGTAGGTTATATTTAATTATCTGTGCTCCCATATAAACATAGTCAGCATGTTTACACTTCCTTCTTAAGAGCTCAATGGAAAGTTGTAGTTGTTTTTCATATGAAAATATGGACAGCTTTGGAATTTGGCCTTCTTTTAGCATCCTGTGAAGCACTGAGAAAGTGGGGAAAAAAAGAGGAAAGAAAAGGCTTTATGCCTTTTCAAAAGGCTTAAAGCTTTAAAACCAATTTTTTTAAAAGCAGCTCCCATCTCTTCTTTAAAAAGAGAGCATTAAAAATCAAGACACGCTCAGTTTTTAAAGACAATGTTAATATGAAGAATCTTCAAGGGAAATTAGAAAATTTGCATTTTGGAAAGTAAAATAGCCTGCACTTGCAAAGCATTTGCAATGGAGACGTTCATGATCAGTTGTCCTCCTTCCTGACTGGGGATTTCCCAAGCAGAGAATGGATTGTGAGCAGCCCTAAGGAGAAGGACATGGGGGTGTTGGTTGACAAGAAGCTCGACATGACCCAGCAATGTGCACTTGCTGCCCAGAAAGCCAAACATGTCCTCGGCTGCATTCAAAGCAGTGTGAGCAGCAGGGCAAGGGAGGAGATTCTGCCGCTCTGCTCTGCTCTGGTGAGATCTCACCTAGAGTGCTGTGTCCTGCTCTGGGGTCCCAGCACAGGAAACACATGGACCTGTTCCAGAGAAGGGCCACAAAGATGATCAGAGCGCTGGAGCACCTCTCCTATGAAGACGGGCTGAGAGAGCCTGTCTTCAGCCTGTTGTTCATCCTGGAGAAGAGAAAGCTCCAGGCACACCTTATAGAACCTTCTAGTACCTACAGGGGGCTCAGGAGAGCTGGAAAGGAACCTTTGACAAAGGCATGTAGTGACAGGACAAGGGGGAATGGCTTTAGACTGCCAGAGAGAGCAGTTAGATTAGCTATTAGGAAGCAATTCTTTACTGTGAGGGTGGTGAAGCACTTGGAACAGATTTTCCAGAGAAGCTGTGGATGCCCCATTGCTGGAAGTGTTCCAGGGCAGGCTGGATGGGCCTATGAGCAACCTGGTCTAGTGGAAGGTGTCCCTGCCCATGGTGAAGGGATTGAAACTAGGAGATTTTAACTAGATGATCATTCATGTCCCTTTCAGCCCAAACCATGCTGCCATTCTGTGATTCTATGATAATGGCTCAAAAGCAGTGTAAATCTGATTCAGCTTTAAGGGCCTTTTTCCTCCCTGTAGTATTTACAGTAGCCATTCTGGTGCCTTCTACTGGGATCAGTCCTGTCACCTAAATCCAGCCCATATTTCCCCAGGTTCCTTTCCAGATGGCTTTTCCTTTTCCATCAGCCAGCTGTGGTCCAGGGCTGGGTGGGCTGGCTGACAGTACAAACCCTGGTGCCACCAGGACCAATGAATGGCACCTGTGCATTTTGGATTTTACTCAGTCTTTATTTGCAGGCATTGTGGGTTTGTGCTGGCTGAGTTACACAGGCTGCTGCCACTGCTGCTTATACAGAAGCTGTGCTCTGCCTAGAATCCACATCTGCCTTTCTGGTGGTGAGAAGAGTTGTTACTTATTCCTCCGAAAAATCTCCCATCAAAAGAGGAAGGCAAAGACCCTCCAGCCTTCTGCCTTGGTAGCTGAGTGCCTTCCCCACTTGGGTGAGAAGGGAATTGATGGCTGCAATATTGGTGGGTCTACCACTGCTTTCTCTTGAATTTCTGTTTTGCTCCCTGGATCTGTGAAACCAGTCCATCTTTTTTTCATGTGCACACACATCTTTTTGCCAGGAGACAAAAGTGTTCCCACAGCTCAAGAAACACTTTGTGCTTGAGTGACTGTGCCTGCTCTTTTCTTTTGTCATCAAAAGGTTCCTGGTTTTCTGATGGTCAAGCTTAAGTCTCTTAAAAGGGAGAGCTTTTGCCCTTTGAGGCAATTTTTGCTCTATCATTAGAGAAGAGACATTTTCTTTTCCCCTTGCAGGCGGAGGAGCATCAAACCACTTCCACAGAGCATTTTTCTGGAAGCCACGTGACTTTTCTGAAAGGCATCTCACCAAAGAGCCGTCAATCCTGCACTGCCTGGCTCTAGAGGCTGCAACAAGAAATCATGAGGGTCAGGGAGGAGACCTGTGTGACCCTGTGGGTCTGAGTTGTACCACTGGGCAGGGATGAGGAGCCCTCTCCTGTTTTTTCTCTAGATGAATTAATATAATTCTCACCTGTGGTGCTGGTCAGTCTGGCTTCTTTTGCACACAAATATCAGTGGCAACTCTCCAACCTCTTTCCCCAAACAAGGATGTTCCCAGCAGAAAGAAGCGCCCCTGTTGTTGCTACTCAACATTGATCCCCTGCTGAGCACTGCTCCAAGGTGTTACTTCTTGGGGAAAACACACCACTGGGAAAGTGCTCCTCACTGGTCATTTCTGGTTTTTTCTCACCAAACAACCAGCTGGGCAGAAGGCAGTGACTGTTCCATCATCCTTGTGTTCTCCACCCATGGAGAGAGGCTCCTTGCCTGACTCTGGCCTTGGACTCCCTTGGGCAAGCTCCTTGGGATGGACTCCCAGATGGCTTTTTGTGAGGAGGAGCTGCCATCTGGCTCCTGTTTGTTCAACACGACTTTGTGTGCAGAGGTTTTCTCAGAGAAAAGCTTTGCTATCCCCTGCTTCCGCTCTGTGCCCTTTCCTGGGCCCCTGGGCTTCTGCTCTCCTTCTTGGGCTTGGGCCCATCTTAGACTGCTTTGGTACAGGGCAGACACATCCCAGGAAGTGTCATCACCCCCCATCCTATGTGTGCAAGGGCAGAGGTAGCCATGCTGCTTAGGCACAATGCCATTCATTCCCAGCTGCTCTCCAGTGACACCCCAAGAGCTCAGGAAGTGGCATTTCTTTCCTCTCCCTGGGAGCTTGCACTTCAAAATTGAGAAAGGAAGCTGTTAAATGAGCCAAAACATTGTCCGTGCTTTTGAAATATTCATAAATAACCTCAAAATAGCAGCAAGCAGGGAGAGAAGTTTGCTGATGATATTAAGGGTGGTTGAGGCAAAGGGCTGACTGTGAACAGTTGCAGAAAGACCCTCGTGGCACTGAATGAAAGGGTAATAAAATCACGGATAAAATCTGATGTAGATAAATGTAAAGTGATGTGCATGGGTAAAGACAATCCTAGCTTTACATACAAACTAATGGGCTCCAAGCTGGCTACTTCCACTTGGGAGCAAAATTCTCAGGCTGTGATAGAGAACTCTATGCAAATGTCAGCTCAAGACTCAGTAGCAATCAAAAAAGGAAACAGAAAACTAGGAATTATTAGGAAAGGAGGAGAGAAGAAAACAGGGGAAATCATTATGCTGCTGTATAAATCCATGGACTCCCTTCTCTTGAATACCATTGTGCAGTCCTGATTCACTGATCTCAGATATAATACAGAAGAAATAGAAAAGTTACAGAGGAAGGCAATTGAAGATGATCAAAAGCACAAAAGGGCCTCCATTCAGGGAATGACTGAATAGATTAAGATTTTTTATCTTGGAGGAAAAAATGACTGAAGAAGAAATATGACCGAGTTTTGTGAAAGGAAGAGCGATGTGACTGGGGAACAGCTGTTCATATTATTCAGTGCTCTTCAAAGGAAGAGAGTGAACATCAAAGAAAACTATCAAGTGACAAGTTCAAAATAAATAAAGGAGATTTTTAGCTGTAGCACTCCTTGCCATAGGGTACAGTGGATGTTTAAAATTTGTGTTGGTTCAATAGGATGTAAGCTGATCGATAGAAGAGGAATCCATCAAGGGCTGTTAAATGCAGAGATAGCATCAGGAGGTTCAGGAGGTTCCTGAGTCACAGACTACTGGGAAATGGAAACTGTTCTGGGAAGTATAAACAAATGCTTGCTCTATTTTTGTACTACTTCCTGAGCATCTGCTGGGTCTCATCCAGAGCAGAATACTGGGCCAGGTGTATTTTGGGGGGCTGACCATTTTCAGTCATCCCTGTCCTGCATTTCACATAAGGCCATGCATCCCACTAAGGCAAAGCGGCTGAAATGTAGTCTGAGGTGTCTGGTGCTGTTGCCTGTCATTATTCCCACATCAGACACAATTTTCACCTTAAAAAGTCTTCCAACAAGACCCACAGGCAGGCGCATCCTGTTTCCCTTTAGCTCCCAAAGCAAAAGTCTTCACCTGCACAGACAAGGCTTCTCAGCTGGAGGCCAAGTTGTTTTGGAATGCAACAGATAACCAAGGGATAACACCTTGCTCTCCATGCAGACCTCTTAAATGCATCTTACTTTGCCTGGCCTGCGTCACCCTGGGTTTATGGTTCCAAGGCATCATTGAAAGAGAATACCTGGGTATGAGCAACAAGAGATGGAGGGGGGGAAAAAAGTGCAGCAGTAGCTCCAATGGTCCATCTAAATAAAAGCGATTCACTAAATTTCCCCCCAGTAAATTAAAAACAAACACTTGGAGACTGCAGTAACACAATATGCAAGTGATTCTTCTGGTTGAAACCTCAACGCCTTAATGACAGAGACATCTGTGTTCCTGTGCACTTTTCCAAGGTTGTCTGGAAAGCCATGCCTGGGCAGTTTACAAGCTGGTGGACACAAACAGGTAAGCTCACTCTGCACCTCCTTCCCAGCTAGAAATGAGAATGAGGGATAGTGGCTGTTACAAGATAATCACACCCAGAGAGGAATTCCTGAGCTCAGGTATCTCTGTTCCCCAGATCAGGGTATGCTCTTGGATAGCCATTGGCAAAGCTTGTCAAGCCAGGCTGTCTTGATACCCTCAGCTTTTAGGAGCCTGCCCTGTTTCTGGAGGCTGCCGCATCGCCCAGGCAGCCTCGTGTTGACATCACATGCTCCATAATGTGAAGGTGAGGCTTATTTTCTGAAAACCTACCATTTTCGCCTATAAAGCCTAAATGAAAGTAAATGGAAGTCGAAATTCTATTTTTATTGACACCTATGCTATTTTGCAGCAGCTCCAAAGGAGTAATGATGACATACATTGAAACAGGAGGACAATCAGACATCTGTCCTGTTGATTGATCTGCAGGAGAGGGAACACAAAAAGGCCCATTACACACACTGAAGCAAATACTCTGATAATGACTGTTATGGGAAAAAAATCCCCACTTACTTTTCTTGCCCCTAGATTTCTGTTAGGAAGGAGACTCTGCTCTGTTTGGGTCTGAAAGGAAGACAAGAGTCTTGGATTTAAGTGTCAACTGCAAGTGGGCAAGGGTAGGAAACCGCAGCTCTTGTCTGTAACTTGGGGAAACCAGGTAGCTTCTCCTTCCTCCTCCTCCTCTTCTTCCTCTTTCTTCTCTTCTCCTGTTGCAGATGTCCCTCTCCCCTAATCCTTCTCTTCAGATGTCCCCATGGATCACTGGCTGAGGTCCTGCCACCCCCAGGGTACCCCCGGCACCAGAGCCAGGCTAATGAACTGGAGCAAACCCCAACCCAGTTCCCATCACAAAGACTGACTGTGTTCTGCCCGTGCTGGAGGGAGTTTTATCCCTGGAAAGGCTGAGCCTTGTGTCCTGGGGTGGTTTTATACTCTGTATTTCCCTGACATCTGCTTATGCCCAGGAATGGGTCCTGTAACCATGAGCTGGAAGGGGAGAAGTAGCCAGAGAAAGTACTGGCATGGTTTGTTTTTTATGTCTTTGAGATAAAACGCAAGTTTTTTTTTTCTTTCACTGGTAGTCTGTCCAGCTGTGAGTTAGGAGGGTTTTTCTTTTTCTTCTCCTGCTGGGATTGCAGGGTTATTTTGGCTTTTTTCCCCCCTCATTTTGGGCTGTTCAGCTTGGTTTTTTCCCCGTCCGGAAAACCAGACCATCTCCGGGGGAGACAGTCGGCAGGACCCTCGCCAGGAGCTGCTGGACCCCCTGGCCCAGCCGGGCCAAACACTCAGGAGAAGCTACGCCAGAGAAAGAAGAGACTCTAAAATCCACCATCTTTTCTCCACAGCAGAGAAGGTTTATTATCTAACATAATTTTCTTCCTTTGTGCCTGTGTTCACCTTGCTTGTTAAATAACAGGTTTTTTTCACCTTCCTCCAAGAAGATTCCTTTTGATCCTTGGCTTGGGAGGAGGGGCTGAAATTCTGCATTTTAGAGGAGACACCCTTTGGGAGTCTCCTCCCAAATTTGTCTCAAACTGGGACACCCTGGCATCCCACAGCCACACACCTTGTGCATGAGCTCCAGGTGTGGCATCTGTGACTCCTGTGGCTCCTGTGACAGACTTATTTTATTATATTTGTGCTGAATAATACACAGTTCCTATGCAGAAAGGTGGGTATTTCTGAGTTGAGGGAACTTGGCATCTCTGAATACTGAGCAGCCATTTCCTCAAAGCTGTAGTATTCAACCCAGTAATCAACCCTATTAGCACTAAAAGGAACTGTCTAAATGCCAAGCCAGGTTCAATAAATAAGCACTAACACATTTAGAAATGGCTTAGAAAGGAGAATTAAAAGTTTTGCTGCTAATTATGTTTCTTATTTTAGATTTTCTGTCAGTTCTAGCTCTTCCATTCAAATGAGACAATCATTTGCTGCCAAGATGAAGGAAATGAGATGTCCTGAAGGTGGGCAAAGCTGTTCATCCATAATAGAAAACTAACAGGGACCTCAGCTCCTCTTGCAAGCCTCTGGAAACACCATGAGGATGGGGTCAGCAGACCTATAAGTAAAGGTGCCTTCCAGCCTCCTGTTACAGTGAGTCCCAGATCCTCTGATACCCCTTGATCCCGCCAGAGCCAGGAAACCCCAGCAGGCAAAGGAGAGTTGGGCAGGTTCCTCTGACCAGCTGAAGGTACGCAGCCCAGGAGGCAGGCATGCAGGAGCAGGGAGCACAGCTTGCTGGAGGCACACTTTATAAGCAGCTTCAATATCTGTGTCGGGTTTTAACAACCAACCCTGCTCCTCCAGACCCAGCTGCCTGAGTGGGAGCGGTCTGGTGCTTTGATGTGGTAATGACATATAACTGATACTGATGGCAAAGGCTAATCCACTCTGCCCTTTAATGTTCCCAGTCAATCACACAATATTCTGTTATTGGAAAAACTCATTTTTGCCCCTCTGATGGTAATCAGCGTATGCCCTGAAGCACGAGCCTTGATAGCCTGTGTAATTTGCAGCCTAGCTAAGTGTAACTGTGGATGTTAATCCTATTTATACAAATGCCTGGCAAGCAAAAGGAGGGTTGCTGGGACAAGCTGCAGGGCAGGGGAAGGCATAGAGCCAGATTTCCAGGAATTCTCCTGCAGATTTCAAGCTGCTACACCCCAGTGATGGGAGGCTGAGAGGTTTGGGGTGGGCAAAGAGAAGTACCACAGGCAGTGACTCTACAGTTGTATCACTCCCACTGCCTGGTGTTTATTCTGGAATATGCTGGAGTGGACTTCACCACAGTGCACATCCTCAGCTTTGGACAACCACTCTCTACCTGACAAATGCCATCCAGAAGGACCTTGACAGTGTTGAGAGATGGGTCCATGTGAAACCCATGAAGTTCAACAAGGCCAGTGCAAGGTCCCGCACATGGGTCAGGGCAGCCCTAAGGACAAACACAGGCTGGGCAGGGAGTGGACAGAGAGCAGCCCTGAGGAGAAGGACTTGGGGTGTTGGTTGAGAGGAGAAGCTCGACACAACCCAGTGATGTGTGCTTGCAGCCCAGAATGCCAAACGTGTCCTGTGTGAGTTGAACCAGGGCCCCAGGCCAACACCCCAAGTGAAGCTTAACCTGAGTTAGGAGCCTACTATTGTCAGCAGCAAGGAACAGACACCTCCAGCAAGCAAGTCAGAGTAGTAGGCACCCAGCCTGGGGGAAAGAGTTGTGGACACAGCTCTCTAGTTACCCACTCCTAAAAGGGCAGCAAAAGTAATTTCCTCACCTCACCAGGGTGCAGTGAGACCAATACATGTTAAATGGCATATTCTGGGAGGACCAAGCCCTGAAGTGATGCTCAGCTTCTCTACTTGGCTGCTCAGTACTGAAAACACCCTCCTAACTACCTGGTGCAGGGCTAAACTGGGAGTTGGGGTTATGTATTTGGAGAGGCACCAAATCTGCTCCGTTTAAAGGTGGGAACTCAGAACAGACTTGCACTGGTGATGGGTACCTGTGCCTGGGATCACTCACTCCACCTATTTCACCAAGGAGAGGCAGGAAGGGAGGTCACCCCTTTCGAGCTGCAAGAAAGCCCCAATTGCCAGGAATTCATGCCTTCAGGCAAAAACTCACCAAAGGGGGCTCTCAGGTCTCAAAGAAGAGAAAGGTCTAATGCCACCAAGCCTGGGCCTTGCAGGAGCTGTTACCTGCTGATGACAGTGGTCCCATCAGTACAGGTGGGACCCAGTGACACAGGGACTCAGCCATCCAGCAGCATTTCCAGACATGGACTTCTCTGGGCTCGTTCCCCTCCCAACAGCTCTGCAATACCCATCACCTGCACCCCGATATGTTACTGCTGGCACCATCCATTGTACTGCAGGATTAAAGAAATAGCAGCATTTCCCTGGTCTTCCTCCAGGTTTAGCTAACATAAACTGAAACCCAAAACTTCCCCACATCCAAACCAAGGAAAGCTGAGCTTCATGACTATTTCATTAAGAATGATACCTCTGGCAAACATAGACTATGTTGGGTTTGCTGTGCTTTGTTTTTCTGCTGCTCTTCTCTAGGAATGTCTCCTACCTGCGCAGGAAACATCAGACACACTAAGAGCACACACCTGGGGGTGCACACAGCACTTTACCACACCAACACAACCTCTCTGTTTTGTGACACCCATCTGGTTTGCTTTTTGGAGCAAGGCTGTGACAGCTTGGCCCTGTCACACATTTCTATAGCTGCAGGGACCCCAATGGTGGCCAAGAGACCCCACTTGTTGTGATTCCAGCTGCAGGGTCTAAGGTCAGCAGCAAGGATAGGCCAGCAGAGGATGAAAATACATTTAATTGTATCCATTAATATAGATGGAAAAGAACAGACGGACATTTAGGCACATTTGTTTTCTTCCAGACCTGAGAAAAAGGTGGTACAGCCAAGAACACCTTTTCCTACCCAATTGCACACTACAATTGGTCTAATAAAAATGTATTTCATTTTCCTACAAAAATCACTCTTCTGGGCACATTACAGCCATAAAGGATGCTGTTTTCTATTCCTGGCTTCTTTTAAAAGGCCAAGTCTTGTTGCTGTATTATTGAATTCACCAGACACATGGTACAGCCCAGTGAGCACTGCTGTAGGAGTCTTCACATTATAGTTCTCTAGGCTTGATCTTTCATGCACATAAATGGATTTTACACTTACGGTGCTTCTGGGACACCTAGGCAGCTGCTTCGGGTTTTTGCCAGTATAAGTAAGATTAGTATCAGGCCCAAGAGCTTGTGTGCCCTGCAACAGCCTACGCGTTGCAGGCATTTTTACCTTGGTGAGCTCGTATCTGTGACAAAGAGTAGGACTGGGATGCACAACTGGGATGATGCATGCTAAACTGGTGGTTAACCGTGGGCATGGGTAATCAAATCTAGATGAAAACAGGCAAAACTCATCCAGGATCTGGTTGTGATGCACAAGCCACCAAGTAGCTTCTGGTCCTTTTGGCATCCCTGAGACCATGTGAAAAGGATGGTTTGGTCAAAATGATGTTTTAAAACCCAAACCTTGTATGGCCCCCCTTGGTGTTCTGTGGACTTAAGGCTGCTCCTGCCACCCACTGCCTCGGAGCTCTTATTCTCCTGTGCTATTACTGAAACAGCCTAAACATCATGTTTTAGTTATAAAGTGAGTTTAGTGGATGGAAGGGTGGGAGGAAAGGGGGATTAAATTTACTGCTTCAGTGACTACAGATCTGAAATAAATCTCCAATTCAATGATAGATCAATAACATCAAGATTGGGTTTAAATTATTAATAAACTATGAGAAACAAGGATAATTATTCTATGAGTCACAGCTCTCTAATGCACTGCACATTTTTTCCCTGAGACATCTGCATTGAAGCACAGCCTGCCTATCTTTTGGCAGAAAGCTGTAGCCAAGAAGTTAATGCTTTTTGTTTTGCCAGCTAAGCATTTCAAAAACCCTCTTGGGCTGAGACAACCTAGTGACATGTTGTGCTTCACTCATAGGGAAACTCTTAGGCTAGAAACCCCTAAAACACTGAGGTGTCTAATGAGCCCCTTGAAATTATTGTGACTAATTTGAATCTCATTTGTGAATGGTTCAGAAGGCCCTCAAATGTCCTTTGAAACCTGGATGTCTGGAAGAGTTGTGCTACCCTAAAAGGACATGCTGGCCTTGAAGCCTGTCTTACTGGTGGCAAGGAGGAGGCACAACCTGAGCACTGCATAAGGCAGGGAGGGGAGGAAGGGTTTTTGCACATTGATGGTCGATTGACAGCACCATGACACTGCTGGTGAATTTCAAGTGAATTAAGTTCCCCCTTTCAGGCAAAAAGAGAGGGAACCATAAGACTGGAATGTTCCTCCATTCTGGGTCACGACCATCTCTGTTGGCTGAGACAGCCCACGCTGACACGCTTAGGCTGGAGATGCTGAGCACCTCTGGGCATCCTCCCTCCTCAACAGGTGTCATTCCTCAGCTCTGGCATCATGGCTTAGGGTGGTTGTAGAGAGCAGCCTTCCAGGGGCATCACACAGCTAAATCAGCTAATCCCAGCTCTTTGACAGAGTGGACTGTGGTCACATTTCCTCAGAGAACTCTTCAGCTGCTGGGCTATCAGGTGAGAGGCTTAGCATTGCCCTGGCTTACCAGGAGGGTACCCTACTGTCAGGGTTTGGGATACTTTTTTGTTTAGCTCTCTGTGTTGGAATTTTTCCCCATTCTAGCTGCTGGGGGGTATAATGGGCGAGTGATTAGTTGCTTGGAAACCTTGATGGTGGGTGATTAAGAAGGGACAAAGACTTGGCTTGGAGATGGGTGTGGCTGGCTAGCCTTATCTGGGATTCCCTAATAGCTGGGATTTTTTCCCCTCAGAGGGGGGCAGGGATACTGGGACAGTTTAAAAAGAGCCAAGCACAGCTGAAGGGCACCTTCTTCGCTCCTGGACACCGAGAGGAGAGGGACTGCTTGGAGCTCCAGGAAGACTCTTCCTCCA
>VYZT01008957.1:144511-182824 GCA_013400735.1 Pomatostomus ruficeps
ATATATATATATATATAATATTAGTAAAGGACTGTTATTCCTCTTTTCTCATACCATTACCTGAAAGCCTCTTGATTTCAGGCTTTTTTGCCAATTCGGAGGGAGGAGGGTTGCATTCTCCTGTTCTGGGGGAGGCTTCTGCCTTCTTTAGCAAGTGCCTGTCTTTGAAACCAGGACACCTACTTAAGAGGAGAGGAACAGAGCTCAGGAGACAGGTCATGAAAGGCATTTATCCTTGTGAAATTAGGTCTGCAGCAAGCAGAGGGGAGAATTGCCCTCACAAAGCTAAGGACAGCACAGAGGAGAAGGGTAATTGCAGCACACCAGAGTGGACAAGGAGCATTGGTAGCAGCTGTGCCAGCGTCTTCTGTGGTCTTACTGCTTTCCTTGCCACTGGATGAAACAAGGTTGTATCAGTCCTAAAATCACCCTCCTGCTGATCTCAGCTTACACAGTTCTGCAAATGGCACTAGGTGACCTCCATTCAGCTGACTAATTTTTTTACAGCCCCTGTACTAATTTAAAGATGCCTGTGGCCTCGGCAAATGAAAAAAAAACCAAACCACAAAATCATGAAAATAAGATACTGAACAAACTGTGTTTGGGGTTTGACTGTGATCTGATTCAAGGTAAGGAGTGAAGGGGTTTTTTAAATTTTTTTAAAAATTGATCTCAGTTAGTAATTCAACAAGGCCTTTACACATCACTGCTTTCTTATTAGTTACCTATGAATTGTAAAGGATTCTGGGCACAGCACACACAAATTAATGCCTCTGTGGATGAAAACTTATGAGGAATAGGGGGAATAGTAGTGCTCTGGTGCCTATTGTGTGTTTGCTCTACCAGCTCTGCTGAGGAAGTAAAATGCCATCACCTCTGCCTTGCACGTGAGCAGTAGAGCCCAGTAAAGGACAATGTGCAGGTTAACTGGGACCAGTATCAAACCCAAATCTCATGGAAGCCCCTGTTGCTGGGACCAGGGTGGGTGACTTGGGGTACTCCATGGGTCAAGCTGGTGTTTGCTTGAGGATGAGACGTGTCCAGAATGACCAACCTGCCTGTCCCTGAGGGGTTGGGGTGCAGCCCCAGCAGTGCATGGGCAGCTGGCTGCATGCACCCCAAATCATGGCCAGGCCCTCAAGGACAGCTCAGGCCAGCCCTCCGGGGAGCTGGAACTGTGGGGAGCCCTCTCACAAACCTTCAGATGGGGGGGGAAATATCTTTCTTTTTGCATTCATGTAGTGACTTTAGCCAGGAAACTTTTAAGGCTGATTTCCCATCAGAGGTTTTACTTCAGTCCATAACGTTTTCAAAATTTTGGGAAGAAATAGCGTCTGCACTGTTTCAGGGTGAAAGTTATGAATTTATAACAGTTATTGATATAAATGTTGGACAATTTCATTTATATATTAAACATTTATAACATATTTGCAATTTACATTAATGTAATTTATAAAATATGATCCAAAAAGCACCTTGCTGCATGTCCATGTGGCAACGTAACAGCTTTTCCTAAAGCAGCTGCTTATATCTATTTCCCTTGGTGCCAAGCACATGTGGTAACATATTTTAAGAAAAAAATAAAAACATCACTTGGATATTCCTGTAAAGATTGTTATTAATGAACTGAGTGCCATCTAAAGTACACTGAAAAAGAATTTGGTCTTTGTTTGCCTCTTAACAAGAGTGTCTATTCAATTTCCTTTCCCTGCCTTCGCTCTGCAAGGAAGATTAGATATGTCTATATGTTTACGTCGGGCAGACGGGAGGAGGGAGCCACGTCTCCAGATGGTGTAAATCCGTGTTGCTGCAGCAGCATCGATGGTGGGAAGGGTGTATTATGCTGATTTACTGTGGCCGGGGAATCTGATCTATTTTTTTTCCCCAGCTGGAAGAGCAACCTGTAAAATAAAAATCATACACCTTAGTTGATTTGAGAGATGCTGTATATGATTTATCTGTCTAACAAAATTTAAAAAAAAATTAAAAACCCCCTCTGCAGAGGTTGGCAGCATCCCTTTTAATACAGCTGATGCTGAGGGGCTCAAAGACAACCCCTTGGACAGACATAACTTCCAGTTTATTAATAGCAGGGGGACAGCAGAGGCTGCCAGGCTGTGAATGTCTCAGGCACACTGTAAATTTCCAGTTGTTTGGTGTTCCAACCACAGGCTGCTTGCCTGTGTATGGCATAAATACAGCCTAACGTGACTGAATTATATAGAAAAATGTTACCAATTACTCTGCTTACCTGGATTCCTTCGGCACAGATCCTCTGAGCTGAGCTGACGGAGGATATGTTGCTGGTGCAGGAGGGGAGAGAAAAATCTTTCTTTAAAAATAAAAAAAAGATCCTCTTTTTGTGTAGAACAGCAGGTTGGTTGGGTTTTTTTCCTGCCTTGAGATTTCTTGCCATTTCGTTATTTTGTATTTGAGATAAAACTTTCTCACCTTAACGAGGAACATTTTTCCCCATCAGTTTTAATGGTATAATAAATTGAGGGAGAGCAAAGAAAAAGCTCCTGAAAATGAACCATAAAAAAAGTTGCTGGAGACCGAGGGCAGGCTTTGCAGAGGAAGAGACAAGAGTTACAAGCTAATTTACTTTGCCTTTCTGTTCAGGTTTCATCTATAAACAGCTTGGGTCTCCTTATTTTAGAGACTCTTTGGAAGGGTGTATTCCCATGGGGTTTTCACCTTCCCTGTGGTTGCACAGGGGCAATGGGATGAAGAGGACTGGGGGTGCCCCTCTGTGGGAAGGTCATGATGCTACAAGAATGGGGAGTGAACCCAAAGTGGTGATATTGGCCCAAACACATCATACAGGCAGGTGCTGTGCCCTGAGGGGTTTGCTGCCAGAGCAGCACCTTTCTCCTCCAGGTTTGCCTTAATTCAGTGGCCACAAGGCTGCGCGTTTCCCCCTTTGAGCTGAGCACGGCAGACCTGGGGGCTGTTACAGCCGACACCTACTGGGTCAGTTGTGCATCTCAGCTTGTCTCACACGCTCTGTCAGGTACTACAGCTCAGGTACTCCAACCTACCTCAGTGTCTCCATACCTAGTGGTCTTCCAAAAATTCGGAGAGGACAGAGGGAAGAGATTTAGGGCAGCCATATACAGGAGGAGGTGGGAGAGAGGAGAGGCGTCTGTGGGCATGCAGGGATCTGGGGAAAGAGAGTGGATGAGGAGGCATTTGGGGAGGGCAGTAGGGTGGCAGAGGAGATGGTAGGAAAGAAAATGTAGAAGAGTAAGACACATGGTAAAAAAGAGAGGTATAACTATGACAGGGAGCCAGAAAAAACATCAAAATGCAGGTTACTGCTCAGATTACATAAACCACCCTTATGAAAGACAAAAAGCAATGAAAAGAAATCAAAAGAAGCCAAAAAAGCCCCGTGAACCACTGTAGTGTACAAATTCTTGAAGACATATTAAATGTTGACACTGGGTCCCTAATGAGGCATTCCAATATTTGATTTTCCTTGGTAAATCTTCCTGTGTCTACATACTAGCTCTCTACTGAAACAGGCTGAAACAAACTTCATATATCGCCTGAATTTTAATTGTGATGTGCAAATCCAAGAAATGACTGCCTAAGATAGCCCTGAGAGAGATTTCTGCATGTATTTGCTTCCTGTCTTCTGTGGCAGTTTCAGACCTTCAGCCTCTTCCCAGGATAGATTTGGCCTCAAGGATGCAGCTCACATGTATGCCTGATAAGAATACTTGATTTCCACATGGAAAGCTCTTAAAAAAATTAACCTTGCATGTGTGAACAGTTTATTTTTCTCATTCTTAAGAGCTGGCAAATTTGCATTGAGAGAAATGCAAAAGTGAGCAGAAAACACTTCTGTTGATAACCCCCAAGGAGGACCAATGCATGAATTCCTTAGGAAATAGGTAACCCTTTACTTCAAGGAATAGTCTGGCTCTTTCATGCTGGCTGTGCATTTCTGACTGTGCCAAAGCAGCCTGTGCCAGGGGCTCTCCTATAGCAGGTGGAATCCCTGCTCACACCATGTTCAAAGAAGAATTAATGGAAAAAGTCCAATCTTTCCTCCAAAAAAAAGGTTTAGACTTAGGATAATGCCAAGTTGTCCCACTTGGACCCCAGTTTGTGATCCAGTCTGTGTTGCAGAAAGTCAGACTCCCTGTGGAGGCAATCACTTGCTGTTTCCCAGGGCTGCTGTTGTCTCCATCCAGTGGCTTTTGATGGAGCCACTTGTCCCTTTCTCACCCACTCGCAGGGGACAGCTGGGGCCTTATCCTGCACGCAGCCACAAGCCACATCCTGGCTTACCAGTAGTGTCACCACAGGCAGCCAGAACTGAAATGGGACAAGTTCCTTAATTCCTTAACAAGGAGGTTTATCCCCTATAATTTAGAGGGGCTTTCTTTCCATGGATTAACTATATTTTTGCCCCTGTTATCTGCTTCCAAACATTGGCTGGGTTACTTAATGAGCTGTAAAACATTATTAAAAGCAGGATGTATATATCTCTCTATAACTATCTACCTGTCTATCTCTTTATCTGTCTATCTGAAGTAAACAGAGCTTGAGGAGTCTTATACTAGAGATAATTGTCTAATATTAATTTGCTGGCATTTACATGCAACAGAGCAACTCTGATCCAGACAAAATGAAAGTAGGTGCTCCTAAAATGGATGGAGGGGTTTTGTGTTTAAACTCTTTCTTGGTTTAATTCTGATTTTCCTTTCTATCCAGATTAGTACTTTGCACTCCCCATGGCTGGGATTAAGGTCTGGATGCTGGTGCTCCTTACCATGCTCTCACAGCTCAGTCAGTGTTTTTGCCCAAAACATGGTACAAACCAGCCCAGCAGTCCAGATGAATGCAGCCCTCACTCGCAGACAGGAAAGGGCAGGCATATGTTGCTCCTCACAATCCATCACCATGTTAGGTGTCCAGGCACTCATATTTCACCATAAGATGGACTGACTGCAGCTCTGAACAAGGGGAGACTGACTGAGGCCTTCAACACGATCACAGATAACATTCTTGTCTCCAATTTGGAGAAACAGGGATTTGAAGGGGGAACAGTTCAGTGGATAATGAAGTCTTTGGATGGATGCAGCCAGAATTGTGGTAAATGGCTCTAAGTCCATATGGAGGCTGGTGACGAGTGGTGTCCCTCAGGGCTCTGTCTCCGGACCGGTGCTCTTCAGTATCTTCGTCAATGACACAGTGAGACTGAGTGCACCCTCAGCAAGTTTGCAGATGGAAATGAAGCTGACCAGTGCAGTTGACACAACAGAAGGGTGGGATACCATCCAGAGGAACCCAGACAAGCTTGAGAAGTGGGCCCATGAGAGCTTCCTGAAGTTCAAGTCCAAGTGCAAGGCATTCCCAGTCATGAGTACAGACTGGGGGAAGAGCTCACTGAGGGCAGCCCATGTGGAGGAGAGCTTGGAGGTTCTGGTGGATGCAAAGCCAGATATGACCTGGCAATGTGCTCCTGCTGCCCAGAAAGCCAACCACATCCTGGGCTGCACCAAAAAGTGTGGGACCTGCAGGCTGTGGGAGGTGATTTTGACCCTCTAATCTATCCTTGTGAGACCCTACCTGGAGTACTGTGTCCAGCTCTCAGGACCTTGACACAAGAAAGACATGGACCTGCTGGACTGAGGCTGGAGGAGGGCCATGGATATTATCAGAATGGTGGAGCACCTCTCCTATGAAGACAGGCTGAGAGAGTTGGGTTTGTTCAGTATGGAAAAGAGAAGGCTCCAGGGAGACTTTGCTACAGGCCTTTCAGTACTTAAAGGTGGCTCATAAAAAAGCATGAGAGTGACTTTTTACATGGTCAGATAGTGACAGGACAAGGGGGAATGATTTTAAATTGAAAGAGGGAAGATTTATATTAGGTGTTAGGAGTAAATTCTTTACTGTGAGGTTGGTAAGACACTAGCACAGGTTGTCCAGAGAAGTTGTGGATGTCCCATCCCCAAGAATGTTCCAGGCCAGGTTGGATGGAGCTCTGAGCAGCCTGGTCTAGTGGAAGGTGTCCCTGCCCATGGCAGGGGGGTTGGAAATAGATGATCTTTAAGGTCCCTTCCAACCCAAACCATTCCATGATGGTTCATTCTATGATTCTATGATATGCAGCCAGAAATGTAGGAAAGCTCCAGAACAGCTAACTTATTCTCTCTCCTTCCCTTTAACAAATTGCTAAAAAATACCTGTTACTATCCCTTCTTTCTTCAGAGGTCTTTCAGGAAACTCTATTGCAATTTTTGTTTGTTTTGCAGGAAGGGATGAGGAGGCTCCTTCAGGCTCTGCATCACAGATGAAATCTCTGCTGGTTCTCCTACTTTTCTCTTTGTTGAAGAGAGCAAGATTAGTCTGCTCAATATAATCTTGCATTCTCTGCATTTTGAAGGCTTCTTTAGAAGACACATATTCCTCTTCCAGCCTTTTCAAATTTTCCACTGTGAGAGCAGAACTGGAATATGATGACCGAATCCGAAGGGGAAATATTTTTGGTTGGGACTGGTTACTGCAAGACCCTGATAGCTTGTGTCCATTAAACATATCTGCAATGCATTAAGGAGATGAGAATCTTTAGCAACAGGCAAAGTCAATTCATCATTCTTGTAACAAAGAAAGGAAGAAAAGAGAAATCCCATTAGTCATCTACTCCTGATGGGCATATTGATTGATGTAGTTAAAATGTTCACACTAAGATAACCTTATTAGATTGAAAATCACTTTCTTTTCAAGAGGATCTACTAGGCTCCAATTCAACAAAGCACTTAAACAAATACCTGATACTAAGGGCATGCTGAGGTCCTACTGGTGGGGTTCTCTTAAATAGTTCCCTAACACTTAAGGCCAAAGCTTAAGATAGCTACAAAGGATGACATCATACCTATCGGAGCTTCAGATTTGCCCAAAGTTGAGGAACCAAATATCTCACATCATAACACACTATGTTACCCTCTTGCCCACTAAGGCTGTACTAAAGATTGCATCAGTGATTTCATTATTAACCCAGTTTGCTTTGGCTGTAAAATGCTGTACAGCTGAAACTTACTGTGTGCAGGCTGGAATAGAGAGCACTTTATATTCATTACTAGTACTCAGACAAATTATTTTGGACAGTTTTTGCTACACACTGATGGAGAAAAAAATAAAAATGTAACATGGAATCTATTGAATCTGTTTAATTGGACCTGCTGGTGGCCATCCAGCCATGCCAATTAAATAAAGACAAACAAAAGCAGCTCTCAGAGGACCTGCAGTGAATAAATCCAGGGTAAATACTGCATGGTTTTTCTTATTGCATTATTCTGTATAGTTGTGTGTCTGAAACACAAACTAGCCATAAAAAGGAACTCACCCTCCTGTTTGCAATATCTGCCTAATTGTGTCTGCATCTTCCGTTCACCCACTTAGTCTGTTTAATGTCAAAAGATAAAGGAGGGAAAAATAATAAGGTTGGTTTGTCAGAACTAGTGCTTTGCAACCTCCTCTTTCCTGGCCTGTTCCTCCCTGTCAATTCCCATTGAGCATGATGCTCCTCTGCTCTGTCTGACTGCAAACTGAGATGGCTGTTTCCAGGTGTTTTAACAATGCAGGAGACCCAAAACCTTCCATTGCCCTGGGCAGAGGGGTCTCTGCCAGCACTGTGGAAGCCCACAGACACATTCACACTCAGGCACTGCCCTTGGGATGGCTCAGTGGGATACGCTTCTCACCCCTCAGACAGGATTCCCCATTTCTGAGAAGGGAGAAGGCAAAGGCTAAGCAGGACCAGCACAGCACTGTCCAAGGTGAAGATGGTGCCCAGGCAAGTCCCAGCCAGGGCTGTTTCTGAGATGCTCTGGCAATGGTCCTCTGTTACCATTTTTGTGTACTGAAAACCTTGTAAGTCTGAGACACAGTGGCTAGCACATTTGATCCACAAGGCTGAACTGGTTTACTTGCTCAATACAACTGCCTGACACAATGAACTCAAGTGCTACAGAGAAGCCCATGTGTAGGGTATCAATACTTCTACCTCTGTCAGTCAAACTTACACAGTATCTCATTGAAATAAGTCACTGAGTTGGTCTCGCAAAAGCCATATTCTCTAACTCTGTGTTGAATTCACATGAAGGGTGACCTTTAATTCTCCTCTTATCCTTCTCTCGGCGTAATTTTTTTTCTGTTTTCTGGAACTTTCCTTCTGATCCAGGTACTTGTGAAAAACGATGCAAATGACCCAGAAAGACCCTCAAAGGTTTCTCTTACTGCTCTTCGGTCTAGATTAGCTGTCAACACCTGGTTGTAAAGAACCTAGCTTTACACTGCGCCCTTCATTGCTGGGACACAAAGCATCTCATTAGCATGTGATCTAATTATGTTGCTTAATTTTAATCTCCTTAGGGAGCTAGTTTTGGAAAAGTCTGTCATTTCTGCCTTTCAAGAGCAATTCTGTCATTTCTCTTGTAACAGATTTTCAAGATTCCTTTGCTTCTTAATCATACCTTAAGATATCTCTGTCATGAGCTCTGCTGATCTTTGTACTGCTGTCATTCTACTTTCTCTGTTAAGTGTTCGTGGTCACAGACCTGTAGAACAAGCAGGGCTGGAAGGTGCCTCTGGAGGTCACCAGGGTACAGAACTCTCCTAAAAGCAAGTCAACTAGATCAAGGCCCTTGGGGTTTTGCTTAGACAAATTTTAAGTATTTCCAAAAGCTAAGACTCCACAACCTTTTTGACTCCTATATTTAACTACCCTCATGTTGAAAATATTTTTGCTAATATTTAATTGGAGTTTCCCATACTCCAGTGTGTGTCTGTTGCCCCTTATCCCACCATGGGGCATCTCTGAGAAGTCTATGTCATCCTCACCCTCTCATTTGGCAGCTTCAGGCATCAGTGAGAGGTACTTGAGTATTTTCTCCTCCAAGCTGAACAGACCCATTTCTCTCAACCTCCTCCTGTGCACATAAGCTCCAACCTCTACATGTCCTGGTGACCTTTGCTCCAGTACGTTGTCTCCTATACTGGGGAGACCCAAACAGGATACAGCATTCCAGATATGCCTTACTAGTGCCAAGCAGAGGGTAATAATTGTGTTTCTCCCGGTTGTGTTTGGAAGTCACCCACATGTGTCCCTGCACACCACCATCGCTTAACACTGACTGCTCTCCTTGAACTCTTCCTCTTTCATGAGTGTTTTAAAGGATGTTTTATAATGTATTATTAGTAAGGCTTTTCAAATATTTTCTCTTGCAACCTTGAAAATGGGGAATTTGTATAAATAAAAGCACAGCTGACCTGAGCATTTCTCAAGCCTAGTGGAAGAGCACAGGCCGTGAACCTGTGGGCAGGATTTCATCCTTCATACACACGTTGTCTATGTTGTCCTGTCACCCTTCCTATCCTGACTTTCTCCAAGACAAAAGAGAAAAATCACCTCATACAGGAAGTGTGGAGAACTACTCTTCCAGTGGTGGAAAAAGGTTTTGAATGGATTATCCCATTCTCTCTGTGTCACTCCACACAAAAATATACATCTGACCCTATGGGAATAATAGGTCAGGGGGGTAAAGCCTTCAGGACAAACAGTTTCTGTCTTTGTGCTTGTACTGTACCTGCCAGACTGAGGTTTCATACCCATCAGGCTAGTCCCACCAAATAATCTGAATTACAACAGCTTTTGGAGTACCCTCTCTTGGCACTTGGCACATCAAAGCTGCACAACTTCCAGATCAGCAGTTTCCACACAGTTTGAAGAAATGCAGTAGTTGAGTGTTCATGTTGAACTTTTCAAAGGAACTGAAGAGGATCAAATGAAGCATTTTATTGAATTCTAAATATGGAATAGGTTTTTTTTGTTTGCATGCTTGTTTTCATCAGAAGAAATGTTTGAAACAAAAAGCCCATAGGAAATTAGAGGGATGGAATGCCACATTTTTAAAGTGCCAAAATTAAATATTCCTGCTTTGGAAGTTTGCCTCACCCTCTCCATCATGAACCATTCTGGGATTTTGATATCAAACCATCACTTTTTTCACTTGACCTGATGCATATTTTCATTACAAAGTCCAATATTTTTGCAAAATGCATATAGAACAGTTTGCTAATCTGACCAGATAGGATCGCCACACAAAGAAGAGTGCTCTTGCTTTTGTAAGCTGATAGTTCACAGAGACTGGTATTAAATAGAAGACTCAGTAACATCAAAATGGCAGGCTTAAAAATCTCATAGATGATGGTAAGCTGCCCATTGCAATGTCACAGGAGATTGTCACTAAGTATTCACAAACACATCTGCAGCACTGCAACACATCAACTCCAAAGCCGTATCTGTCTCTGACATCAGAGTTTGCCATAAAAAGCAAGAGAATTCAAAGCAACATTTACTGGCTATTTCCTCTGTGAAGCTTCACTTTCTCAATAGCTCCTCTGTTCTCATAATAATATGCTGAAATCTAGTCAGAATATTTGAATCTTAGAGAAACAAAACACAGCTGAAGTAGCTGGAAGGCGAAGGGCTCGGGAGGCAATTTCCTCTGATTCATCAGGAGACAAAGGCAGACCGATGGCTGTGTTTGTGTTAATAACAGTGGAATTACCTCCCTGGCGCCATTACCCTGATATTTCTTCTGCTCTTGCTGTTGTGCCCCCTCTCACAGCCCCCCACTCCTGTGCTCTCAGACACAGCCAGGCTGGATATGTCCAGGGGAGGCCACAGCAGCACCTCCTGCCCTCTCCATCCTGTGGCACTTGCCTGAGCAAAGTGAGGCTGGTGAACCGAGCTACCCAGCCCCATGTGGGTATTCCCATCACAACTACCAACCTCACCATCAAAGCCTCATTTTCCCAACTCTGAGCTCTCCCATCATCCCCCATTAAGAATCAAGCTGACTTCACCCTTTCTATGACCACATGCCTTGGGCTGGGGTCACCCACTGGAGGGAAGGATGGCCAGGAAAACCTCGTCAAGTTCTTTCACTGACAGCAAATGATGGGACCCAGTATCCCAGGCAGATTTGCTGGGTGCTGCAAAAGAGACGATGCCTTCCCTGTAGGATCATCTCAGGGGAAATGGTTTTATTTGCACATCTGTAACTCCCCAGGCAGAGGCAGAAGACAGAGAGTGCAAAGCCATCAAATGAGAATTAAACTCTGTGTCATGATGCAAAAAGTCAACTAAATTAATTCCAGTCGTAAACTCCCTGCACATATCCCAAAAGGTAGAGGAGTGCTAGATACACGAGACTAGAGAGACTTCCATACACAGACATTGCAGTGGAATTTCTGCACCACAGCAGGTGTGGAGAGAATACTATGTAAATATGAGTTTAGCCTCTGCTTTCCATTGCTATCTTCAAGGTTTTTGTGCTTGCAGAGGGAATCTTTCCCTCTAAGCAATGCCTGCGTGATCCTACAGGATTTATAATCTCCCAGTTTATAGTCCACTGCCATGAAAGTCATCTGACAGTGCCTTGACTTGGTTTAGATATGACTTTCTGGAAGGACTTTCCAGGAGGGACTGGGGCTCCAGTAAAGCACCACTGCAATCTTCCCATTTTGTTGGGGCAGAGGGACCTGCTGAAACCGTGGATGCTCAGAGCTACAATTTAACACCACCCACCAAGGGCAGGTTGGGGTGGAGGACTCCACACTTCCTCAAATGCTAAAGAAGCAGACATATTTGTATATATATACATATAGATATGCATATATTTACAGACTCAAGGAGACTAAGTGTGCACATTATACACACAGTACTGTTATTATTATACACATTATATACATTCATATATATAACATAATGCAATAGAATATATATCTCTCAAAAAAACCCTAACACATTTATGGACTTTAATTGCCAAACAAACCTATTAAAAGCAAGCAGGTTGTTTTGGCACTATTTCTGCCATTGCAGCTGTGTCCAGAGTAGGTGTCCAAATTCTGAGTTATAACCACGACTCTTGTGGAGATAACAATCTCCTAAAATAACTCTGTTTCTGTACTTTGCACTTTCAAAGATGTTTGGAAAGCAATTGGTCACTGTAAATCACACAGAAGACTCTTGATAGGTCTCCTGTTGTACAACTCTTGTGCCTGTTGCATCCTACCAGTCCTGTAAGCACTAGCAGAGCCAGTAATATTCATCTCAGCAGTGTCTTTCCATTTGAAGGGCTGCATCCGAAAGCCTGGATCTCACCATAGAAGTGACATTGGCTCCAGCTGAGTGGCTGACTACCTCTCTATAACATGCAGTGGCCATTAGTAGGCTTATAGAAATACAGAAATACATGGCAAATATGTGATGATCCAGGCCCCAGAGAATTCATTCAGCCTCAAGGTTATAAAGATCATGCTAATTCTGCAGGTGTAGGGGTGAGAACCAGTTGTCTCTGCTCACAACCAGTAACACCCACAATTAAGAATGTTACCCATTTATTCTGGTAAGTCAGAAAAAATTGCATTTGTAATATGTAAGCATGAACAGCTTAAGAGGGGTGTGCAGAATCAGGCTATCAACGCCCACTGTTGGGATTTAAAACTTGACTTTGGCAGATGCCGTTGCCTGGGCCACAGAGCAGACAGGACACACGGCTGAGGAGCTACAGCCCATGAATGCTCTTCAGAAAGCCTGGCACTTCAGGAGTACAGCAATTACACTGCACAGTAAAGCAAAGCAGCTCCAGCCATAAATCATGGCTGTTAGTGTGTGTGCTGGGACTGTGGTGTGAGACACAAGAAGTGGTCTGAAGTTAGACTGTCTGAGAGCACAGAAAACCCCGATTAACTGCCAGTGGTTCCGTCTCTTTCCTGCTCCGGATGAGTAAAAGACTCATCTGACAGCAACGCCAGGGATTTATTGAGTTTGGATCTGGGTAATACAGAGCTGAAGTTACTGCTGGCTGCGGTTTTGATTTCTAGCACTGCAGCAAACTGCAGGTAGAAACATTTTTCCTCGTTTTGGCTTGCAGGACCTGATCTCATCCACGCGAAGGCCTTTTGGCAGGACAGTCTCTCCTGCTTCATATCCTGCAGAGCAGAAAGGGAGGCCAGGCTCCACTGCCTTTTGTCCTGCCCTCTGCAGCAGCCAAGTATTTTAGTAGAGATGGGAACAGCATTTCTTAGAGGTGGCAAATAATAACTAATTATTATGCCACTTAGAGGTGACATAACTAATCCATTGGTCCCTAAACATAGAACTAGAGGTCATAGTCACAATGCACCCAGTCAAACACCAGTAGGTGTAAATTTGCAGTGATACCGAGTAACTACAATTGCTGTAGGTTTAAACCAGAATAAATCACAGTTATACTGAGCCAGTTGTGCTGAGAGAGAGCTGAGAAGCTCTCTGGTGTCCCCTCCTTACCCTGACGAAACAAACTATCCTTAGGCTATTCAACTGAGCCTCTTATTTATGCTGCACATCTAGAAATATGAATGCTATGGTAAGTCAGAGGTAAAAATACATATACTCACAGAACTGTCTATTAAAACTACAGATTCTGAAGTAGAAATTTATGATGAAGAAAATAAAGAGATAAAGAAATGTGAATATTGTTTATGAAGAGAACACAGAGAATGAGAAAGACGCCAAGGGACATTGCTGTCAGCACTGACCTCGCTGAGGGACAGTTCTATCAGAAGCCTTAAAAACCTCTTGCCTGTGCTTGTCCCCAGGCACCTTGGCAAGAAGCTACCTGCCAGGATGTGTTGTCCCCATGTGCCATTTCTAGGACATGCCAGCCTGAGGGTCTGTGGCAGTATCTGCTGTTGGAGAGGAGCGGGCAGAGGATGCACTGACTCCAGGTCTCCCAAGGATTGGCTCAACATATATTTGAGAATATTTTTCTTTATTTCCCCTTTATATTTTTAATTTTTACTGATGTATGTTATGTTATGGTCTGGTCAACTGTTGCTCCTGCATCTCAGGAAAGTTGGATCTCAGGGATGGCTGGGGGGCTGAGGGAAGAGGTTGGCTCTGTATCGCTCCACTTCCCATCACCTACTCTTGTGTCTCTACCTCTGACTGCTGCAGGGAAAGTGGTGGCCCTTGGGGCATCCAGCAGCTTCCTCCTCCTTCCTTCCTAACTCCCATACAGGGCAGGTTTTTTCCATCGTGGGTTTGGTTTTCATCTCCCATGTGAAAGGGAAAACAGGGAAGGAGAACAGCAAAATCGGGTTCAATGAGGATACATGGGGATAAATGGTAAAGCAGCATCTGATAGCCACAAACAAAGCTTTGCTCCCATCAAACCCTGCACAGGTGTCCCAGAACAGGCTTACCTCTTTGGGCAGGAATAGCCAGGAGACTCCCTGCCACAAGGAGCAGGCAGAGATCTGCTGTCTGGGAGGTGCCTGGGACACCCTATTTGTCCTCAGTGTCCTTGGGTGTTGGTGGGACTCCTCACTGTTCTGCTGAGCTGTTGGCCCTCCCCACATTCCGCTGGGGATCTGTTGGGGTTCTATTGGGATTCTAGGGGGATTCCGTTGCCATAGTTCCCATGTTGCCATGCCACATGTTCTCAGTGAAGGGAGATAGGGGCTTCTGCCAGCTTGCAGCACTTCCTGGATATTTTGGTGGGGCTGCGGGAGATTGCCCAGGGTTGGGGGATGGAGGGGACAGGGATTTGCTGTGGTGGAGGATGTGTGAGATCATGTCCAGAGATGTCAGGCCTGCTTGGCATGCTGGAAGTGGGACACCAGCCTGCAAACTTGTCCTGAGGAAGGATTGTACTGCTCGCACCTGAGGCACCCTGCCCCTGGCAAGCCCTGAGGGGAGGCAGGTGAATTGCCCTTCTGTGCTTCTCCAAAAGGAGGGCCTGGACATCTTATTATCTGTCATGGTGGACAGGTTCCACCCAAGTGTTCCTTACTGTTCTTTTTTGCCGTGTGCTGCATCTCCAGCCTTCTCTGGCATGAGCTGCCCCCATGGGCCACAGCACACCAACATCCTCACCCCATTCATCTGCCAGTGCTGGGGCATGGAGAGAGTTAGTAACCCCTGCTGTCCTCAAAAAGGGCTCTCTAACTTTTTGGGTTTAGGTTTTTTGTATATATGCCTTTTTTTTTTTCTGCCATCCAGAGGTGAAATAAGGTTGCTGCTTATTCTGGCAGCAGAGTGTCTGAGCTGAAAGGGCTTGGGGAAGTTGCAAAGGCTAATGGCTTGGGCAGAAACTGCTTCTACATTTCACTCAGAGATTTCTTGAAAGGAAAGCCAGGTTTAAAGGGAACACTTGCCTGAGTCCAGCTGTGAGATGTACCAGTGCTGTCAGGTAGTTGTGGCTCCATCTCTGCTGCCTCCACCTGTGCTTCACCCTCCGCAGTCAGTTCCTTTAAATCCCTCCATCAGACTCTGTGGTGTATTTTCCACTCTGGCAACTATGTTCATTGTGGGGTTGGCCTTACAAGACTCAGAGAGAGGCATTTGCCTTGTGCTTGGCAGTGTTTTCGTGCTTTTAAAAGTGTTTTAAGGGAACAAATGAGACCAGGTGGAACAAAAAACCACATGACTAGGTCAGTGGTCATGCCGCTGGGCTGCCTGCAGAGCCCTCTGCTTTATGTGTCCTTCAGGTCAACGCTGCAGCCCAATTTTCCTCGTCATGGGACAAGCCATAAAAATTGAACCAGAATGCCAGTGTGTTTGATGTGTGGTCCTAGAAGTAACAATTGATCTGGTGGGACTGGAGGAGTTTTCCTCCTCCTGGATCCTGCTGCAAAGGGTAGAGAGAAAACACCAGATGATAGTCAAAGGTGATGTCTGGGGCTAGGGACACTGCTCACCTCCTACTTGGACAGTTGTGATGTCAACTTTCACCTTGTGTCCCCAGTATTTCCTTAAGGGCATGGAAGTTTCTTATGCAATGGTACTGTCATACTTGGGCTGGGGCACAGATTCCCATTGCAAAACAAGGAGTGGTTTTGTGGAGGCAGGGGACATTCCCTAATATACAGTTATTTAAATCAAAATCGTTTATTGCACAGAACATACCTCTAATATACTATAGATTTTATAATTCACTTTAATTTCTCACCAGGAAAAAGTCAATTCCTGCATGGCAGGGAACCCAGAGGAAAGAATACTTTAGTCTGCTTAGCAAACAGGGACCTATTTTTAATCCAAAGGCCCTCTGTTAGCTCTTACCTATTTAATGTAAAACCAGGATTTACTACACATACAACTTAATCCCCTTTTTATATTTGCATAGGGATCCTGCAGCATGTGTATGAACAGTTTTTGAGATAAGAGAGGGAAGACCTCGGGAGTCAAAGTCATTGTTTTTGCATGAATTGTTTAATGCTAAACATAAATATTGAGAGGACTGAATTCCTGTGCACTTGCAGACTTCACTCTTGTGCTCCTGAGGATTTTCACTTTATATCCAATTATTAAGAGCCTGGTTGTAAGTGAATGAAAAATAAAATACAGGAACCCTTTATAGACACTTACTGGGCTTCATTTTCCAGTTAAAAGGAGAGACAGGTTACAGACAAAACAGAAGCAAAGGCGGTGTACTTCTCATGTCCCTCAAAAGAGTGTGGTTAAGAAGGGAATGTGCCAGGCAGTAGAAATTAAGCCCTAGGGAAGGGACTTTCTCCAGTAGTGACCTCGAAGGGGATTGAAGTTGGAGTTCCTGTGGCGCACATTCATCAACTCCGCTCATTGTAATTCGCATGATTTACGTTCTCACAATCATGATTAGGTGGTGAAAAGAAATGATCTACATGCAGGTTGACTCCAGAAAGCGACATTCTTTGTCCAAATCCAATCAAGCCCCGCAGCATGCGGTCCTTTGGATTTAACATTAATTTTAATACGTGTATCCCTGAAAATAACGCTCCTGGCTTTGGAAACCTCAGCGATGAAGAGACTCTCGGGTAAGTACTGGGCAGAAAATTATGTCTGAGAGCTGTCATTGCTTTCTCCAAAGGCACTTTTGCTGGAGTGAAGAATGGGATGCACTGGCATTAAATTAATTTTTAAAATGTAGTCAGAGACAACTTGGTGGGGAAATTTACTTCTCCAGACATAAAGTGGGGTCCAGAGGAACTCCACCAGAATGGCTTCTGGAGTTGCTGTGATCTCAACAGTGCAATGTAGTGAGCAGCAGACTTTTGCTTTACTGTAGGCAGTGTAATAAGATTAATTTTTTCTCTTTTGCTTCTAATGGCTGTGATAAGACCGGCAAAATGTGTCTACTTTTGGTTGTGAAATCCCTCATGCACTTGATGTCATTGTGACTTCAACAGGCCAAGGGTTTACACCGAAGCCTCCTTGTTGCTGCTTCTCAAAACTTTCCAAGAAAGTCAAGTAACAGTCTAATTTTTGCCTGCTGACATTCTTTTCTTTTCAAGTCAAAGAACAGAAACCAGCAAACTGCATGGGCAAAATAAAAAACAGGGTAAAATAGGAGGGTAAATCCCTAGGCAGCATCTCTCCATCATGCCTTTCTACATCATCTTGCTGTATCAAAATTCAAAAGCAAATCTTGCCTAATGAGCAGGAACAATCTGTGGCCAGTCATCCAGGAAAATGGCTCATGGATACAGGGGAGGAGGAAATCAGAAGAAATCTGTTACTTAGCTACTGCAGGCTGAGAAAATGAACTCTCACCCAAAACTTGTGTGGGTTCAATCAGACAGACAAATGAGCAAGAAGATTTTTATTAGCATGCTAACACCTAATAATGTTTTTGAAACCATTAGCCAGCCACACTATACCAGTGACAGCTTTCCTATGCTCTTGAGTGGTTCTCCCACCCTACAATTTTTCTCCTAGGAACAGAAAGATGTAGTGCTGATTGCAAAGGACAGATACCTAATTATAGGGCTTGTTATTAGCAGAGTCTGGGAAATCAAAAGTCTGCAGTTCATATGATGTAGAGAATGATGAAGCATCTCAAATCACTAATGTGATTCAAAGTACTGCCTCGGAATTTGCACATTTGTTTTGCCCATTAAATCTGTGGGAAAGCCTATTTGCAGCAAGATTTGGAAGGCTTTCAACTTCTTTTTCTTGACTTTTGCCTAAAGTAAATTTTGAAGGTTTTCCTGACATCTTTATCCCATCAGTCTGTCAGTCAGTCTCACAATGTCCTTCATGCAAACCTATCAGGGCACTCTATAATCTAGTGTTTAATAAATGTCTTGAAGGAAAACAATGTTTGACAACACCTCGAAGACTTGAAATCCTGCTTCATGCAAGCACAACCCAGCAACCTACTGGGGTATGCTGTCTCTTTGCTACCCTTGGAGCATGTTCTTGGCTGATCACAGCACGGCAGGCTTGTTGTCCTCAGATGTGTCTGGTGGGGAATGACCTTGGATAAGGATGGGAGCGGGGCTGTTTCCAGTTGGCACACACCTCTGTCCCTGCTAAGAGCCTGCTTTATAGTCGCACTCAAACCAGATATATTGTTTAGATTAAAATGGAGAGAGAGACAGAGAGAAGAGGAAGCATTCAACAGTAAAGATGTGAAGTGAGGGAAAACAGGCCCTTCTTACTGTGTTGCTGAAGGCTTTTTATAGATAACAAGCCACTAAACTTTATGGCCAAGTTCTTGGAGTAGTACCGGCTTGGTTGTTTTTATGCTGCGGTTGCCTGCACAAGTATTGGACTGCTTCTGATCCCTCTCTCCTACTGCATTTTCCTCCCTTCCGCCTGCTCAGTTCTGTGAGATATTCAGTCCTTTGAATAAATCACACCTCTTCATTTTTCATGGGCTGGCTGTTAAGTCCAGTGTCTGTCTCTTAAGGACAGTCCATCAGGTGGAGCTGATCTCATTTGGCGATGGTGTAAAGCACATCTGAGCTTTTATCTTCCCAGTGGATGTTGCTAGAAATTTCCTGTCCTGATACTCACTAAGTTAGCGAGTGTTGTGTCTTCATGGCTTGAAATAATCAACTCCAAAATCCCTGCTTTGTTACGTGTGGTACACATAGAGAGAAAACTTTGTATTTCTTCATTATTTTAGTATAGGGGAAAAAATATAGAAGAAAGGATCATTTCTAATTCCAGAGTCTTAAATTTTCACAAGAAAAAATACAGATCCTCCAATCCTTCTTCTTTCTAACACCTTCTTTTGGGACTAATATATCTTAGACTAGTTCTAAACTTTGAGCAAACCTCAGAGGAGACACAGCTTGTAATTAACAGCCAGACATAAAGTCATGAACTACAAAAGTAAAAAAAAATGAAGACCATGGAGAAGAAGGAATAACAGTACATTTTTGAAACTGGATGGAAGAAACTAGATAGTAAGGTGCAAATGCATGGAAGAATACCAGAACAACTTAATTTAGAAGGATATGGTAGTTGAACCCACCTAAATATTGGAAATCTTAGTCCTTGTAAGTTTTGGGGCAAACCCAGGGCAGGCTCTCAGAAGAGGAATAATATCATCTTGATGTTGCTAATGAGCTGGTGACTGTGGAATTCTGACGCAACTTCAAATGATATAAAGAGTTTACCAGAAAAATTGAATATGGGAAGAAAGCTGTGAGTAGAGAGACAGAGCAATAAAATTATATTTCAAGGATTCTGGTTCTCTTTGATATAATATGTCAAAAGCTGGAAATATCCAGTCATGGGCTGTAAACAGCTTTGACAATCTGATTGATGTGTGCATTAACTGAATTCATGACATAAAATATATGATCCTTCAAGTGCTTATTTTTCACCGTGAAAATGATTACCATGAGCACTTTGCGCAGTGACATGTATGTGAACTTGTACCTGTGATTTCTCAGATACGGTACAAAAGATGTCAGTATAATGAAGAGCCACTATCTCTATCATTCATTTTAAATGTATTTGCAAATGACAAGGCATTTAAAAGAACTATCTTTTTAATAAACTTCTCGTTCCAACCAGATTTTAGTTATTTTATTACCCACATCTGCTTTTCTTTACTTAGGAAGTTTTGCAGTGATTCTGTTGTTTGGGGAAAATAAAAAGGTTGTGGGATGTTACTTTTCAGGTATTGATGTTTCATATGCATAATATGGAAGGAATGCTGCTTCAGAATTCTGTGAGTGCCTGTGCTTCCAGTGCTATGTTTTCTTCATGAAGAACACAGGTGTCCCACAGAAAGATATCAGTTTCACTTGGCATTAACATTCACCTAAATTTCAGAAGCAGTTTCTTTAGCAGGCCGCCCAGGAGCTCTGCAGCTCAGCCCTCGCCACCACCCAGGTATGGCTGTGCAGTGGTGGCAGCTGTGCATCAAGGATGATGGGTTCCAATGATGAGGCAAGCAATTTCTCATCTCATTTGCTCAAATGTGTTTATTGTATCTGAATTTTTGCCTTAAATGATACTGCCTGGGGCTTCCCCAAAAGAGGAAATATGGGGGTTGTGTGTAGGTGTAAACAGAAATGGCTGGAGATGGTTTCTATAGGCTCTGTGTTTGGTGGGGGGGAGCTGGTATAAAGAGAAGGAATTGGAAATAATGGCAGGTAAAAGAACGGAGAGGACTGTAAGGACTACCAACAATCAACTGTCCAGGGGAGCTGGAGGCAGACAGCTGTCTAACCTGTCTGCTTTTCTCTTCTGAGGCAGAGTTGCATGAAGTAGATCCTCGTAATGTGGTCTTTTACTTATATAACAAGGAAGATCATTCTGGGAAGGAAAATCACAGAGCACAGGTAAATATGTCAAAATGAAGGCAAATAATTAGGCAGATGTCTCATTATTTGCAAGAAATCATCCGCTGTCACCAGAAAGAAAGTAACTTCTCTGTGGGGTGAGACGGAAATTTGACCTCTATAAAGATCTAGAATCCAGACCTCAAAAAATAGTCCCTTTATTTTTTAAAAAACTGTATTTTTAGCAAGATTTACGATTGTTGAAGGCTAGAAGTTAGCAAGGCTGAACCTAGTCAATGAGACTGTAGAGTACAGCAGATAATGGTATCTTTGATCAATCAGGCAAAGCAGATAAAAATGCACTGCAAAAATTTGCCTGTGAGCCACAGAAATATCTCTTTTTCTGTCATTCAGCAGTTCTTGGGATGAGACTTGGAGAAATTAATCAGCATTGAGGTGGAAGGTGAGGGAGATATGGGCTGATGGCATGTACCTTGCCTGTAAGATGATGGCAGACTTTGGTTTAGTAATTTCAGATGAGGCTTCCCAGGTCACTGGAGTGCCCCTTTCTGCCTCAAAAAGGTGGAGTTGGGATGTTGTCTTATTAGTGTCAGGCAGAAATCTTTGCTAGAAATAGAAGGACAGTCTCCAGGTACCTTGTTAGATACAGCAGATGTGACAATCACAGCAGCAAGTAATACAAAGCATTTCATGACTCTGGAAAGACTTGGCTGTCTCATAAAAGGAGGGCTGACAGAGATTCAGCAGAACAGCTGTACTTTTCTGTGCAGTTCAAACTTGTGAACAAACATGCAATCAGGCACATGTTTAGAGGAGCAGTTGTGCAGCTTCCTACAAGCTACTAATGGCAACTTGGCTTTAGACAGGAACTAGTTGCACACTGCTGTCTTTCTATTCTAAGTACAGGAACCAGTGTCCTTGGCGTTTGTCCATTCAGCATAGATACCTGGTCTGTGATCACTTGCAATGCACTGACAAACAAAAACAGTAAATCACATTCCTGACATCTTTTCTGTGCAGCAAGACACTTTGGTAAGATCGGAAGGGTGCACAAGCACAATGCGTAACCTCTGTGTTATGCAGAACAGCACTTCAGTTAATGGGCTGGCTGCCATATACCGTATGCTTATGTTGTACAGAAAGCTCAGGTGGATTATGGTTTCTACCAAAATGCTCAGGTTAAAAGCCTTGCAAAATATTTTAATGGGCATCTCATATATTTGCTACCTCCTCCCTGCATGCAGGTGGAAAGAGAAGAGCTGTCTTTCCCTAAGCAGAACAGGCTTAGCTTTGCTTCTTGTACAGCCAACTCTGCTCAGACCAGGAGTGCTCAGACCTGGTGGTGTCTGCTCAGACAGGGCTGGCAGCTCAGCCACAGAACATGAAACAATGCTGTAAGAGACACCTTGCAGAAGAGACAGTGACCTCTGCACTGTAAATCAGAGATACAAAGCTTATGTGTCTATAAGTGACCTCACTGGACACTGTATCAAAAGCTTACACAAGGGGTGGCTGCATCTCTTGAGTGCCCTGGGGAAGAGCTGGTCCCAAAAGGACCCTGGAGGAGAGCCAAGGGCCTGTGAAAGCTGGTAGCGCCTAGCTGATGCGCAGCTGCATGGTCACAGCGCCTTACACCTGAATGCAGAGGAAGGGTCACCTTCACCCTCTCTCTTCCCATCATCAGTCTGACTGCAGTTCACATATATCAATGCAGAACCAGGTTACAGCTTTTCTGGGGGAGTGTCTCTGCCCATCTCATCACACAACTTGCCACACCTAAGCCTTTTTCTCGGACTTTGCTCACTGAATCCTTGACGTTACCATGATGCGAACATCTTTGTACAATTTGTGCCTTTACCTAGGTGGGATCTGTGCTTTGACTGAGATGTGTGGGGTTTTTTTCCTTCTGTATGGTTAAGAGTGAAAGCTCTACAACAAGTAAGGAACAACTATAGTAATAAAAAGCAGTGTAATATTTTTTAAAGCCCAATAACTCTGCACTTGCTCCTGCTGAGATACACCTTACTATGAAGCTTATGTCACTAATGGGACTGTTCATTTCAGTAAGGCAAAGCAGCAGGGACATTATAATTAATAAAGCTTAACAGGAAACAAGTTATTGTGCTTGGGGCAGAAGGGCAAAAACTGTTCTCTTATTATTTTTTGAAGAGTTAATTGGTAGTAGGCAAAGATTTGCTGTGTTGAGCCAGCAGGTGCTGCTTTATGACTACATTAATGTTAATGATATCCTCTGGACACATATGAAGACAGGTTAACCTATTTCTTTCTCATTGCATTTCTCTGGGTGGATGTGTGTTCTGGTTCCAGCTATTTTTCGAGAGCTACCGCAGAGCACTTGGACAGACAGCGACCCTAAATTCGCACAGAGGTTTGCAGGCAGTTTTGCAAAACCAGGTAACTTTTGTAAACTCCATTCAACCCAGGACAGACTTTATAGGTTTAAAGTTAAGGGAAATGACTAAAATGGTCTGCTTCTCTGGCATAAAATCATTCCTAGGGGTTACATCCCATTTCTAAAATTGCCTGTTTAATTGTTCCTACATGTGCTTAAAAATAGTAGCTGGGTTCTAACTGTTCATTCTCTTATTTCATCGCTGAAATCTCTCTTCTTCTGGCATATCATTAAAAGAGTACTCTAGCACCAATTTAAACCCTGGGATGAGCAGATGTTAAAATTGTGTTCCTCTAAGCAAAGTGTGCCATGGCCCATCAAAGCATGATATGTGCTAGAAAAAGTAAACCAGTGCCCCACAGAGCTTGAAATGGTCTCGTTTCAGTACCACTCCACATTTAAGTTTAGTTATGAGCCTATATTATCTTTTTTTTTCTAATGTGCTTTTTACATTTCTAGTTTGGCAAAATTACACTGTCTAGCACTAAGCTTCAGGCATACTTCAAGATATTTATATCTTTCATAAGATGCTTGTTTTGCACAAGCCCATCAGCTCCAGTAAAAATCTGTGTGCCATTGTAACAGGCAAAAATGCTGTGGAAGCATAGTCCTGGGAGCTGAGTGCAGAGCTCTTTGCAAAAATCAGGTGACAGCACTACCATTTGAGAAACCCACTGGGTAAAGATTGATTCTGAAAGCCAAATCTAATTTTTAATAAGATTACCAGATGGGTCCTGTGCCTTGTTAGAAGTCTGCTCCTGAAGATCTAGTGATAAAAAAATGGGAGAACAAATTCTGCATGCCTGTAAAGTCTGAGAGAGTTGTACTCAGCAGTGTTTGCCCATTAGAACATGGGTACAACTCCAAGTAATCTATTTCGAAATTTCTTGGAAGATGATGCATGAGCAGTCAGAAAGGGCAGTGGGGGAAGGGTCCATGTAAAATCTTAGGATGGTTACAGCACCAGTGCTACAGCCAGAGATTTGGCTCCTTAGATCATGGAACTCTCTTTAAGAAACCTCATCTCCTGGGAGCCAATGGGGTTCATCTGCCAAAGAAGGGGAAGAGCATCTCTTTGCCCATAGACGTGCAATGCTGATGAAGAGAGCTTTAAACTAATCTTGCCAGGGAAGGGAAACCTCAGTCCACCCCACTCCTACCAGTGTGATGCCAGTGCCAGCCAGAGATGCTCAGAGCCTAGAGAGGAGTCACACGTCAGCAGGAGAGCACCTGAAGAGCAGCACAATGTGATTCCAGTCTCTCCAGCCAGTAAGTCAGCTTGATAGGGGGCCCAGCTTAAATGTCTCTATAGAATGCCAGCAGCAGGGGGAATAAACAAGAGGAATTAGAGAACTGTGCATGCCTGCAGGGATGTGAAGGGCTGGCTTCTGTGACTGGAGTGTTGGAATGAAGGCCTACAGGCTCTTTAGGAGGGACAGGATGTGGAGACGAGGAGGAGAAAGTGTCACCCTCCACGTCAGTGACCAGCAGGAGTGCATGGAGCTCTGCCTGGGGATGGATGAGGTGCCACCTTGGAGCTTATGGGTCCGTATTAAAGGGGGATCAGGGACAAGTGACAATATATTAGGAGTCTGCTATGAGCTGCCTGACCAGGAAGACTGAGTGGCTGAGTTCCTCTGTAGACAGGTAGGAGCGATATCATGTTCACAATCCCTGGTCCTTATGGGGAACTTCAACCACCCTGATATCTGCTGGGGAAGCAACACAATGGGGCATAAACCATCCAGGACATTCCTGAAATGCACTGCTAATAACTTCCTTCTCCACGTGATAGAGGGACCAGTGAGCAGAGGTGCTAATGTTGGACCTTGTTTTCACCAACAAAAGTATCTGATGAGGAATGTGAAGCTCAAGGGCAGCCTTGGCCACACTGACCACAAAATTATGAAGTTAGAATACTTAAAACATCAAGGAGAGCACACAACAAACTCACCTGGACTTTGGGAAAACAGACTTTGACCTCTTCAGGGATCTGCTTGGTAGAGTATCCTGGAAAGATGAGGGGTCCAGGAAAGCTAGTTAATAATCAAGGATCACCTCCTCCAAGCTCAGGAGCGATGCATCCCAACAAAGAGGAAGTCAGGCAAAAATGCCAGGAGGCCTGTGTGGATGAACAAGGGACTCCTGAACAAATCTAACACAAGGTCTGGGTTCCCAGGTTCCTTGATTGTTCCTGGGATTTTTTACATTGCTTTTGTGATTCTTCATGTAGTGTTGTTTATAGTACAGGGTCTAGAAAGTCCTAATGCAATATTATTTTTTAAGGCATTTGCTTCCTATTCTGTAGATCTTTTAAAATAAAATGAAATGGTTAGACTCCAGTTAAACAGACCCTTATTAAAGTAGGAGCTAGTCGGATAATGACTTAAATTGGTGCTATGTGGCCATCACATGTTATTTGATAAGCATTCCATTATAATTAAGAAGTGGCTAATAGACAATTAATATACAGCATTACACACTTAGCTAATTAGATGATTTAAATTTTTTTGTTAGATTAAAATGTACAGGACCCCATAAATCACTATTAGAGATTGTTTAATAAGCCTGAACCCTTAATTTTCTCCTTGTCAATCAGTAATGGAGCCACTGACTTTTCCTCTCACCCAGAGAGACTGGTCACATGGAAGGGCTGCTCTGTGTTCAAAATGAGCTGAAATGCCCTAAACTCCCAAAAAGGTTTGCGGGACATCACAGCTCATGTGCTGTCAGCAGAGACATGCAGTGGTGAGGGCCAAAGCATCACTTGGCTCACAAGCCACCAGGGGCTCGAGTCTGTTTCCTGAACACTAGTGCCTATTGCTCTTTGGAGTTTGTGGGTATCAGAGATCAGGGACACTGTGTCCAGCACAGCCTGGTGGCAGGCCTGCCTCTCAGAGAGTCCCCGGGAGGCCGTGTGGGATACCCCATGCTCACACATGGCACACTGAGGTGACTGTACCCATCCAAATTGTCCCTGTGTACAGAAAGGCCAAAGAGCTCCTCTGAGGGCAATGTCAGCTCTGCCCCTCTGCCCTCAGAACTGAAACAAGTGCACCAGAGTTAATTTCTTCTAGTATTTACTCAACAGTGAACAGTAGGCAGTTTAAGCAGCACAGAGTGCTCTGTACATTTTGATCTCTTCAGACAGAACTAGGAGAATGACATGGTAATTGGGCTGGTTTTTGTTGGCAAGGCTCACAGAGGCACAACACACAGGAACAGTGTTGACAGGAAATGGCTTAGAGTTGACCAAGAGACTGCACATGGGTTTTGATGATTTTTTTCCCTAAATATTCATAGCTAAAGCAGAAAGCAAACAAAGTGAGAATGAGATCTAAGGTGGAACAACACAAAGCCTGACATGTTTGTGAGATGTCGCTTACTAACAAAAGTCAAATGTTTTGCTTTGACCTGTGAACAATGTGTGTGTTACAATCAGGGGGATAAATAGGAGTAGGGTATAGGGCTTCTTTGTTGTCATGCTTTCATGTTCAAGGCACTTTACAGGTAAGAACTAAATTCTCTTGGCAGCTTGCATCAGAAAGTCAGCATCCCAAACTCTTTGAGAACCTGAGGAAGTGGGGGTATGGGAACAGATGACTTATCCAATGTCTAAAATAAAATTAGGATCAGAGGGAAGGTATGAAAGTAGATATTTCCACCTTTCATTTCAGCTCTCAGCTGACCCAGTGCTGACAGGAGTATGCAGGGTTGTTGTTTTGCACAGCATTGTGTGTGTGAGGGTTATACTGAGGCACACTGGCAGCAGTGCTGTGATGTGTTCCTGGAAGGACAATTCCCTCAAGCCATTTATCTGCCTGAAAAAAACCTGATCTGGAGTTTTTCATTACTGATTTTCACTCTGCTGACCATATCTTCCTGGGCAGAATACAATGTTGAGATATCACCACCTCTCCTTCCAGACTCTTCACTGCCTCAAAAACGGAGAAAACGCCATTCTTACTCCCTACCCAGTTACTGAGGTCAGGAGATGATTCAAGAGCTCTCAAATATGCAAGAGTCTTTTTAGTGACTAGGTGGGATTCACATCCAGGCATAATGCCCTGGAGAACAGTGGATGAGTGTGTGGTGAGACCAGCCTGCACTGATATGAACAGAGGCTGGCATTTCAAAAGCACAAATGGGTTTGGCATGGTAGAAAGTGACAGCAGATGCTTCTGGTTTTATAAAATAAAGAATTGGGAATATAGCATGCTTTTTACTAAAAAACCCACACAGAGATTATTTTGACTTCAGATGCTTTACCTGATCTTCTAACCCAAAAGCAAAGGATGGAAAGAGCTGACATTTACTGCAGGTACATGCCACTATCTCCAGAAGAAATGAGGCTGGTATGGGGTCTTCAGGGTCCTTCTTGCAAGATCTTCAGGGCAGTAGTGCACACCTCACTCTTCCCCCCAGCTTTCAACCCATCACTTGTTGGTGACCCCTTGCACCCCAGCACGGAGCATGGAGAATATTATATGAATGTGTCTGGGATCACACATTTCTTTCCCACTGGATCCTTTCTAGAACCAGATAATCTCCAAGAAGAAAGACAGCAAAGTCAGCAGAGCAGTCTGGTGTAAGGTGTGCAGGTAGGATGGGGAAAAGGGCTTTTTTAAAAAATTAATATTTAATTCTTTATATAGCAAAACATCTTTGAGAAATTGAGTGGTCTGAAGCTGTGGACAAGCTGGCAAGTTAGTTCAAACCCGTCTTACAGAGCAGGGGTTACTTGTCTCTTGGCAGGGAGTGGAACACACTCAGCATTATTTCTGCCTTTGTAATTTTGTGAATGACATCTCAGTCCTTTTGAGAGTCCAGCTCAGAAATCCGTGTAACTGCTATAAAAAATTCTGCTGTGAGCTCTTGCAGCATTTCCAATTCTGATGTGTGTGTAAACACATCTGATGATATTCACTAAATTTGATCCAAATGTATTGGCATTTGAATTCATAATTTTCAGCAAAAAATTGACTTGGCGGAAGAACTTTACAAAATTTTAAGGAAAATACTGCCTAAGAAAAGCGAAGGTGCACTCACTACCAACATAGTTCTCCATGGTTCTGAACTAAGCAGACTTGCCTGCTGATCAGTCCTGTGCTGCACTTCTCTCTATTAACTCAGTTTCTAGTCAGCTCTTAGACCTTAAAAAGTTCATCAAAGGTCACTTGCAGTGTCCGTAGTCCCAGTTCCACAGAAGTTCAGATTGGACATTTCAGTCACCTCTCCTGAAAACTGTCTGCACTGGGTAGCACCCTTAAGTTCCCGTCTGATGGCAGGCCAAGCACAAGCAGCCCCTGATAGAATCTTTTCTCTTTTGAGGACATTTTTCTGTTTTGCTGTACAGAATGCTGGAGCTCAAATAAAGAAGGATGCTCCCTGGGGAGTTGCCATAGTAACTTGTGATGTTTTTTTGTTGTCTAAGATTAAATATAAGCAAGGGAGCAATTACAGAGAAGGATTTTATACCTGAGTTTATAATTTCCATATAACACCAAAGCTGAACTGCACCTCCAAGTTCCTAAAGTAATAGCAGTCACCTTGAGGCTGATGTCAACCTGGTAATTTTCACTGGAAAAGAAATTAAATGCTGTATTTATTATTCAAGAGCCTTGATTAGGAAAAAAAATGCAGTTTTGAGAGATGTAGCAAATAAAAAAGACTTCATTAGAAATGTAAAGATGTGGAAGTGGGAATGGCTGCTACAAATAATATCTAAACCTGCAATGCATGAATGCCCTGTATATTCTATTTTCTTCTTAATAGGGTTCAGTTATAGTCTGCTCTTAAACTTATAGTCAAAGAAGAACTTCATGTTGTCCTTGAAAATAACTTCAACTCTCACAGGGCATACAAGGAAGTGATTTGTGAATGTATCAATATCAGTTCAGCAACAAACATAGTCTGAAGCTTCAGAATAAAAGCTAAATTTGTTTTAAGAGGGTGTGATAGAGAAGGAATCTGTCCAAACTGTTCTCAGTTATGAGCATCAAAGGGAGATCGGGAAGTCCGGGTTCAGGAAAGGGCATGGGAGCTGAGCTAGCAGAAAGGTCATTTCCATGAGAAATAACCCAAAAGAGCAATGTTGGGAAAAATCAAAGCAAATCTTGTGAGGACAGCGGGGAAGAAGTGCAGAAGTAGGCTGTGCAAGGAGGGAGTGCACAAGTTCCCAGCCACTGGTCGGGGGGCAGGCGGCTGCTTCTGGGGCAAGGTGCCTGCCAGTGCTCACATCAGCCTCAGTGCCCTGTCCCTGCTGTGCATCCCACCCCTCTGGACACCCTGGCAGCAGCGGGACCTCAGACTGGGCTGCTTTGCTCTGCTGTGGGGAGAGGGAACACCGCTGGTCGTGCTGAGAAGGTGAGCATGTGCTGGGTGTGTAATGCAGTGCTCCCAAATTGTCTGGCCTAACTTATTTTTTTGTGGCTTCCCTCCAGCTGGCTGCCTTGCCCATCTACCCAGCTGCCCAGCATTTCCTGGGATTATTCAGAGACAGGGGAAAAATTATATGGGAGGCGTTGAGAACTTGAAATATCTCTCTGAAGCCTGGGTCAATGTCTCCCCTGCAGTGCAAAAGAGCTGACAGAGGCACTGTCAAGTTTAATTGTCCCCAAGATAATGTCCTTCAAAGTCGTATATATTATACATTTCTGTTTATCCTGAAAATGTGCAATGTAAACATTTTATCCGTAAGTGACTTCGGGAACTGTAGCTGCTTGGGCATGATACACAGTGGCACGTGGGTCTGCTGCTAGATATGTTCTGCATCTTCCCTGGATACTTAGGGGTCTGTTCCCTCTGTGGCTGATTTGGTCCCTACCCCTTTGCCAATTTGGGACAGTTGGGGAAAACAGTGGGACTGGGCACCCCAACGGAATGGGATGTGTTGGAAAGGTTACAGGGGAAAGGGTGCAAGGGAGGGAGTGATGCGTGGATCTGGATGTAGTGTAAGTGGAAATGAAAATGTCCAAACCAGAGTTTTTGGGGAAATCCTTTTTAGCAGAGGAATGATGTTATGAAAACACAAGTCTGATATGAGATAAAGCAGCAGATGACGTAGAAGACAATCCTGAAATTCAGACAGTAAACAGGTTATAATAAAATCAAATGTTATTGCAAACAGACCTATATTGTAGTAGCCCTCTCCTAAATGAAGGCATTTGGGATTTTAAATGAAGCAGTAATTTTATGAGTGTTTGGACAAGCTTGGGAAGGGGGTGCAGGATGCATCTATGGATGTTGGCTCTCAGAAGGAACTTGGAGGAGCCCTGACATGCAGCGCTGTTTGGTGGGAATGACAGGGAAAGGGGAGAGCACCAGGTTTTGAAAAGGAGAGGGTGACAGTAGGACAGGAGGTGCACAATATGATGGCAGAGCTGGAGACCATGAGGGGCTTGTGTGTGGTGGTCACCCTGTGCTTAATGCTTGGGGTAGAGACATGAGGGCAAGATTCACGAAGGTAAAACTCTCCTCACAGACAGACAGGTAGAAGGGACAGAAGGGAAGCTGGGGGACCTCAGATGGGGGAGAGGGAATAGACCTGAGTGAAATTTGACAAGTAACTTTTTTTTCTTTAACTAGAAAAAGGCACATCTGTGCTGTTAGAAACACTGTGCAGAAACCCTGAGAATTCCAACAATTTGGTTATAAAAAATAGTTCAACCTCAGTTCAAATAACTTCATCATGAAAATCACATAAATTTAATTTCGGTTAAAACTGCAGAAAACAAGATTTTCTTTGGCACAAAACAATAATTTTTGATTGTCTGGTTGGTTGGTTTTTTTGTTTTTCGTGTAAAGGACTGAAATCCTTCATTTGCCCTGGTTCAATCAAGGCTAGAAGGTGATTTAAGCTGCAATATTTGGGGTAGAGGGAAGGGGAAAAAAGTGTTCAACAGATAAGTCTGAGGTTTCTGTGTCTGAAATGAGAAGCATTAGAGGTTTGGCCCCGCAGTATGGATTTTAGAAATGAGTTTTCTGATGATGTGAAAAAGAGGCAGATGGACTGTAGGAAAAAGATAAGCAATCACTATTGCAGGGCTAGAAAGCAAGAAAAATAACAGAGCTATCAAAGGATATAAAGAGGAAGAGTGATGGGAGAAATGAGAATGAAAGACGGAGAATTATCTATGGGTTGTGACAGTTTTTGGACCATGGGGATGGGAGCTTGTCAAAAAAACATGCAAAGAGCAACAAAGCTGCCTCGGTCCTGATGTCCCTAGGCTTTGGTCTGGAGTTTCTAATGACATGTTCATATTGTGGATTTTAAGATCAAAAGGCAAAACTGCCACTGCATTTTTGTGGCATCCTGTTAACACAGGCTACTCAGCATCAACAAGAAAAACCTGTTCTCAAGGCCAGTTTTTTTCTATAAACCTTTAAAAATGATTCATTTTGAAAAGTTTGTTTCAGCCTCATAACAATTTTTAAGGTGTTTGTTTGTTGGTCATTTGGGGGACAGGCTATTCTGAAGCAGAAAATGTTCTTGCATTTTACTCTCTTACAGGTCTGTAAAAATGAGGTAGGGACATAAAGGGAAAGTCCATGTTTTTATATGAAAGCTTTTAGTGCTGCCATAGAGCTGCTTTGTCTATCAATGCCAATTTTCTCAGCTTCTATCAACTAGGGATCTAGTGGATGCCTTATCTTTCAGCATCAAAGTGGCAACATGGTTAACTGTGAGAATTGATCTGCTTGCTTGTTCCTGTCATTAATGTAGTTTAATTCTGATTTGGAATTTTGGCAGTAAATCTATGCATTTGTATTTCCTGTTCTTTCAGTCCTAATCAAACTTCTCCAGCCCCTCTCTGTCACTTCCTCCTTGCCAGCGGTCTGTGGCCTCTTGCAGAAGTCCTGAAAGAAGCCTTTCCCCACAATCCTCCTCAATTTGCTGAAAAAGGGCCATGTCTGCCTTTGATCTGAGGAACCAGACCATGCAGCGTGCAGAGCCTGAGACAGACTACATCACCCTTCGGGTGAAGCCAAGGGGTGAGATGTTTGTCTTTATTGATGGGAAACGGGTGAATGACAACTACTGCCAACCACCCTTCCCTTCCCACCAGAAACTCTCTAGCAAGAAGGCACAGAACAAGTGGAACATCTGGGAGGAGAACAGAGCACTCTGGCAGGAAAACCAAGGCCTCTGGATCAGAAATAGGATGCTCTGGGAAGAAAACAAGGCCCTACAATATCTCCAGTCACAGAACAAATCTGTCCAGGTAATTTACACTGATGCTATTCAGCAAAGCCTCAAGAACAAAAATAAGCCATTTCCACTCTTCCAAGAGAGGAACAGAGGCTTTGAGTTCAGTTCAGGCAGCAAAGCTCTCCAGGCAGTCCAGGAAGAGAATAAAATCTTTGAGGAATTCCAGCAGGAGAATAAAACACTCCCTGTTACCCAGAAAGTCCAAAAAGCCATCACAGTCCATGAAGAGAGCAAAGATGCCAGCTCAGATATTCAGAAGAACACTGACACCAAGGCAGCTGTGGAAAAAGGTAGCCCTGGCCTGGTCCCCCAGCAGAAACATGAAGGTAAAAATAAGTGCACTACTCCAATTCAAAATAAGAGCGGGTCTGCCTCAAGTACGCAGGGAGACCATGAAATCCTCTGGGTTCTTCAGGACTTATGTGAGCTCCTCCACACCTTCCTGAAAATGAACCATCCCCTTGGGGAGAAACAGTGCTGTCACAATCTCTATAATGTGAACAGTTCCTTCCAAGAAGATTACAATAAACTGAAGCTGCAGCTGAATGATGTGAAAAACACTGTGTCAGACATTACAGCTCAAATGGATATGCTGGAAAAGGAGATCATTGCCATCACTTCCCCAATGCATGAAGAAGCAGGACAGAAGCTGGCAACTGAACATCAGCTTGGAGACATGTGACGCTTGGTGGTAAGAACTGCTAGTTCAGCCCCTGGAAAGCTTCTCTCTTTTTTTCAGGAAACCTAATAAAATCCCAATAGAGCCTGAAGACATCTAGGGAACATTATGTCATTCTGAAACTTTCTTGCACTACTCAGATATATTTTGCCTTCTGGTTGTATGGTGTTGGTGACTGTCATGAATTTGCCTAGTGTCAGGAACCATGTTTTTCAAGCATTTTTTTCCAAAGTTTCTGGTAATAAGGCCTAGATTTTCAGAAGGTAAGTGATTGAGGATCCCAGCTCTGATTTCAGTGAGAACTGTGGGTCCTAGCTTGTAGTCCAAGGACATACTCACAGTCTCTGCTAAAAAAGTGTTGATAAATAAAGGAGGATCCCTCCTCCCAGACATCATGGTGGTGCCACAGGAGAGAATGGAGCAGGCAGCAGTACATGTCCTGCACAGAGCAGTGAGATCCCTCTTGATTTTTTGGATAGTCAGATAAAGCAAGCTTTTAGCTGCTCCAGAGCAAGCAAGTAGGTTGCCAAAAGCAGCACTTTGATGGCTGTTTCACGGCTTAAGCCAGTATTTAGAAGGGCATCTACTCACACTATCATGAACAAACCAGTCTCCAGTGAACTGCTGACACAGGAGATGAGAGCCTGTTGATAACTCAGGTTTGAAATTCTGGTCTAGTCTCAGTTGTGTGGCCAGAGTGGCTGGAAGTGCATTTTCCTCTGTCTTGGACAGCCCGGATGCAGTGCACTTTGTCACAATCTTTCAGGAAGAATATGGGAGCCTTTAGGTAATCTGACAAGACAGATGCAAGGAGACTTCTGTAGAGCAATTGCAGAAGCATTACTGTGAAGCAAAGGAGAGGTTACAGTGAGGTTTATCTCTTGCAACAGGACCCCAAAAGCAGGTTGTCACTCTAGTTTAAAGATCTCTAAGTGATTTGGCACCAAATTACCTAAAGCATGAACTGTCTTTCACCTTGTATTTCACTCAGACAACACCATGCCAAGGGCAAGTGATGACTGTTTACTTCAGAGGCTTAAAACAACAGGTATTTTCTTCTGTTTTTTGGGCTTTGGGATGCTGAGACAAATCTCTCATGCATCAAGTTAAAGGGTGGCTCTCAGTGGTGCTGGTGGGGCTGCATGTGTAAGGATCAGGTGAGAAGAAGAGAAGCAATGTTCATTAACAGGTTGATGTGCAGACAGCAAGTTCTCCTGCTTAATGACTGGATCACAGCTATAAATAAATACCTCAGCACTGGACTGGGGAACATGTTCATGCTTCTGTGCCTTCAGACATGCTGCTTTTCCCTTTGCCATCTCCCTCACCGGGTTTGAACCTAATGTTTGGTAAGAGGAAGAAACAGGACTATTGTGGAGGTTGATGGGCCTATGCCACCAGTACAAAGAGGGGTACTCTCTTGGTTATAGAGAGTAAAAAAGCTTTCCCCTGGGTGCCATGTTTCAGCTGTTCAAATGCACCCTGGTTCTCCTATCCGGGTTGGTGAGCCCACCCCCTTGCTACCTGCTATGCCTTACCCTCTTGCTACCTGAGAAGGTTCTCCTTAACCACTCCCATAAAGCTCCCCCACTGGTTTTTGGTTTCCCACTCCACCCCTCTGCCCTTAGTCCATTGGTCCTGTAACCTTTATAAGTCCGTGCCAGAGGGGAGTTGATCCCTTTCTGTCCCTGGGACCCTTTATGAGTGGAACCCCTCGTGTTCGCCCTTCTACCTTCGCACATGGACGGCATAAAGCCTTGCGGAATTCCGTACAGGGAGCCTTCCTGCCTCTGCTTCCTCATCAGCTGCAGCATCTTTGCCTAAGCTATCTGGCAAAACTGTGTGTGGGTGTTAGCAGCTGCCCTGTACCTGGCAGTATCTCAGAAGAGGAGATGCCTGGGAAGGCAGCAGCATTTTAAACACCCCAGAAACACACAGGCTGCAACAGACTATGAAGACACTAATGCAGAGGTTCAGAGGAGGGTAGCCATAGCAAAAAGCTCTGATTGTGTGTTTATATCTTAACAAATTAATTTGTGTCCTGTTAGAAGAAATAAACCACTCTTTTGCCAGTGGTCTGGATACTGACTCCTGCCATGTTTCCTGCCCCTATACATGGGCAGCAAAGATGCTTGGGAGTGCATCTTTCTACCAGGCGTTTGGGAGGAGTCGTCTGATGTCAGGGTCATCCAGGACAGGACATGCAGATCTCAGCTAGTCTCCCTGGGCTTCCTTTCCATCCTGTAGGAAGGAATGGGCACCTTCAGGCTGTGATTTATCTGTCTCCTATTAAACTAAAAGTAGGCTGTGTCACCAGCTGGGGTCCCTTGTTTCTCTCTGTTGCCTCTATAATTACTTTGAGGACAATTAGCTCCAACTTAGACATTTGGTTTGAAGTTCTCTGAGTGAGAAGCTTGGCAGTCCCAGGGAGAGGAGGTGCTTCATCAAGTGGTGAAGTGGCACAGGCTTGGGAGTGTGTCCCAGTCCCTGGCTTTGCTTTCTGTGAGATGCCTTCATTAAGCAGCTGACTCAGATCTCTCCATTGTGTGGACAACTTATTACCTTGTGAATAAAATTGAGTTAGTTTGGGCAGAGCTTAAATGTCATGAACACATGTAGGATCCTGAGGGAAACACACTACTTCTCCTGAATGCTAATGATGTTCCTGGAGGGAATTAGGTTTTGTGAGTCCTTTGCACTTTGATCACTTCTTTGGATCTTTGATCTCCCTAGTTATAAGAAAGTCTATACCTGGTGTATGTTTTTTGGCACGTCTCACAGAGAAGTTGATTTACTCATTCCTTCAAGGTTTCTCAAGTCTGTCAAGTGAGATGACAGTGTCCATAAATGACTGCCCAGCGCTTAATCTTGCAGAGGACTCTGTGCTATTCAAACTCTCATAATCCCAGAAGGTACCAAATCTCCAGTCTGTGCTTATTTGGTTTCAAACCAGGGCGAGTCGGTGACATCAGTGGAGGATCATTTCTGGGTGGTGCTGGGAAGGCAGATGATCACAAGTATGGCTTGATCTGTTAATGCTGAGGATGCAGATGGTGACATCTGACAGGGTTGCCTGCAGAGTGCCATGGGACTGCATGGGGAGAGTCCTAAGCACTGCCCATTTTCTGCATTATTCCATGTTCCCAGCCAGTGCCATTTACCACTTCAGTGGGGACCATCCTACAGGTCTCCATCTCTAGAGTGTGTGCTGGTGAGAATGATTGGATTCACAGCTTTTGCACCCTATTTCAAGTACAAATGGAAGAAAAGTGCAGCAGCAGGTATTTATGGGAAGAACTTATTAATTATCATAAAATCTAGGCATGTTTGGGAAAAAATGGGGTAAGTTTAATACATTTTCCTAGTCTGTTCACGTGTTTACAAGTCCCTGGAAACTGGTAGCCATTCTGGCTTGAAAAGGATGGATATCATTCTTAGAGTGCATAATTTACCTTTACTCTCTGTCTGCACAGAGAGACAAAGTTTCTGTCTCCTTATTATTGCTGATTAGCTCCTTATTTTTGCCTTACTCATCTGTCAGTACTATTTTTGGAAAGCTGGGTTTTTGGCAAGGTCACCATCAGCCTCTTACTTCCCTGTAAATTGGATTATAGCCTCTAGATGGGCTCTGTGCAAATGCTGACTTTCCTGTTATCATTTCTTACTAGATAGGCTAATACATCTGGGTTTATACTGCCTTCATAGAACACCCCCCCGGCCTTTTGTGCTCATCTTAGCAGCCCCACCACATCCTCCCATCCCTAAATTGCAATTTAGGAATTTTTTCAAAGTGTTTTGAGTTTCCTTGAGCCCTGGATTGCTCCTGTTAACTGCTGAAGACAGTTTTCTCAGAGTTTTGCTTGTGATTTCATGAGATTGAGGATGTACTTCAAAAGCTGTGGTGCTGACCAAAAGCCACGCTCTCCATGGTGGTGCAGATTATTTGTTGGTGTTCTCAGCAGCCCAGTTTGTTCTTTCCCAGCCAGTTCCCAGCCAGTTCCAGTTTAGCTCAGAATTAGCCATAAGTGTACATTTAAAGGCAGGATATGGTGGAAGTCTTTCACTCAACCTTTGTGCTGAGGACTAGTTATCTTCTTTTCACATCCAATTTGAGCACAGACTACTCAAAATATTCCTGCAGTGAGGTGTAAGGAAGAGGGGGAGTAACTCCTCAGATAAACTTCATGAAGTTCTTTCTTACAGTGGCCATTGGTTTTAAAGTAAACAGCTTTCTAAAGTGGTATTCTTCTCACCCAAGTGGAGGCATTTAGATGAATGCAGTAACTGAGACCCATGGCCATCTGAGGTCACTTTTGCAGCTGATGGAGGTAGGCAGAATTGCCAGAGGGTAAAGATCTTTCCCTGCCGACTGCAGAGAGCCTGGAGTGGCCAAGGTTATGTGGGAAGAGTTGAGGCCTGAGAGATGGTCACATCACTTGATGAATATCTGAACAGAGAGCTTTGGATGGAACTAAGGGGAAAAAAATGTGAGTTTATGACTTTTGGAATAAGGGGCAGGCAACTCAGGAGGAACACTAGGATGTTGTGAGGTTATGCAGAGAGAAAATTAAAAGGGTCAGATCCCAAATAGAACTTAATCTGGTTACTGTTACAAAAAATGTTTCTACAAATTCATCAGCAGTAAAATGAAGGCTAAGGAGAATCTTGATCCTTACGTGGATGTGGGGGTAATATTGTGACAAAGGATGAAGAAAAGACCTCATGTACTTAATGCCTTCTTTGCCTCAGAGCTTTAGCAGTAAGATCAGTCATTCTTAGGGTACCCAGCCCACTGAGGTGGAAGACAGGAGCAGGGAGCAGAATGAAGGCCCCCCAGTCCAAGGGTGGGTGGTGAGTGACCTGCCTCGTCACTCAGACACACACAAGCGTATGAGGCCAATTGGGATCCACCCAAGGATACTGAGGGAGCTGCTGGAGGTGCTCACCAAGGCACTCCCCAGCATTTACCAGCAGTCCTGGCTAAATGTGAATCAACTCTCTAACCTCCAGTCAACGGGAAGGAGGGTCTGGGGAACTACAGGCCTGACCTTGGTACTGGAAAAGGTTATGGAGCAGAGCATCTTGAGCGTCATGACATGACACATGTGACACATGCAGAACAACCAGGGGATCAGGCACAGCCAGGACAGGTTTGTGAAAAGAAAGTCCTGCTTGACCAACCTGATCTCCTTCTGTGAGAAGGTGACCTGCCTAATAGCTGAGGGAAAGACTGTTGTCTACTTTAGTAAAACCTTTGACAGAGTTTTGCACAACATTCTCCTAGAGAAATTGGCTCGTCATGGCTTGGATGGGTGCTGGGTTATAAACTGGCTGGATGGCCAGGCCCAGAGAGTGGTGGTGAATGAGTTACATCAAGTTAGTTGCCAGGCACTAGTGATGTCCCCAGGGCTCAGTATTGGG
>VYZT01008960.1:0-19099 GCA_013400735.1 Pomatostomus ruficeps
TAATAATAATAATAATGATGTGATAATTGACTATAATTCATCCTTTTTTCCCCTGAAACCACAGAAATGTGGGGTGATCGGGAGTGGGCATAACTCAGAGTTGGTTATTGGACCATGCAATTTGTTGTTTCAGCATCTGCTTTGATACCACAACAAACATGGTTTTAGTAAGTGCTTTTTGGGAATTTATTTTTCTGGGAAACAAGACTGTGGAAGCTCCAGGTTTATTCTCCCTGTCTTAGAAACTCAAAACATGGTGGTTTTATGGAAAGGTCCCCTTAGCCCCAGCAGGTTTGTTCTGGTCTTAAGAAATTACTAAAAGATGATCCTACTTTTGTTTAAATCATCCTAAAAGATGTGTAGCTTCAGAGACATTATCCTTAGTGAGTTGTTTTCATAATCGCTTTGAATTCCTTTCTTCTCTTTCTTTTGGGGGAAAAAAGGGCTACTTTTTCTTCCCCAGACTTAAGAATAAGCTAAAGTGAAAGGAGTGGTGTTTGGGGAGCTTGTCACTCTGTTGAAATTCTGGTATTTCCAGCACATTTCAGGAGAAGTGTTGACAGATCTCCAGTAAAAATATTTGTGATGTTATTTTACTTTATATTGGATATCAGTGCTCAACAGCTGCTTTCCAAATACTGAATTTGGTAAATAGTAGGTACTAGTCATTTTTATAAGCTGCTAGTGATCAGCTGCTCCTAGGGCTGCTCTGGATATATTTCAGAAACTTCTCCTTGTGAGGGTGGGGAGGCTTTGGCATAGCTTGCCCAGAGAAGCTGTGGCTGCCCCATCCCTGGAAGTGTTCAAGGCCAGGTTGGATGGGGCTTGAAACAACCTGGTCTAGTGGAAGGTGTCCCTGCCCATGGCAGGAGGGGTTGAAATGGGATGTGCTTTGAGGTCCTTTCCAATCCAAACCATTCTGTGATCCTATGCTGATGATCTGACCTACTTACTTGTTTCTTGTTTTTTAACTGACAGTAAGGCAGTTTTGATTTGTTTGGCTAAAAGTTGGGGTGCAGGGTAGCCTCTGGATCTGCCTGCAGCCTGACTGCCATGCCAGCAAGTTCAAAAGCATCAAGGGTTGAACAGAATCTGTTGTGTAGGAACCAGGCTCCATCTCATGTCTCTTCTCTTCTAGGTTTGGAAGAAAAAACAGTTCTTTCCAAAAAAGAGAAGATGAGGCTGAGGAAGGAAAGATGGCTGCAGAGTGAGTATTCCTGTGACACAGCATCACAGAACATAGTTCTGGTGGCTCTCTCTACACTGTGTTTGAGTGACACTGCTGGGAAAGGCTGAACACCCTCCCCAGCACTGGGATAAAAGTTCCAGATACTGTTTCTCCATGTTCAGCACCAAGACTCAGTCATTGCGCCAGTTCTACTTTTGATTTTTTACCATGTGTAATATATGTGACTACATAAACCCTTTGTTTATCCAGAAGGGCACTGTGCCCATGTAAGTTCAGCATATTTTCTATCTTTTAAAGCTCCGGTACAGATGTGAGTAACTGTGTAGTGGAGCTCCTCCTCACCCAGGAGCTGTGCGGATAGCAGGACAGGCTGGAGCTGAGCTCCATGCTGCCACCAGCTAATCCCAAACCTCTGTGGTGAGGCCCTGCAGTGGGCTCTCCTGCCACTCAGGGAGAACTCTGGACACTGCTGGTTGTGTTACTGCTCTTTCCCACATGCTACAGGTCAGTGAACTCACTTACCCGACAGTCTGGCCTTTCTTGAGGCAGTGAAATATGAGCTAAATAAACCCAACCCATGGCAGAAATGCTTCTTTCCTGTGGGAAGTGTCTGTATCTTTGCTCTGAGTGTCTTAGCACAGTAGGAGTCTATGCTGTCCTACCCAGTGTAGCAGAGGGAGTCCTTGTGTTACCTGAAGCTGTTCTTGGGACGGGCTTTTCCCCTAAAGCTTTCTTGCCCAACAGAGTTGGATGGAGACGTGTTTGGGGCAGAGGGATGCAGCTTTCTGCTATACCAAATGCTTTCTGTGCCTGAACTCTGAGCACAAGTCCATTAACCTGTGATTTCACCAGTTGCACTGAAGGTGTGTCTGGCTCTTAGATAAAAAGCTAAGAATTTAACACCCATGAGTGTGAAGGAAACCTCCTCCCAAACAACCAGCCAACAGCTTCCCAGTGCCTATGACATCTTGCTTGGACACAAAGCACAGATGGCTGTGCTAGTCAAGGTCAGCCACCTTGGAAAAGCCCAGGAGCAGGATCCCTACACTGTCTTAATCCAGCCCTCCTGATGTCTTTGTAGCATCAGTAATTTCAGAGCCAAGAGAAAGGGAAAGAGGCCACAGCAGGGCCAAAATAGCACACAGGATGTTGGGAAAGACTAAGCTGAGGGAATACAAGTGAAATGCAGTGGCATTGCTTTGAGGAGAACACCAAGACAGTAAACTCCAGGCCAAATTATCTGTCTTAGGGGATACTAGGTGTTAGAAGTGCTTTACAGGTACTGAAGTACCTAAAAGCTCTGCCCATCCTTTTTGGAGAAAGAACTCTTTTGTCCCCCAAATGAGAACCCAGCTTGGACTGCTGAAGTTACCACTATATCTCTGTTTTCCTAAATCTGAGTTTCTTGTTTCTTCTTGTCGCAGGGCTGTTTTTGTGACACTGGATGCCCAGACCCTGGGAACCAAAGTTCAGCCCAGTAGTGCAAATGCAAAACTTGGAGCTTTCTTCCATTCCAATAAGTAATCTTAGGAGAGATTAGAAAGGGGAATAAACTTATGTAATGCTCCAGACATTAGAAGTATGCACATTTAAAAATACATATATCGCATGGCTCCTCAGACGAACAAGACGTCATAGGAAAAGAATTTGGGATGTTTGCGCAGAATCAGGTGTCTGAAAATTTTGAGCACATACTGTTTATGAAAGCACTGAAGTAGTCAGCTTCATAAACCCAGACCAAAAAAAGAAATAATGCAGAACAGAAAGCTGTGTTCTTGGCAGGGATTGCTGTGAGAAGTGTTTCCAATCCTGATTTGTCACAAACATCCATGTACAGCAAAACTGTAGTTCATGAAAAACTGTTCCTCTTCGACTCAGCTGAGTTGGAGAATAAGCAAGGCAAAGGTATTAAAGGAGCCAGCCACTGCATTTGAGTTCTACTTCCTTTACTGTGGGAGCAGGATTAGACCCAGAGTTGTGGTCTGTAAGTGGGACTGGCTGCTTTCGTGCTCCCACCAAAAATACTTGAGCTTCTGTGGCCATGATGCCTTGGGAGCTGTTGGCCTCCCCGTGTCACCAGCTCAGCCCCATGGCTTCTAGCACACTGTCATGTCCACACAAGGAGTTTGTAGCTTAGCACTGAGGTGCATCCTTGCAGTTATCCAGGAGACTTTTGGGTCAGGCTGGGGCATCTTGGAGTTCAGCTGGAGGCTTGTAGCAGTGCTGGGCTTTTGTGGGCTGTCCTAAAAGACTTGTTCTGCTCGTGCTTACCCTAGAAGCTGCTGGCTTTGAGAAGCGTGGGCAGCTGTGGGGCTTACTGCTACACCAGAGAGCCTCAAGGACTGAGGCAGAAGCCTGTGGTTTTCAATGCCCACCTCCTAAGGCAAAGAAGGAGACAGATGCAACATTTGTGGAGCTTTCTGTGCCCACACCCTTGTTAAAACTGCTGCAGGGAGGCTGGGAAACCTGGTCCAGAGAAAAGCCATCTGTATCTGCCACTTGGTGCAGTGCTTTTCCAAGGGTCGAGTTTATCCAGCATCTGACTGCTTGCACTCCACAATGAGTCATGAAGGTGGAACCTCGACTCGCTCCAAACTAAGTAAACAACTGAAATTAAGTCCATCTTTTCTTCCTGTGCTAGGAGACCATTGTTTGGGTCTCCAATGCACAGAAGGGGCTGTGCCTGTTTAAGGCCAGATGTGGAGTTGACTGTATTTGGGTTGTCCCTTCCCCTCTTGCTTCCCAGTTCTATGCAAGGTCAGTGTGGTTTTTGTCACGTCAGGACTCTTGTGCCGGGTTGCTGTGAGCGGTGAACAGTGTAAGGGATGGAAACAGACAAAATCAGTCTGGGAATTTCACTTCCCATTGCAATGTCAGAAGGGATGTATATAGTTACTAGCAAACACATCAATGGAGGGAATGACCCAGCTGCATTTTGTTCAGTTTTTCCCCTGCTTTAAATCACTTCTGGCCTGTTGTAAATGGTAAAGCAACATATGAATTTCTTAGCTCAAGGGTTATCTCCTGCAGGTGTTTCCCCTTCCTCCAGTAATGCCTTGTTTCTTACTCAGAAATAGAAAGTGTGAAGATGGCCAAGCAAAAGCAAAAAGCTGAAGCCAAGCGGAAAGCAACACCTGTGGTGGGAGACATGCAGCCCTTGATGGAAGCCCTGCCTGAGCTCTCTGACCTGACCGTAGGTCGCAGGGGCAGGAACCCTCTCAAAAGGTATGTGCTATTTAGGGATGGGCTGTGTATTTCCCTTCTTCCTGCGGGATGAAGTGTCCTTCAGCTCAGCTTGTAGCTAAAGGCATCATCAGGAGAACAGGGTCTCACTCTCAACTCTATTTTAACCCTTTCCATGCTTCACTTGACACAAGAGAAAAAGATGAAACGTATCTTTCGAACCCACAGCTAAGAGAGGAACCATATTGCACAGATAAGGCTTGGTATGAGACAGGCTGGGAGCATCCAGACGTCGTGGAAGTTGCAGGAGTGGCACACAGATGTCCACATTGTAATGCTGCTGAGCTCACCTAATAACCTGGGCTTGTGATGTTGCAGACTAACATTCCATCCATCCAGACCTTCAGCCAGGTTTTATCCTGAGGCAGTTGAAGCCCTTTGAGCAGAGCCCTTTGTGGTCTGGCCAGAATCTTTGTTGTCTTGTAGTGTGACGTTGGCCAAGAGCATGGCTGAACTGGCTGTTCCCTGTGCACTGTCAGCTCTCTCTCTCCCTGTCCGAGACCTTTGCCTCTCCTTTTAGAAGCCCGAGTTGGCACAGTGGAGGTGGGAGTTTGACATGGGCTGATGTCACCTGCATTGCCTGTGACCTGCTAACCCAGAACCAGCCCCACCTTGGTACTGGCATGGAGGAGTTACAGGCTCTTTTTCCCCTTGCTGGTTTCTGGCTTCCTGGATGTCTGTATAGAAGTGTTTGAAATAATCAGAGGAGGCTTTTATAGGATTTGAATCATTACAGAAAGGAAGGGTAATACTCTGGTGATTTGTCAGCAGTATTAATAAAAGATTAGATTCTCCAGGAATTTGATCTCCTGCAGGGTAAAAGTGTATTAAAGGGAGGTTTTTATTCTGTTTTGTAATGAATGAAGGCAATGAAGTGTAATGAAGCTGGGCTGCTAACAGGGTTCAAGTGAACAGGCAGCATGCTGGTGGTTTTGAGGGGAAATCCAGCCAGGAATGTACTCTAGAATAACTTTCTTTTAGGTTTTGTCACCCTCTGCAGAGCTGCTCAACTCTGAAGGGACTGCCATGGCAACTTGGTGGCACACATGTTTGGCAAGCCCTGCTCTGGTGACCATGGGTTGCCATCCAGCTTGAGAAAGGATTTTCCTGAGCTGCTGTGAGCATTCCAGGCTAACTAGGATCAGAAGTTTTTTCTGTGCTGAGCTGTTAAAAATGAGGAGAGGGAGAGGAGAGGAAAATGAGCAGGAGCTGATTGAATAGAGGGGTGATGGAGATAAGTGACATGAAGAAATGTGAGGCAAGGGGAATAAGAAGAAAGGAAGAATGGGGAGGAAAAAAGGCAAAATAAGAAGATGGAGGGTAGCATGCCAGAGAGGGAAATACGAAGAGGAGTTCACTGTAACAAGAGACCAGATCCTGCTGTCTTGAAGAGCTGATGAGAAACTGTTGTGTTTCCTGACATTTGGGGCAGATCAGGTGGGAGTGGCCATAGCCCCCAGCAACCCACCAGTATGGAAATATTTCTCCTTGATTCCTGCCCCAACAGAGAGGTGGGATGCAGGCCCTCTTTCTTCCCTTTGGCCTGTGTGCTGGGCTCTGCTTCAGGGCAAACTGGGGAGGAGCTACCCCGCGGAGGCAGACCCTTTTCCAGACCTGTTTCTCCTGTTAACTTTCATATCTGTGTAATCCTGAAGAATGGAAATTTCTTCTCCTTTCTTTAATGTCCAGTTCAACCAGCAGCTCCCCTTGTGCACCACAAGTCCCAAAAGCAGTCTCTGCCCTTCCTGCTTGTCCCTTGCTAGGGTTCAGCACTGGCTTTGTGGTAAATCTCTGCTGCTGCTTGGCATTAGGCACCACGATGGGATTACACCTCTGGTCTCCTTGGACTTTGCCCAGGAATAAGGAATGCCTAGAGAGATGGTAGATCTGTATCTGTTGCTGTGCCTCTTCTGCATGTAGTACACCATCCTGCACATTATATCCCAGTGATCCCATGCAGGAACCAAAGCAGGGCTGGCAGCTCCCTCCTCTTGCTGAGTATCCATGGCGCTCCCTGTAATGGATGGCTACGGAGGCTGAAGCTCCGTGGCGTCAGCAGGGAACATGAGCTGTACAGAGGTGGCATGTGTGGTGGGGAGGTTCGATGGAATCTTTTCTCTAAGCAACAGGATCAGTTTGACCTGGAGGTCAGTGATAAGCAGAAAGTGATCTGAGCACGGACAGCTAATGACCGGTTCTGGCACTGAACGATCTGGTTTTCCTGTAATGCCTCCTGCTCTGTCAGCCTTGGGTGGAAGGAGTTTGCATTTCCATGGAACGTCTGGCTATGGAAATAATTGCCTTTCAGGACAATTTCCATGCAGGACAATTAATTACCTGTCCTTTCTGGGAAAGCAGATGCAGAAGCCCTGGACTCTTTCCATCTCCACAGCCATTGTTAAGTTAATGGTCTAACACTCACTTGTTTTGTTTCTTCTCTCCACAGCTACATGAAAGCAAAGGCAGAACCAGCAGACTTCTGTCTGATGAAACAAGCTCAGAAACATCAGCTCCTGTAAGTACCCAGTCGTCAGTGTCCAGTCCCTGCTGAGCCTTGCAGAATGGTTGAGACTGGAAGGGATCCCTAGGGGTCACTGGGTCCAACCCTTGTACTCAAGCAGGGTCACCTAGAACTGGTTGCTCAAGACCCATGTCCACATGGCTTTTGAATATCAAAAAGGATAGAGAACTTAAAGGTTTCCAAGTAACTCCTGGACTTAGTCTGGCAACTCCTTATTCCTCTGTATAATCTGTTGGATAGTTTATACTGCCGTCAAGAACTTCATTCTTCCTCAGCACAGCTCTCCTGGGGCTAGGCTCTGTGATCTGGCAGTGTTTGCTTTCTTGTTTCCAAGATTTCTGTCAGTTTTGAGCCATTCAGCTTCAAATTGAGGCTGAACAGTCAGGCTACAGATCCAGCACTGCTCTCCATGAATACCCTTCTCTGTCAGAAACAGGCCAGTGTTGGTGCTGGGATGCCTTTCTTGCTCAGTTCTGCCTTTCTTTACTTTTTGGTGGTCTGTGAAGTCTGTGCTTCTTGGGAGGGAAAAAGTTTGGAGGAAGGTCTTGAGGTTTCTTTCCCAAGGTATTAGTTCAGATGAGAGGTTCCCTAAGCCTCATCTTATTGCCCCAACCCAAACTTCAGGTTTGGCTCCTCTCTCTGTTCCTCTGGCAGGAGCATTGAAGGGAAGGGCCATACTTGGGATGGAAGTAGCTGAGTGCTACCAAGTGTGTCTCTGGCAAGGCTGTGGAGAGCCTGGCAGTCTGAGGGAGGTGGGGATGCTGTAGTGGACGTGGCTGTGTGAAAATCACAGGTTTTCTTTTATACTCCTGCTCTGTTCTTGTCCCTCCCAGCTTGCTTGATTTTTAAGATAAGGCCATTTCCCCAGGAAGCAGCTGTGACCAGGCATGCAGAGGTAATTCTGTCATGCTCTTCCCATGGTGTCCAGCTACTGTTGTATGTAGGATTACCAAGGCTCAATGTTCAGTAGTAAAGAGAGTCAGTAGATGAGCTCTCTAAAGAGAATCTGATTTTGTGCTAGTGCAATCTGAAGTCATTTTCATTCCTGGCGATTTACCAGATCCACAGTCTCTTGTTTCTGGTTTACTAGGGAAAAGCTCTAAAAAAACCATTCCCAAGTGATGCTGGACACTAATGTGATTGTTTGTGTCTCTGTGGCATGAGATCAAATCTCTGGCTCCCATGAAGCTGACAGCAATTTGAGCTTTGCCCTTGGCTAAACTAGGTTTATTCTTGCACTGTCTTTCTCTGAGATTTACACTCAGGATCACTGTGTCTCAACAGAAATCTGCTGCTTTGTGAGTTGGTCTTTATCTGCTGAGTTCCTTTCACATGAGGTACTTAGAGAACTGGTGTATTATTTTTCTTTCCTCAGAGAGGAGGAAGTGGCTCGGTTTCATGAGGTTATCACCGATCCCCAGTACAGAGCCAACCCCCTCCTGGCCATCAGCGAGCATCTCTCCAAGAGGCTAAGGCACGGGGAACAAGGGGAGCCCCTTTAGAGCTTCAGCTGGGCCCAGGCATACGCAGGCTGCGAAGGAGCACATCCTTGGCATGACCTCCCAGCCACTTCGGTCCTTGGAAGCAGTTCAGCAGATGATTAAATCCAACAGCCCTGGTTTCTGTCTGCAGGAATAACACAACTCTCTCCTGACAGGGGCAGCTGCTCCTTTAGAGGCAGTCTGCATGGAGCAGGGTGAGATTCTTGTGCAGGCATTAATCTCCCTGCAAAGTGTCTTGATACATTTGCTCTTCTTGTGCGCAGGCGCGACTTCTGAAATTGTGCCAATGGCCATGTATCTGTTTTCTGTCATTTCCTCCCCCCCTTCCTGACAACTTGAGAAGAGATTCTTGCTTGCTCCATTAGGATGGTTTCAGACCCCAAGCCCTGGAGTCCAGGAGGCTTTTGGAATTTGTCATGACCAATGCTGCTGTTCATAGACATTGTTTTCTGTGAGAAATTTAGCTTTGGAATAAACATACTTTGACACAGCACTGAGTTTGTCTGGCTCTTGTTTTCGTAAATAGGAATTCAAATATGGGTTTGTCCTTCTCTGGAAAAATGACAAATAATTGTTCCTTCCATGTGTCTAGTGAATCAGGAGACTGCTACAAGCATTGAGAAATGACTGCAGATTGTGTCTAACTCATGGACTTGCCTTCCTCCTGCCCTGGAAGCATGTGCTTCCTGTGGGTGATGCTCATCCCTTTTGGCTTTTGTCCCCTGTTTGGCCTGCCCTCTAGGAAACATCCCAAAACATGTCCAGCCAGTCATTTTCAAGACTGGGAACCTCTGGAGCAGGCCTTTCCTTTACCAAACACGAATGTTCACGAAACCCCAGTGAATTTTCATGGGGGTCAGCTGAAGGCAGGGCCATTCCTTATTGGAGATGATCCTGATTTGACACCCAAAAATATCAGTGCTGTCTTTTGAACCATGGCAAAAGTTTATTGACGCTTTTTAACCTCGGGAAAGCAGCATGCTGCAGTTGACTGTGACCCAAGGTACTGTCTGAAACCAGCTGCAATGAGGGTGGCTGGCACCTTGATCATACCTGCCTTGCCTCACTAGTAATGCTGCTGCTGTTCTCTCTCTAGGCTGGCACTGTTGAACAAAGGCTTTGTCTGGTGCCTCTTCGCTCTGGCAGTACAGACACTGCCCCTGACTCTGCATGTTAGAGAAATGCCACACCTCTTCCCACAGGGCCTGGCAGGAGCTTCCTGCTGGCAGAGGCCGCGGAGAGATGCTGACTGTGTCCCGTTCTCCACCCTGTTGCTCTCAGACTGGCCAGCCTCAGGTGCAGCCATCCTTGTGTTGAAAGGGAGAGAAGGTGAGAGATGAAGGTGAAGACATGCAAGAATTGAGATTGTTGAGCCTGGACAAGAGAAATCTCTGAGGAGACCTTAAAGCCCCCCCACCCCCAGTGCCTATAGGGGCTCCAAGAGAGCTGAAGAGGGGCTCTGGACAAGGGCCTGGAGGACCAGGACAAGGGGGAATGGGTGCACACTGCCAGAGGGCTGGGTTAGATGGAATATTGGGAAGAAATTGCTCCCTGTGAGGGTGGTGAGGCCCTGACACAGGTTGCCCAGAGAACCTTTGGCTGCCCTATCCCTTGAAGTGTTTAAGGCAAGTTTGGATGGGGCTTGGAGCAACCTGGGATAGTGGAAGGTGTTCCTGCCTGTAGCAGGGTGTTGGAACTGGATGAGGTTTAAGGTTCTTTCCAACCCAAACCATTGTATAATCCTCCCATTCTATGATTTTAAGTACAAAGGAGGATGGCAAACTGGAAGCAGCAGTGAGATAAGAAAAGGAACAGTAACAGTGACAATATTAGTAACAAAGGAGTACAAAAGAGGGGGTGATTCATGTACAGAACTGCTCACCCAGACCCTGGGACAATGAACGATGGGAGACAACGCTGCTGTTTTTCTTCAACTGCAGGCCAGAGAGTCCCTACCCCCCACCCACCCTGGTGATGGTGTGAGGTAGTATGGAATAATCCCTGGGTCCTGGCCAAAACTTGGACATACCTCTGCAAAACCAGCTACAAGCACTTTGGAGCCCCCAAAAGCATCACTTTCATGAAGGGCTCTGTGTGTGTAGCTCTTTCCAGGGTGTCACCAAGGTCCCTACCCCTCAGGCTGCATGTGGATTTCCCAGCACCTTTAGGTGGCTACAGCCAGAGCTGGTCACTGGAAATTTGGACACCAACAGTGCAGTTGTCCAGCACTTTTTCCTTACTCAGCCTGTGTGCTGAGTCCCATTCTTTCCCTTCAAAGCTCTGGGAGCCAACAGAACTGAAACCTCCTTATCTGGGAAGTAAAGGGGTGACTGACCCAGTGGAGGTGTTGAGCAGGGTGACCCCCCTTTCTAATGCCTAGTAGCTGTCTCCAGGTGGAGGCATTGGGCCAGTGGTCCCCCTCAGTACCTCCTGTACCCGTGCTTGGTGGCCCTTGATCTGCATGCACAGCATTACTGTGCAACACATTCACACCTTCCCTTCACCTTGGATGGGCCAGCGAAGTCACTCAGCTATGTGTGTAGCTCTGAGCCTGCTGTTTGGAATTGTTGGTCCCCCGGGAATTTAGCAGCAGTTAAACATGTGAGTGTTTAGTTCACAGCCTGCTGCTGCAGGCATCTCCTGCCCCCGCCATCTGAGCAGTTGAGCAAAGGACTTAAAATCTGCCAGGAAACAGGCGTCTGAGACATAGAGTCGCCTTCGCAGTTGGCATGTTTTCAGGATGATAAAAGCTTTCACGCCTTTTTTTTTTCTTTTTTAGATAGCAGGGTGGGAAAAAAATAGCTTCCAAGCTGTAAGGAGTAGTTGTGCCAGAGGGGAGGGTGGGGGCCCAACCCAGCAGCTCCAGACTTGGCAAGAAGTGAGTAAGCAGCGAATGCACCACAACTCGGGACTGGAGAAATTTGGGGCTACTTTTTTGAGCTGTTCTCTTTCTTGCTGGGGATTTTGCCTTTTGCAGGCTGTTCATAGAGCTGTGTCTGAAAGTGGGAGCCAGGGTATCCTGTCCATCTGGTGGTACCAGTGGATATTTTCAGCTACACACAAAGCAGTGGGTGGAAGGGGATTCTCCCTTCTCAGCAGCTCATGGGTAGTATTGTTGGTGTGCAGGAATATTTTTTAATATCCCTGTTCTTACTACTCCCACGTTTCTCTGTGGTACCAGCGATGGCCCATTGGTTGGTTCCTGCTGGAGCAGGGCTTGCATCAGGGCAGCAGCACAGCTGACAAAGGTGCAGTGAGTCACACAGACCTGGTCTCAGCCTTTTGTCTAACCCAAGGAAGTCCCTTGGGTTGTGAGCACATAGCCTACCTCCTTCTTCCTTCCGCTTGCTGGCTTGTCTGCCCTGGAAAGTTTTCCTTACAGACCTCATACATGTCCCTGTCATCTGTGGAAAGTATGACTTTTGCCAGGTAGAGATCCCTTATGCTTACACTCTGTTCGAAGCCATGAGCTGCCTTATGTGCCCATGGCTTTCTTTGTTCCCCTGGAGCTAAGCATGTGAGATGGCTTTTGCCAGCCCTGTCAGCCTTGGCACAGAGGTACATGCTGGTGCTGTGGGTATTGGGGTGGAGCTGGCTGCCTCCCAGGCTGCTAGGGAAACCGTGTGGCTGCTGGGATCCAGATGGCTTGTCCCAAGTACTGGCTGGGAGCAGTGGGACTGGGAGGCTGCCATGGGTTCCTTGAGATCACTCTCCCCTCCACCAGCTGACAGCAGGCCCTGGGTCATGCCATGGCCTGGTGCAACTCCAGCCCTCAGCTACACATCCTATGCTGTACTTAAGGTGCCAGTGGCAGCTGGTGAGGAGCAGTAGGAATATTGGGAGCATTGGGTCTCTGCTGCAGTTTGGTTGCTCTTCTCTGCTCCCTGGCTAGGGTACACTGAGACTGACTCCCTTCCCATGCATGTCTTCACCCCAGCCACCAGTCAGTCTGACCTTTGAGCCTCTGTGGGTCATTTGCGAGTGTGTCTGTAGGTTTGCTGTCTCAGGGTGAGGAGTTGTCTCCCAGGTCACAAAAAAAAGACCTGCACTCCTCACTCTTCCGTAACCTCGCACGTCACCAGTCACATCTCAGCCCGTAGGAGAGTCTGCTTGGGGCACCTTGCCAGGAACATGGCTGCAGGTGTCGACAGACCCCTCCGGCTATGGTGATGGTCCTCAACAGTCCCACTGTGGGCAGCGTGGCTGACCCAGCACTCAGGGAGCTCCAGACAGTTGAAACTCCAGTGTCTCCTGCTCCTTCTGGCCCAGAATGTGGCTGGCAGGGCAGAGACTTGGCACTTCTGCCCTTCTATCACTCTTGCATGCTCCAGCATGTGCAGCAAGCTCTTTCCCTCCCCACATGCTCTCTTCCCTGGCTGATGCTTACATTTCCCACACTTGTATCTGTTTCTTTTGCCCTTTATTTACCTCTGAAACCAACCCAAGATAGATTCCTGCAGGAGCAGCTTCAGGGAACCTGAGGAAATACAACTGTATTGATTGAGCTGCATGATGGTTTTGGAAGCAGATGAGGTTGGCACCAGCAACTCCTTTCATTGAGGTGTTGCACAAGAGAGGGGCAGAGGTGAATCACTTGATCCAGCCTTTGCCTCAGAGCACAGCCCCGCTTGTCCCTGCCCAGAAGCACAGGTTTCACCATGGCCTTTTTGCCTTTGTCCGTTTGCATCACTGCCCTTGGTGGCCATCCTGCATGGATATGCTGTCACAGTATTGTGTCCTGGCCTTTTCAGAGCACTCAGGTAGGATGCATTGGACCTTCCCTTGAGAAATGGAGTCCTGTTCCTGCTCTTCACTTCCTGACCTTTCACCAGTTACTAATCCCAGGAGGGCTCTACCTGTTATCCCATGGCAGCTCAGTTTCTTTAAGAGCTTTTGAGTATTCTTTAAGTGCTTAAGAGCATTGTCATATACCATTTTGAAATCCCCATAATGTCCGGTTAATTGGATCACCCTTATCTCCATGCTCACCATTTCCTTGCGAGGGAAACCATGCCCTGCATGCTGGCTCTTCCCAATTCGAAAATTATCTGGGATCTGCTGATTGTGCTCTGAACCATGATTGCTTTAGTGTGAGGTGTTAAACTTGGATTTGTGTTTTTAGTTTGATGAGCAATTTAATCCTATGCAAACATTTTTTCTGGGAGAGGCAGTTGGTGTGTGGCTCTGTGGTTTCTTTCCATCTAGTCCTGATGCCTCATTGGGCGCTCTGGCAATCCAAACTGGGATTGGCATCAGAAGTGGCATTGCTGATGGGGACAAGGATTTTTCTGGTCGCTTTTTTTTCCTTAACCGATTCAATTTTTCCTTACGAGGAAGCTGTTAAACAGTGCAAACAAAACACAGTGGCTTGCCAGCAGCGTTTTTAAGATTTAGACCTTTACATCCAGATGCTCTGAGATTTTCCAGACTGCTTGATTCCAAGTAGGGTGCATAAAATATCATCTAAGGGTTTCTCTCTGCTTTAACGATTGGTGTTTTGTGCCAGATAGGGTGTGTTGGCGACCCTGTTTGAATTCAGTGTGATTTGTACATGGACCATACAGGTCTGCCTGTATCTGCTCCTTCTGGCTCGTCATCCCCAAACATCCGGGGAGCTGTAGTTGTCCCTGATGGTGCTACCCCAGGGCAGTGAGGAGTGGGATCTTGGATCCATGCTCAGTGTACCTGAATTGAGAATTTCTGTGGTTTAATGCAGTGCAGGTTCTCTTGGAGACTATGTAAGCCATGACCAGGGGCTTTGCTGCTTGTCTGTCTGCTCAAGGAGTGTGTAGGATGCAGTTTACTGTAGAGGATGTTGATAGTGGCATGTGACACGTTGTTTGCCTGATGCTCCCTGGACTTGGTTTCAGCAACACAAGTAGGAGAGGAAGCTTAGACAAATAAATGTCCCAAACAGGAAGGGAACAAATGTCAAGTCCCGAGCAGGTAAAAGCAGATGATGCCAGGATATCCTCCCAAGCGAAGGAGATGAAGGAAGAGATAATCACCCCAGCGAAGGCACCCCTTTGTTCCAGCTCAGTCAGCCCGGGGGGATGGACAGACCGTTCTCAGCTGAACAGTTGATCTGTATTTAAAGTGTGGTTTGTCCGGCTTTAGCAGGCAGTGTTTGAGGGATTGATGGACAAAAGCTAACCCACGCAAGGGGAGAGGCAAGAAGAGTTGCTTCACTGGGCAATGTTGCTACTCCTGGCCCCCTGCTCTCCACAAGCTCAGCAGGGAGGAAGGGGGCTGCTCAGAGCCCGGCCGTGGGACAGGGCCACAGGGGCATCAGTGCCTCCCACAGCTGCGAGGGCTGCAAGCCCAGACAGCCTGATGGATTTATGAACACACCCACATCCCTGGTGCCAGGGCCCGGAGCCGTGCCCGCGACTCTCGGCTGGAAGCAGTGTTGGTGCTCTGGGCAGAGGGCGTGTGGCTGTGTTTACAGCTGTTTTGGATAGGCTTTGTCTGAATGCGTTTACAGCTGTCCTGGGTACATATAATCACTGCTCACCAATGTGATGGTTCATCTAAACACCTTCCACTTCATTGGTAAAACAACCCCTGCCTGTCTCATGAACCCATTTGCTTTGGGAGCAGGAGGTGTTACTATGGGCAGACACTTAACTCTTACAACTGTTGATGTTCCTTCACCCGTCTTTTGGCCCTGTGTGTAAAGGTAGAGCTCATGCTGCTTTTGGGGGTGCTGTCCCCACAATGCCTGTTGGTGATGGTGGGCTCCAGGTGAACACTGCAATGCTCATCATTGCTAAGTGTGCAGTGCAGGTGCATCAGGTAAGCAAAGGATGCTGCAGGCACAGGGTGAACTCTGGATGCTGCTGCTGATAGTGACCAGCATAAATAGAAGTGGTGAACCAGTTCAAGCAATCCTTTTCCATGCATTTTTCCAACTTCTCACAGTCCATGTCTTGTGAATTTTGAGCCAGGGAGGTTCTTGTACCTGGATAGCACTTGCTGGATCTTGCTTTCAGTTTTTCCTCCTTCTAATTCCCCATGTTAACTTTACTTTTTAAATTTTTTTTACCATTCCTTGTCACAATTCCACAAACAGTCAGCTTAGTCTGTCTTGGTGCCAGAGCCTGGCAGCTGGGCACTAACAGCCAGCCTACACTGCACCTCTTCTGCCATGACCAGAACCTCCCTAGATGCTCATGGTTTAAAAATTGGCCTTGTTTCAGTCACTGAGCAGGTTGGTTCATGATCTGTTGCTGGGCAGTGCTCAGACTGTCCCCAAGGCAGTTCTGCACTTTGGCTTCTGGTCCTGCCTGCCCCCTGTGACCCCAAGGGGACATTTTGCCATGGATGGCACCACACAGCCCCATGCCTATGACTACCCAGCCTGGGGATGTGAGAGGCTGAGGGGGAGCCAGAGTCCTTCCTCTGCCCTGTACCACAGAGGAGTCCTTTTAGGTGGGGTGAAAAAACAGACCATTGATGCTCATGTGAAATTGCATTGGATGTCACTCTTCCTCCAAACCCACGGATGGAGATCCCTGTGGATGGAGATCCCTGTCTCTGGGACATGTCCCCAGCCCAGTGTGGGGCCCTCCCTGTCTTGGGGCTGCCCTGCTCCAGCTCTTCCCTTGGATGACATGAGGCAGGGCACTCTGCTTGGGCTATCACCTGATCTGTGTGCTCATAAGCATCCTGCCTGTAGACCGAGCTTAGGACACTGTGTAGGCACAAGGACACACAAGGACACATTAAAAAAAAATCTACACAAGCAGATTACTGCAAGAGGAGCTGCCAGACTGCCTTGAAGCATGTGCTGGCCTTAGAAATTCATGTTACAGACCATTTATGAAGCAGCTGAATCTTTGATTAGGCAGCTGTGGTCCCCAGTCATCCTACAGCAGCAGCCACCACCCTAGTGAGGATCCCATTGTCCTTCCACAGGACTGCCAGCTTGCCACTCTGCAAGGAATGGGTTAAACATCCTCCCTCCTTCTTTCTGCAGCATGGATTTGGAAGCAGGTTCTTCAGTCTTGGCAGCTGCTCCACCGAGGATCATATGGCGACAGCAGGGGGAAACTACCAAGGTTGGATCTGCTGCCAGGGCTTTTCAGGGATGCAGCTTCTGTTGGGTTGGTGGCACAGAATGGTGGAGGAGGTGCTGGGTCTGGCAGTGCATCACTACATCCTCAGGTGAGGTTAAGGACTCTAAAAGTAGGTCTGAATGAACTGGCATGCCAGATGCTATGTGTGTCTCCAGTATGGTGGATGTGGGATGGAAAATCCATATTGCACAACTGTGCACCAGGACTGGCACACAGGGATATGTTCAGCACATGTGGGGACCCTCAAGGAGCAAGACCAGTTTGCAAATCATGTTTCCCTGAGGTGGAAAATCACTGTCAGAGTGTGGAAACCGTGAAGCTGCTTTTTGCTTGTGGTGGTTGAAATGTGCCATGCTCACTTCTATGAGTGACAGCCTAATATTCCTGATTTCCCAGGACTTTGATGAAAAAAACATTGTTCAAGAGCCATTCATTTATGAAAGTGGGTTTACAGGAAACAAACCAAGCCAAAAAAAGCCCAACCAACCAAAAAAAAAAAAAAACCCATACCAAGGTTTGAATGATTTGGAAAATGGGATGTTTCATAAGCACCAGCAACTGAGTCACAGTGGCTTGGCTCAGCTCAGCAAGGCCAGTGCTGTTTGGGGCAGGAGCCCCTTTCATCCCACAGTGGCAGGGAGCCAGCTGATCCATGATGGAGTTGGGTCTACCATTGAATGGGATGGGGAGCCTGGGAACACACTGTGTCTCCCACCCCACCGTTGTCCCTGCCACATTTCAGGGTCAGGTTGGAAGGGACCACTGTGAGTCACCTGGTCCAACCTTCCAGCTCAGGCAGGGCCATCCCAGAGCACGTGGCACAGGATTGTGTCCAGAAGTGATTTTTCCAACACCCTGGTGAGACACAACCACTTTGGCCAGTGACACGGAGGTGGAACTGAGGAAGGTGGTTTCATTTCATGGCTTCACTGCTGATCCTAAGGCAGGGGAAAAATGCAGTAGTTAGTGTTAAATTCCGTGAGCTTAAAATAGGATAAGAAAACACAGGCATTCCCGGAGGTGAAGGCATCAGCAGCCAAAAGCAGCCTGCCCGTTTGTGCTGCTGCTCCGGAGCAGTGCAGAGGCGAAGGGTTGTGCCTGAGAGAAGGAAGTATAAAAATAGATTGTTGTTTCCAGCACTGGCTTTTGTGCTGGTCCTCTTTGCCCTCCCTGTGAACACCTACATGTATCCTTACCCCACCAGGAACAGGGAGAGAAGGAAGAAGCCACGAGCCACTCAGTGCTGCACCCAGAGCCCATGCTGGGCACTGAAGGGACATGGTAATATGAGTGTCACCACCCAAATACTCTGGAGAAACAGGTGAGAAAGCACACAGAGTTCTCAGCATGAAGTTTTAGTAATGCTAAGGTGGTTAATGCAGCAACACGTGTCAACACATACCCAGGACCAGAGGAAACAGCCTCAAGCTGTACCAGGGGAGGTTTAGATTGGATATTAGGAAAAATTCCTTCACTGAAAGGGTGGTCAGGTAACCTCAAAGGGACAGAAAGCTGGGAAAGTTAAGATTTCTCTTTGACCAGTTGATGTCTGTGGTCAATGGTGGCCAGGAATGAGATGTTAGGACATGATGAAAGTGCTCTGAAGGGCAGAGACGAGGAGTGATATCAGGCTACAAGCCTGAAAACTCACAAAAACTGGGAAGAGCAAGGCCAGCATTGCATTCCTGTGTGTCCTGCTGCATCCCATGAGCTGGGCTTGGTTCAGGACCTGCAGGTGTCTTTAAACTGCAATGACCTTCAGTGGTTCTAAACTGACAGTGAGTAGATTAGATTGGATATTGGGACAAAATTTGTGGCTGTGAGGGTAGTGAGGCCCTGGCACAGGTTGTCCAGAGAAGCTGTGGTTGCCCCATCCCTGAAGTGTTCCAGGCCAGGTTGGACGGGGCTTGGAGCTACCTGGGATAGTGGAAGGTGTTCCAGGCCAGGTTGGACAGGGCTTGGAGCTACCTGGGATAGTGGAAGGTGTTCCTGCCCATGACAGGGGGTGGAGCTGGATGAGCTTTAAGGTGCCTTCCAATCCAATCCATTCTGGGATTCTATGTCAAGAGCAAAATGCACATCAGAAACCTGCTCTCCAGGTGATCACATGCCTTTGTTCTAAGCCTGCTGTCACAAATAGCCAAGTTTTAAAGCAATTATTTAATGCTTTTAGGATCCCCTGTACCGCAGGAGGCTGAAGCCCTAACAGACAGAAAGGGCTATACACGTGGTAGAAGCACTGATGAACTTTTCTGATGGTGTTTGGCTGGAAATCCCGCACTGCTTTCTGGAAAACACTGTTTGGCCTTTTCATCTTGGCATGGTGGGATGCACTCGGACTCGGACACGGACACGGAAGCTGCATCCAGGATGACGCTGGAATGGCAGAAGCTCAGTCCTTGGGCCCCGTGAGGGGTGCTGGATGCCCCCGGCCGCTGCGGAGGCTGGTGCCAGCAGCCCTTCGGGTGTGGGGGACGCGAGAGGTGCGGGCATGCCTCCCGGCGTTCCGGGCGGCCCCGGCGGGGACGGCCCGTGGGCGCGGGGGCAGCGAACCGTGCATCGCGCG
>VYZT01008960.1:19446-37316 GCA_013400735.1 Pomatostomus ruficeps
GGCCGCCCGACCCGGGGGCAGCTCCCCAGCGGGACCGGCCGCTCGGCACGGCGCCTGCCCCGGCCGCTCCGGGCAGCGGGGAAGCTCTTGTACCCGGCACCCGCTGCCGCGCGGGGTGGTTTGGCCGCCCTGCCCTTCTCCCGGTGCCCCCCGAGCCGCCGCCGTGCTCCTCCGGCGTCGCCGGGTCCGGCCGCCCCCGGCACCGCCACCCGCCCTCTGCAGTGGGGAGGCGGCGCGTCCTTGGAGAGCAGCTCGGGCGTGAAACGCGGCTGCACATCCCAGCGCCTTTCCTTCCCGGCTGGATAACCCCCCAGAGACCTTTTCCGTCTGTTGCCGTGGCCCCCGGTGGGTTTCGTTGTTCCTTCAGGATCTGTGCTAGAGCAAAACTGCAGTCGTGAGGTCTGTGATTGTGATTTTTAAAAGTCTGGTTTGCTTAAAAAACGGAAGCAAGAGGCTTCCAAGGGGCGTCTGTCTGGTGCCTGGTGACCGAGGGGCACCGCTGGCCTGGGCCACCCCTGGTCTCTGCTCATCTCCACCTTGTACCTCTCAGCACTCAAGTGAGGGAAGCACTGCCCATGCCAGAGAGGGCCTCCAGAGCTTTCAGGACTCTGCACTCAGGCTGGTGAAACTGCAGAATCGATGGATGAGCCACCATCAGCCATGCTGGTCCTTGACCTGGGCTTGCTTTCTTTCTGTCTTTCTTTCTTTTTTTAAATTTTTATAACCTTTTTTTGGTGGTATATAAAAGAAAAACCAACTTGATGTATTTTTTAGCATAAACAAGATTAGGGTCTCATTTCCTACTCTTTTTTGTTTTATCCAAGTGATAGTGAGCTTACTGGAGCTATTGGGATCCCACAGGCACCCTGCTCTGTGAGTTACTCTGTCACTGCTGAGAATGAAGTTGTAGCGTTGTTCTTGGAGCTGTTTTATGCTGGAGAGTGGCAGCAGGCCGATCTGCCCGGATGCACAAGATGTTTAGAATAATTAGTGATGGAATACTCTTTTAAAATAATTGTTTGGGTTTATCTAGCACTCAATTGTAGCGATATCTACCTCTAAAAATAGGCAGGCCTCTGTGTAATGAGCCTCATAGTATAAACAAGTCACATCTTGAATGACTGTTGTTACTTTTGGGATGTCCGAGATAGATGCCTTTAGGGGTTTTGCCAAATCTTCTAACTCTTTTTTTCCTTCTGCAGTGAACTATGTTTCTTGGCCCTTACGTGGTGTAGTTGTGTGCACTGACCAGAGGGAAGGCTCAATAACCCTTGCTGTTCAGGACTGGCAGAGCTGCACAGAAAAGCTTCCCACTGTTCTTCTGGCAGCCCAAGGCTGAGCAGTCCTGGTTTTTCCGTGAAATCCATGCTCACATGGAGATGGCTAGCAGTGGGTTCTGACAGGTGATTGTGCATCGCCCCTGCTCTGAGGCACTGCCCTCCATGAATTCAGTGCAGAGCCCTGTTTATCTGTATGCCGAGGCCCTGAGACCTGGACAGAGTAGCTCAGGTGTGATCCTGGCTGTGCTGCTCCTTCCTGGGATGCTTTCCCCAAGTTTCCCAAGGTGCAGCTGCATGAGCACACTGTTCTTGCTTCCAGGAGTTAGGAGCAAGGATGGCACGAGGAATTTCCTTACATTTTGCTGTGTGGTTTATGAGAGTGTGACGGATGAGCATTTGCCCAACCTCTCATGCGCACATGCTTTTTGAAGTTGGTTTTCAGCATCCAGCATGCTGGCTGAGGCTTCTGTGTTGCTCATGTTCAAGAGCACTGGCTCCTCAGCTTGAGAGAGAAAAAATAGCCAACTTTTCCAGCAGTAGATGTGTTTGCTGTATGAGCACTTGTTTTCTGACAAGGTACCAGAGAGGAAATTGTGCTCAGTATTTGAAACAGGCATGTCTCATAGCTTTGGTCACCCTGTGCTCACAGACCTCAACCCACTTTAATATTGCCCCCAGTTATCCAGATTTATTTCCTCATTTGGAAGTTTAGTGCCTTTTTGTGGGCTGTATGTGTTTTGGGAATGGAAATGCAGTTCCATAAGCCCTCAGTGGCAGGCCTATGGCTTGCTATGAGCACAAGGGTCTTCTGGAGTACTTTAATAAAAGTACTAAATGGGACCGGCGTTTAGTTAAAAATAACTAAATGGGACTTTTTTTCTCTTCTAAAAGCCACCCATGTTTTGGTTGAAGTGAGTAAAACTTAAATGGCTGGGCCTACTAGCTCAAGCACAGTTTGGGACTGGGACCAAGTCAGGCTCTGCTGCTCCCTACCAAACTCATGTCTACACTTGGCAAACCCCAGACTGCTGCCTCTGGTTGTTCTCTGGTCAGAGATCCTGCATGGGAGCGAGGGGTTCCTGCTAAACAGGGTGATGGCATACACTGCTGTGAGAGAGCTGTGGGACAGACCATGAGTGTAACATGCCCTCTCACCAACTCAGCATCAGTGTTGTTGAGGTGTCACCTGTGACTTGAGGAGATTTTGGGGATGGCAGTGGTGGTTGTGCTTCAAGTGGGGAACATTTCCCTGGCCGCGAGGGCTGGGTTGAGTGTGTTGGTGCTTCTAGGTGCCAGGGTGGTTTCAGGTGAGGCTGAAATGGGTTGTCTCCAGGTGCCTGCAGTGAGTGTCTTGTTAGGCTGATGTCTCTTGTATTTGAAATTGTGGGGGTGCAGGACCCTGAGGGTCTTTGCTTGGATGCCTGAGAATGTGGTCTGATGAAGAGAGACCAGAGCTCTTGCTGTTTCTGCAACTTCTGAAACCAGTAGGTGCTTGGCACGTTTGAAACTCAGGCCATCCAGCTGCTGCAGTGTGGATTTCAACTTATATTTAAGTACCAAAGATTGAAAGTCTGGGTTTGGGCTGTATTTATCAGTGGATGCTGTTATTTATGTGTCTTGGTTTTAAAGGAAATACCGCTATAGTAGAAATGCTGCCTGACACACATAAAAAAAAAAAAAAAAAGCTTGGTGAAATGATTATGTAAGCAAGTGAAATGACGTTTTAAAGCAAGTTTCTTTCCTGTTTGGAGACAGTGTGGCTTGTTTTTTTGCTCTTTCCTGCTACTTAACATTTTCAAAATCCTATTCGTGAATGTTTTTTTTATGGTAGGTATGAGAAATAGTATTTTTTTGCAATTTAAGTCCTTGAAGATGCCATTAGCAGACTCTGGGAGCTAGCAGGAGCCAGCTGTGAGTATTTGGGGCTGTAGCTGACCAAAGTAGCACAGGTGTGCATTTAAGTAATAGTTAAGGTAAAAAACCCCGAAGAAACCCGTGTAACTGCTATTACTGTGGGAGCTGAGCTCAGAGGATGTTCAGGACAGTCGTCCTCCTAAGAATGTCTGGTTGCAAAGGGATTCCGGATTTTTTTCTGTGTTCTGCTTCAGGGTCAGCTGCCAGGTGTGTCCATCCCCAAGCCGAGGGAATCCATCACCTACACAAAAGCTGCCGGGGTTACATTGCGCCGGCACGTAGGGACATAACGCAGGGCTGAGTCAGTGCTGGCTGCCCAGGGCTGTGACTCAGTGCTGTCCCCTCGCATACACAGCCAGCCCACTGCCAGCACAGCCAGGGAATAACCTCATTCCAGAGCTGTCCCCTGTGAGTATCGCCTGCTTAGAGGGGTTTGGGAATGTCGGGCTGCTTTCCTTAATTGTGTGTGATGGTGGAAGTTGATTGTTACTGAGCTTTTTTATGTGTGATCCTAAGCATCTGTGGAAGTGCCAGGGAGCTCTGAGGCAAGAAGCTTCTTCTCCTGTGTACAGTATTATGTTTTGTCTTTGTGGGTTGTGTTCTTTCTTTAAATTTTATTTTAACTTACTTATTTTTTAATTATTTTCTTAAATTTATGTGCTTGAAGAGGAAGGGTGCTTTGTTTTTCTTGTGGAGAAATGTCTTCCCTGATGCTCCAGGGTTAGGTCTCTTTGTTGTTCTGTCTCCTGAAGTGAGGAGTGCTATCTGTGCTTTTAAATCAGGATTGCTTCATAAAAAATGTCTTTATTGGGAACTCTGGCCATCTTCATGTGCTTCTAAGCTTGATTTCCCATTGCATGGCATCAATTCCCACTGCAGCATCATACAGCAGTGCCCTTGAATGCAATTGGTCAACACCTTGAAAAGTCCATCAGATTTGACAAGAGGGTGGATATGGCACAGGTAAGTACTGAGAAATTGTGTGAGCACAGGAATCTGTGAGGAGGGAAATCTCAGATGAGCACTCTGCTGAAAGAAAAGCTGTTGCTGGAGTGCAAATACAGCTATTGGACATCAGAGGATCTGTGTGGTAGTGAGACAAACAGGAAATCAAGTTTCATAAGTAGTTCCAGTAGAAGGTAGGTCCTTTTTTTCCTGAGTATCCCTTGTTTTCCTTTGTGAAAATGGAGTGGAGTGATTTAACGAGCACTCTTGCATCATCATAGGTAATAGAAGAAAAGATCTGGGTACAATCTCTCACTCTGCCCCTGGGGGCTGAAGCATGACGGAGATGAGTGAAGATTTTAAATTCCCCTGTAAAGGCTCTTGCAGGTGTTTGGGATGATGTCCTTTTATAGGTGTAGGAAAGCACCGGGGTCAGGATTTTTCTGTGCAGAGTGCTTTTGGCAGATGCAAAAGGAAGGGCAGCTCAGTGGATAGCAGAGGAACTTTTTGGGTTTAGTTTATTTTAAACAGAATGGAGTTCTTGGACCTAGGTAAGATGAAGAGTGTCTTGAATATCCTCATTTGGAGAAAATGTGAGGAATATACCATATTTTGAATTTAAAGTAGAAATCGTCCTCAGCTGGGGTGAGTTTGGTGCTGCATGGCAGAAGATACTTTCTGATTACTTTGCTGCCTGGTGTTTTTGTTACTATGATACTTTTAAGTTGCATAAACAATTTTGTGATGGGCCTTGGGTAAAATTGTGTGAGTACTCTATCAATGTGAATTTATCTTTGTTCCAAACTCTGTTTACCAATGGCTTCTCCTTTTGGCTATTAATTTTGTCATATCAACTCTGGAAAGAGATGAACTGTTTAAAATTTGATCAAAAAGACAACAATCAAGCATATAAAACACTAGTTTCTTTCATTTGTCATATATAGTGTGAAAATGAAGTTTTTACATAGGAATTGTGAGGCAGCCTCAACTAGGAGTATTTTTTTCCCATTTAGTCTGTGTAGGTTTTGAGATTTACAGAGATAATTAGTACCTGCCTCTGCTGTTCTGAAGGGCTTCTGCTGCAAGTGTTCAGTGTCTAAAATGAGGTTAATTTTTATTTAGGTTGATTTACTCAGCTCTTCAACTTTATTAGCAAATGAGCTTTTAAGCTTTCACTGGCTTTTTCCTTGCTTAGTTATGCTCTAATATTTGTGCACAGTCTGCTAGAAAACCATTAGAGGGGAAAAATACATTTGACTTCCTTCTTTAGATGCAGGTTTTATAAAATCTTGTTTACAGAGGCCATTCTGTATCAAAGTGAGCTTTAATTTTTCACCTCAAATACCGAGTAGAGATACTGAGTATTTCAAACAACTCTAAAACTCTTTAGATGGCTCCCAGTAAGAGCATAGTAGGATCTTTAATTAAAAAGCATGATTAGCTCTGTATTTTCATTAATAAAATTTGCAGATTAGGTAGAAAATAAGTGTAGCCAACTCTAGCAGAAGACCCCAGTTAGGGATAATATAAACACTGAGGTCCAGCCCACAGATCATGAAATTTATGCAGCAGAGATTACCAGGGACTTCCTTATTGAAGGAAAATACCTCTGTAGGCTTGGTCTGAGGGAGGAGTATAGTCCTCTAGGTGATGGAGCTTTAGTGTGGTCCACAGGATAGGAAGAAAAAAATGCATTCTGATCAAAACTGGACTAAGATAACACATTTTAATGCTGCTTTTGGCCTTAGACTTGCCATGTTTTTCACAGCTAAAGATAAAGGATCAGTGCTGGTATATTTAAACCTCTGAAAAATGAGAAGAATTAATATAAGCTGATGGCTGAACTGTGCTTTGTTTGGGAGAAACTTGTAATAAAGCTGGCTCTGTGGGGGAACCAGGGTTATATCCCTCCTCCATTGCCTAGGTTTTAAAGCTTACTCTTGACGTGCACAAGTAGCTCACACTGGGAGACCGAAGGAGGAGGAGATCACTTCTCTTTTGTTGGATGCTTACTCACTTTTTAACCCTGATAGCCTTTGGTCAAGTTTACACCTGGAAAGCACTTTGTAGCATGTGTGTTTTCCACAGTGTGGAAATTACAAAGGGGTATTAAGTAGGGAGAGATCTCCTTCAGGATAGCTTCTGAATCTGGAAGACAAATGGCATTTTTCTCCCTTAAATTTTGGTAGTTTTGGTAGCTAAAACTTGTCAGATGGTTGAGCAACCCCTTTTGGATGCTGACTCTGTGCAGGTTTGCAGTGCCTTGGACCTGTTGCCTGTGGAGTCTGCACAAAGTCTGGGTGTTGTTCATAGGTGTGGAGCCACAGGCAACTGCACAGACATATTCTCTGTTAGACCAGAGTTGTTTTTTCCAGCTAGACTAGAGCATATTCCTGGGTCTTTTTACCTGTAAGCTTTTCAGAGCAGCTATGTGGCATGGCGCTTGTGTTCTCTCAGCCGTGGTGGCTTTGATGTCTTCTCTGGGGCTGCAGCTTGGTTAGATGCACTCTTAGAGACAGCGAAGTCATCCTTCTAGAGCTAAGAACGGACAGGCTTTCCTGGGATTTAATGTGTATTATACAGACCTTCTTGTAGTGATATTTTTACAGATGCTTTTTATCTCCTGATGCTGATGATTGCCAAGTGGTGTTCTGCAGTTTGATGTCATGTGATACTGTGTTTTGATAACAAAGAAGAGCTGGAAATTAATGCTTAACTCAAACCAGTGATCCTGGCAGCTGTGAGTTGGGTGTGTATGCCTGCATTTTAATTGGAGTTGGGAACATGCTTCTGAGTGTTCAAAAACATGTAGATGTGGCACGTAGGGACATGGTTTAGTGGTGGGCCTTGTTAGACTCGATGGTCTTAGAGGTCTTTTCCAGACTTAATGATTCCATGATTCTGTGACATTCCTGCATGTCTCCACCTCTGTGCTTGAGCAGGCATGGAGGTGGAAGAGCGGCCACAGGCTCCCTTCAGTGGAGGGTGAGTGCAGAGGTGAGCTCTAGGGGCTTGTCCACTGCCTCTTGAGTTTATGTTTGGATTGTGCTTCTATCGCTAATGAGTGTTCAGCATTTGATTAATCAGAAGCTAAATCGAGACCCTTTGCTGAGTTAGCAGCTCTCAAGAACATGAGACAGAAAAGCACAGCTGATGCAAGCGAAAGCAGGAAGGTCTGGTTGGGAGCATGTGCCGGTGCTTTTGGCAAAGTACAGACAAAGGGGTGAAGTCTCGCAGAAAAAGCTTTTGTGAAAGTGGAGAAAATCCTGTCTTCACTCCATAATCTGCCATACATGCTCAGACTGCTGGGAGCTCAAGCCCAGTAGCACCCTGCTCTATTTCATGAGGACTGTCAGGTCCTTCCATCAAATCATCAAAATCTTATTTTTCTCGTGTCTTTGCAAAACGCTTGCAGAAATCTGCTGTGTTAAATAGAGCTCTGCTGCTCTTTTCCATGAGGATGATAATGTGTTGGGAAAGCTTTCCAACTAGTGGAAAGGGTGCATTAGTCTGAAAGCCTTTGGGTAGTTTATCCCTGTTTGATACTTTTATATTGAAGTTGATTTCCCCAGACCTCAGTGCTGAAAAATATGGATAATGAGGGGCTAGTGACTACTACTGTAGCTCTGTCTTTTTTTTTTTCCTGATGCAGCCTAGTTTATCTTCTCTTATCCCCTGAAAGCTATTCTTAGTAAGTGGTTGTTTTTCTTGAATTAAGTGAGTGAATAATCACTATTTCATTCACTGTCCTTACATATGCTTAAATATAGTATTAACCTAATCTTCTTATATGCTTTTCCTTCTGCTGCTCCTGAGTTCCTAAAGGAATCAGGTTCACTATTAATAAGATCTATGAATGAACTTGCCTGGAAATGAAATACTTCTTTTGGGCTTCGGCTTGTGTTTATTGCCAAGATGGTAATTTATTTGTATTTTTGGACAGCAGCATCATTCTTCATGCACATAACTTCTATGCCATCAAGAGAACTTTTTCTGTGTGCAAATTCCTCAGATACAGTCTGTGAGATGGTTTTTGGTTTGTTTTTTTTTTTCCTTCCTACTTGGAAGGGGAAACAACTGTTTGGTGGCAGACTTTTGGTTTTCCAGTATTGGGAGGGAGGGAGGGAGCTCTCCGTGGTACCGAGAAGGGGCCAGGGTCCCTGGGCTGTGGGTACTTGCTGCCGGTGGGAGGGAGGGAGACTTGTCCTGCCCTCCTGGTCCTGGCACATCCCAGTTATATAAAATAATATATAAATTGTGTTTTATAGACTTTTTATTATTAGTATATATAATAGATATATATAATAACTTCAGTAAATACAGCTTAAATAAATATGGCTAGTGTTCCTGTAACTCTGTAGGTTTTTTTTCAGCTTGTCCTTCTTCTATCACTGCATTTCAGATCATGATGGCTAGCTGGCTTTTTTTTGCAGCCCAGATAATACCCAGCACTATTGGACAGTATTCCCAATCCCACTGCTTATTTTCCATCTCCTTTGGCCTCCTTGTGCACTTTTCTCAGACAGAACCCAGACAGAAGCTCTTCATGCAGGCTTCAGTCAGGTTTCATTCAGCAGCTCAGGTGAAGGTGAGCCATGATACTTTTCAGGCCAGTTTGCCCAGCCTCGGTATGAACATCTACAACTTCTCTCAGCATCTGTGATGCCCTTGCTGGCTTTCAGCAGAAGCCTTTTTCAGGTTCAGAGTTCATAGAATAACTGGAGTTTGATGGGACCCACAAGAATTGAGTCCAACTTCTGGCCCTGCACAGGACAACCCCAAGAAGAGTTATGGCTTGTTCTTTCAGTATGTTTTTTCCTCAGTCCCTTGTTCAATAGATTTGCTTTCTTTTAAAGTTTGCTTTTCAGGCTTAAGTGAGGTTCCCCGATAGCTGTGAGAACATTTTCTAGGTAGCTGCTCTTGATGGCTTTCAGTGAATATGGAAGGGACTAGAAGTACAACATTTGATTATTGTCATAAAAGCTTTGTTGAGGAATATGGCTATTGACTGTTACTCTCTTGGCAGAGTATCACCTGATCTGTAGGACAGCTTGGCTGAAGCAGGCTGCTTTTAATGCTAAAAGTAAAGCCAGTATTTTGAAGGTCATTGCTTTTAGAGTGCAGTGGTAGAAAGTAGGGAAATGAATTTTTCTCCTGGTAGCTTTCAGTGTAGCAGAGCTCCTCACCATTACTTAAGGCTCTGGCTTGGATATTTGTGCATCTCCCTGGGTCACAGACCTTTCTTGCTGTCTTCTAGTGTTTGCTTGCCTAGGTTTGGTATATTGCTGTAGTCCAAATTGGACATAAATTGTAAAAATACAAAATAATACAAGAATTGTATTAATGGATATTTTTACATCCAGTGGTACTTAAAATGCATACAAACACCTCTTGCTCCAGCAGTTGTCCTGGCAACATTGCTAGTGAATACTACTTCAATGTATGTGCTGTGGGGTAGTTTTGAATAAATGACTTTTGGATCTGTCTTAGGAGTCTGCTGAAGTTCTTATGGGAGGATTTCACCTCCGAGAGCTGTGTCTTGGTTTCTTGTATTGCACATGTTCACAGTGCATAGGTTATGCTGAGAGAACAGCCAACTCCTTACATTTCTGAATCAGTAGCTGCTTCTTTACTTCACAGAAAATGCATGCAGTATGTGCATATCTAAAAAGTACATGCGTATGTATAATATTTTATCTTCGGTACTTTGTCCAGAATAAAAACTTCAGTCTAAAAATAGCTATGGTAAAAGGTCACTAAAGTAGGTTCATAATCCAAATTCCACTCAACATGGGGTTTTTTTGGCATATGAACTGATACACTCTTTGCTTCTGTGGCTGAGATCTCTTAAGTAGTCCTGATGGCATTAAATGGCTCTTTCTCTCTTTGGTTTTGTTTTACTGAACGTAAAGCAAATGTAATGTTTTGAGGTATTTGCTCCCCTGGGTTGGTGTGCCAGGGGAATGGGGATTTTCCATACTCTTGCCTGGAGCAGGTGCACCACAATCTGCAGAAGCAGTGCTGGTCTCCTTGGTAATCTGCTGCTGTTTTTAAAATCTTGGGGACCTCTGGTGGGGTCATCCTTGGACCTTATTCATGTGCTGCTGTAGGTGTTGAGAGCAGCAGAGACAGAGGAAGGATGTGGTGGTGGTCCAGGTATGTGTGTGCCCTGTGAGATGGGGAGGAGGATGGCAGCAGGCATCTTGGGTGCCTCCACTTTTGCCTGGAGTGGAATGACAACTGAGTAGGGAAGATAAAACTCACTGGTCTCCAGCAAAATCACAGGCAAGTGCCTCATGTCCCAGGTGGAGGCTGGTGTCTCTTGGATTTTTCATCCTTCCTCTGCAGCTCATGGCTGGTTGGCAGTGGGTGCTGCCTGCCTGTGGCACACATGGAAGGCTGGCAGCTCTACCCTTCTGCTGGTGCTACCCAGATATGCTTTCTGGAAGGCTCTAGAAGAATAGATATGCTTGGGGCTAATCCAGTGTACTTGCTCTGCCAATGTTTGCAGCATATATCAATTCTGCCTGAAAAGCTCAGACTATTTCTTGCCTTTGATTCTGTACAGTGCTCCCTTCCAGGACTAATAATTGCTTCCCTTTTTCCCTTTCCCCCCTGTATTTGCACAGTCGGACTCTGATTCGTTCTTTAGACTGAGCAGCTCTTCAGAGTACTTCTCGCAAGCTCCCTGTGCCATGTTTCACCCTGTGGTCCTTCTCTGTTTGCCTTCTGCTTTGACGTGATGCTGATTTGCAAGAGGTAGCAAAGTTGGGCAGGGTCCTGTATGCGCAGGTTGCCCAGAGAAGCTGTGGCTGCACCATACCTGGAAGTGTTCAAGGCCAGGTTGGACAGGGCTTGGTGCAACCTGGTCTAGTGGAAGGTGTCCCTGCCCATGGCAGGGTTTGGAATGGGATGAGCTTTAAGGTCCTTCCAACCCAAACCAGTCTGGGATTCTATGATCTGGAACTTTCATCACTTCCTCATTAATTCTTGCCCTCTAAATAGTTTCAGATTTGTCTTGCTGGGAGATTCTTTGGGGCTACTTTGTGTAAGTAACTTCGCAGATAAAATAGCTGTAAGTATTTCAACTCTAATTTGTCTTGTTTTCTTTGGCTATCAAGAACAATTCAACAAATGATGTTAGGTTATCTGATAAGCTATTTATCAATTTTGATCTGAACACAAAAGGGCTAATGAAAATTAATGCATGAGTTACCTCCCAACATCTCAGCCCCTGTGGGGAAATGCTTCAAAACTGTCTGGTGTACTCTTGAGTCACTGTCTCACAAGTTTTGGTCCAGTTGCCCTCTGATGTGGTTTTTGTTCAAGGGGGACCTTATTGCTCTCTACAACTCCCTCACAGTAGGTTGCAGCCAGGTAGGGATCAATCTCTTCTCTCAGACAACAAAGTGACAGGACCAGAGGAAGTGGCCTCAAGTTGTGCCAGAGCATGTTTAGATTGACTAGTAGAAAAAAATTTCTTCACTGGAAGGGTGGCCAGGCAGTGGAACAGATTGCCTGGGGCAGTGATGGAGTCACCATCCCTGGAAGTGTTCAAAAGGCATATAGATGTGGCACCTGGGAACAGGGTTCAGTTGTGAACATGGAGGTCCTGTCTTAACAGTTGGACTCGATTATCACTGAGATGTTTTCCAACTTTAAATCAGTGATAACCACAGTAATTCTATGATTCCATGTGCAAGTAATGCAAGCCAAATGTCCTGACCTGTGCCTGGTCATGCCAGCATCTTCCCTCTCTCTCGCTCTCCTCCTGCCCTATCCAAAATCTTCTGGGTGTTTTCCTTGCTTGTCTTGTCAGTCTCTGGGATGTATTACAGTTTCTTGAGTATAAAGGTAGTAAGTCCCATTTCTGCACAATGTGGCTGAAAAGTGTCTAATATTCTGTGATGGCAAACACTCTGCCCACACACCCGAGTGGTGATGGCACTCAGATTTTACACCATAAATGTGGTTGGTGGTGTGTTTTGTTGTTTTATTTTTGCTTGGTTTTTTTTTTTTCTTTTTTTTTTAATATACAGTAAGTTGATATTGAATAACACAAGGAACTGCTCTGGAAGGGACAGTTTGAGTCAGTCTTTTGTTAGAGAGATCCCTGACAGCCAGTTGCATGCCAGATCCTGAGGAAGGTTTCCAGGATCTCAGAAGACTGGCGGGAAGTCAAGGTGCATCAAAAGTTAGCTTGAAGTTCTTCAAATTTGCTCATATTTTAGTAGGAGAAAAGCAGAAATGTGACTCTAAGAGTGAAATGTAGCACTTTCATATTCTTAGAAATCCAGGAGCTTGTTCTTAAAACATTGCAGTGATGAGACAGATGCCAAAATCCTGGAAGTCTCCACCATGGAAATGCAGACTGTAAGTGAGACTTGAGTCACAAACACGGGGTGCTTCTAGTTTAGTTTGCTGCTGCCATGCTCCCTCTCTGGGACAGTCTCAGAATGGGCCTGTGTGGGGAAGAAAACTCAGTTTAAGATGCAGGCACTGGTTTTTTTGGACATTTGGTGTCTTTTCCTTGGCTGATGTGGTGGGGTGAGAGCCACCACATGCCCAGAGTCCTTGCTGTGGTCTAGTCCCATCACATCACTCCTCTTTGATCTCCAGCTCTGCCCAGGGCACAAAATTAATATCCATAAATAGAGAAGCAGCAGGAAAACAATTGACCTGGAAACATATTTTCCAGCTAACCCAATCCTTTGTTGGGAAAACGGTGTGATTCAGGTTTCTTTCATAGTCTTTTAACTTCCCTGGGCATAGAGTGCCTGTAATACGCAAGTTAAAACTAAAGGATTTAAGAGCTCTAAAACTCTTCCACGTTACATGTATAACATATATTTAAAAAATAATATTAAGCCTGGTAAAAAGGCTATGGTGGGTGCCCTGGCTTTGGGTGCACACATACAGTCCATGATTTTTGTTCCCCCAGTGTAGTTTGTGCTCTCCGGCTTTTTCTGCACAGCAGATGCAGTTTGTGCTGTATCTCCCATGGGAGACGCGATTGGTGAGCTGCAGGCTGGTGGAGAATGGTTGGCATTGGGATTCATGTCAAAGGATAAGCCCAAAATTCCCCCTCTGCCCTTGTGAGTCACTACCTGGAGTATTGTGTCCAGGTTTGGGGGCCTCAGCACAAGAAAGACATGGGTCTGTTAGAGTGGGTCCAGAGGAGGCCATGGAGATGCTCCAGGGGCTGGAGCTCCTCTGCCCTGAAGCCAGGCTGGGAGAGCTTGGGATGTTCAGCCTGGAGAAGGGAAGGCTCTGGGGAGACCTTAGAGCCCTTTCCAGAGCCAAAAGGGGCTCCAAGACAGCTGGAGAGGGACTTCAGACAAGGACATGGAGTGATGGAGAAGGGGGAATGGCTTCCCACTGACAGAGGGCAGCATTAGGTGGGATATTGGGAAGAAATTCTTGACTTTGAGGATGGAGAGGCCCTGGCACAGGTTGCCCAGAGAAGCTGTGGCTGCCCCATCCCTAGAAGTGTTCCAGGCCAGGCTGGATGGCGCTTGGAGCAACCTGGAATAGTGGAAGGTGTCCCTGCCCTGGAAGATGTCTCCTGCAGGTGGCAGGGATTGGAACAAGATGGTCTTTAAGGTCCCTTCCAACCCAAACCATTCTGAGACTGTATGAAACATGCACAAACAGTGACTCTGTTAAGCCCTGTTTCCAGCCTATACATTTTACCTTGGTGAACTCTTTTTACTGAAGTTGCAGCACCCTCTTCTACTGTTTTATCTTCATCTCGGGGCATTAAACTGCAATCAAGTTGCCTCTCGTCAACAAAATTGAAGAAATTTATTGTCTGGGCCGCATAAGATGTTTTTTCCTGCAGTGATTTGTGTGTGAGTATGTCTTTGCCTCTTGGATCTTGTCAACAGGAGGGGTGGTTTAAACCTCTGTCCTGTCATTTGTCTGCTGTCAGGTGCTGAGAGGTAACACTTGGTCTCTCTCGGTGTTATGCTTTTAAATCCAGGAATAAATCACATTGGTTCTTGAGGGTGTAGATGTGGTCTGGGAGCTCGCAGTGAAGGGTGTATCATTGCAAGCATGGCTTAGTATGGGCACTTCATCTCACCCTTGCTAATTCCCAGTCCGTCTCCCAGCTTTGTCAGCAATCTCTTGCTACACCAGGAGGCTGGAGGCAGCAGCACAGCCATCCCAACCTGTCTTTAAAAGCAGAGGTCTGGGAATGAAATGCTTTGTTCTGGCACTCCTGAAGCAGTAAACTTTATTTAAGGACTGTGAAGAGTGACTTTCCATGGTAACAGCCAGAGAAGATGCTCATATGTCCTTAATGCACAACATAATCTCATGGTTTTGAACACTGTTAAACTGAGTGATCATTATTTGGCATCTTTTATTAAACATTGATTTCTGAGGCATTTTTCTGAAGATTAATGCTAAGTACGAAGTGCTAACATGCATCTAATCTTTGCCCTAGGGTGGGAATAAGACTGAAAATAATCAAGTCTGCCTTGTTGTGAAGGCTGGAAAATGTCTCTGCTGTTCAAAGGAAGAAAGATTTGCATTCCTCTAGTATGTGTTACACATATGTAGAACAAGCTTGAAGGAAGTTTTACAGGTTTTTTTTAGAATGTGTTAAGCTGAAAACCCTGGTCGATCACCATAGCATTGAGAAGAGCTTTCAGCAGTTTTATCAGTTGGTGCAGCAACATCTGCTCCAAAGTGGGGCATCTTTCAGTGCCAGAACTGGTCACTGTGGTGGAATGGGTGGGTTGTCCTGTTTCTGCTGCTCCTGTAGCCAAAATTCTTGTCCACAGTTTTTCTGTAGTAAAAAAGAACTCTTTTTTGTTTTTTAGCTGTTGTCTAAAAAGTACTAATACCAAACAGAGAAATGACAACTGATTTCTTAAATTCTGCTGCCTTTTAAAAGCTGCTGCTTAGTCTGGAGATTGCACTGTTGGACTACTTCAGTTTGACTAATGTTTAAAGTAGCTAAACGAGTAATGTAAATGTTTAAACATTAGCTGTAGTGAAATCATCAACAAAAAGATTAAAGCCTAAGTTCCCCTGAAGACATTTATGGTAATTTTGCTCATGTGAATAATTCCTTTGGCTTCAATCATGTTCTCTTCTAAGGTAAGTAACTGCTCTTATACATGGGAAGACCCTGTAAAAAGAGGAGTGGCATTAAAACCTTTGATTTTGAAATTATGTTGTTTCAGTATCAAAATTTTGTATTGGGGCTTTAGGATGCTAAATGTACTAGTACACCAGTGAATATAATTTTTCAAACATAGGAGATGGCAAAATTAAAAGTTAGAAGTGAAGAGTTTCTTGCTGATACTATGTGAAACCATTTTTGGTGAGAGAATGTGAAAAATAATTTGCTGTGTTTCTTCCTGAACAGTTTTTGAATAATTGAGTGTTCTAGAATAAATGATGAACGTACTTTTGTTTGATACCTGCAGTAAAAGCTTGGATATTACTTGGAGTAGCATTCTTTCTTTTTCTTATCCGTGGATTCCTGTTGCTTAATAGTGGCTGAATTTTCGTAGCTTTTGAAGGGTCAGTGACTTTGTTTCAGTGTCTTGTGTATAAAAAGTACCTGTTTTTAAGTTCAAAAAGGGAAGGAGAAGCATTTGACAGCTTGTATCATGTCAAACTGCACTTAGCTGTTTTTTCCAATTGCAACATATATGTCCTTTTTTTCCTAAACTTTTTCTTTTCATTATGGTGCTTAGTTGCTAGTCTTTCTTAATTTACTTTAGAATTTCAAATGAGCAGTTCAAAAGGGCTGTAGGGAACGTGGGTTGGATTTGGGCTATTATTTCTTTAATTCGGACTGATAAAACTGAAGTAAGTACATCATAGATGTCGAATTGTTTCTTCATATTTAGATGAAAAATGTTTCCAGAGGAAAACCCAGTTCTGTAGTTGTGCTGTTGAAATGAGTTTATAGTTTTGGGTGGAGACTCATGACTTGGTGTATGAAAAAATGTCATGTCAGAGAATATCCTGACTTGGAAGGGACCCACAAGGATCACTGAGTCCAGCTTCTGGCCCTGCACAGGACACCCCACGAATCCCACCATGTGCCTGAGAGCAATGTCCAAACACTTCTTAAACTCATGTCTTTTACTGGAGGCTCACACTGTTGTTTTCTTGGACCTGAAGCAAAGTCTTGCTTGAAGGCATTTCTTTCTCACATTCCCTGAGTGACTTTTACACAAGCAGATAGTGATAGGACAAGGGGAATGGTTTTAAACTAAAACAGGAGAGATTTAGATTAGGTGTTAGGATGACATTCTTCCCTGTGAGGGTGGTGCAGCCCTGGCACAGGTTGCCCAGAGAAGCTGTGGCTGCCCCATCTCTGAAAGTGTTCAAGGCCAGGTTGGATGGGGCTTGGAACAAGCTGGTCTGGTGGAAGGTGTCCCTGCCCACGGCAGGAGGTTGGATTGAGATGAGCTGTAAGGTCCCTTTCAACCCAAACTGTTCAACACTGGATTTAACATATCTGTGGGTTTTGTCGTGCACCGGCAGTTGAGATGCCTCAACAGATTACTTTTCAACACGTGAGAAGCAGAATGAATAGGAAAGTAAATATGTAAAGATTGGAAGTGGTGGGTTTCTATCCTGACCATAGGACTGATGCTGAATGATGAATGCCCCAAGGCTGTTGCCTCATGTTTGGGTGGTTTTTGCAGGTTTATGTCTTGAAGTGGTACCTCAGATGTCTCATTGCCTTGAAACATTTTCAGCTGATCTTCAAAAAGTTAGTATTTGAAGGTATTCCTAAATGGCCAGCATGTTGTGTTCTATTTTCAAGCATCCTTTGCTGCTCTGGGCAAAATCATGGGCATGTTTCTGAACTTTTTAGAGTAAATTAACTCACTAGTAAGGGACAAAGAATTTAGTTTATTGAATTTTTTGGAAGGTAACAATATAGAGATGCTCTGGCAAAGTGCTGAGCTCCTAGAGGAGCCCCTTCTGGCAGGCTGTCCATGCAGAGGATGTTGGGGAAACATGTCATGACTTTAACAAGCCCCAAAATATCCATTTGCCACTGAGGAGAGCTAGGTAGGACATACTGAAGATCAGAGCTTTGTTCCTGGCTTTTGTAACATAGTGGTGTTTCCCTTTTTTTGCTGTTTAGAGTTTTTACTGGTTTAAGGTGTTACAAGTCTCAGTTTTTCCTCCATCTGTCTTTACTGCTCACAGTATAACAAAAAGAATTACTAAAATAAGGGGTTTTTTTCCTTAGTTCTTAACCCTGGCTGGTTCTTTCTCTGTAAGACTCACTGCAACTGTCAAGATGTAAGGATTTTTGGTACTCAGTGGTGAACTTAAAGTCTCAATTTTCATGGATTGTTTTTAATTTATTAGGGAATTACTGACTGGAGTAATGTTGCGTATAAGGAAGATAATATGAAATCTAAAACAACTCTATATACTAATATAAAACTAGTTAAAAACTATTAGCAGTGTGTTTTCTCAGGATTAATTATAACTTTAAGCAATGTTCATAGAGAAATAGAATTATCAAAACCTTGTTTTTAAAACACATTTTTAGTGGTTGTTGCCACAAATATGAGATTTTCACATCACACCTAATTTATAGTTTGTATTCCAAGAGTTTGGAAGTTTTTATTGTGGATATGGGAACACTAGGTTGGGACTTTGAACTGAGTTTTCTGGGCATTTTTCGTGTTTTATGCTAAGACCAATGTAGTCTTTGCATTAATCTTTTTTTTTTTTTTT
>VYZT01008960.1:37388-59314 GCA_013400735.1 Pomatostomus ruficeps
AAAAAAAAAAAAAAAAAGCTAGGATTGAATTGATGCAATATGCTAGTATGTGGACTTTAAATGCTGTGTCAGATCCTTTCTTGACCAAACCAGTTTAAGATCCGGGATGTGCATCCATCAGGATTGTGGACTGAATTCAGTGCAGGTTTCTGCAGGGTACCAGCACCCTCTCGTGGCCTGTTCGATTGTGATTTTGGAACCGTTTTAGATTAGCCTTATCTTCAAACTGGTAAGGCCCCATCAGTATTTTTTTTAGAACTCGGAGGTTATCTGTTAAATTAAAGCTGTCTGCTCCTGGTCCAACAGCTGTGCCTCTTTGTGGAAATAATATTCCTTGCAGCATCCCCATTATCCTGTATCCTCCATAGAATCAGAATCACAAAATGGTTTGGGTTGGAAGAGACCTTAAAAATGGGGGATGTGTGTGTGTTTTACTCTACATCTGCCAGTTGTTTTCCACCCCGCTGCTGGTAGTTGAGGGATTTTCCTGTTTTGCAGGACAATGCGGACTGATGTCAGTGGAATCAAGAAACTGGTGTTTGGAAAGGTGGTTGTTTTATGAGATTATATATAGATTAAAATCTATATATAGATTAAAATCAATCCCTAAAAGTAAAAACTGAAGATCTAAATTACAAAAAAATCTAGCAAGACAAGAACTCTGGATTTACTTTCAGGATAAGTTGGCTGTGATGATACAGAAGTTTATTTTGGTTTTAAACCATTATTTACCACATTTTTGCTGACCATCTCTCCCAGAAGGTGCAGAGATTGCAGATTGGGTTCTACTGCATAGTTGCTTGTACCTCAGGGATGTTTCTTCTGACCCCCAATATTAGCCACCTTGAGTCTTGATTTCTTTTTTTTTTTTTTTCCCCAACCAGGAATGTCCAGAATGGTCTATCTCTCTCTCTTTGCTAGGGTTACAAAAGACTTGGCTCTGGGACTATGTATATATAGTATGGACTATTTATTTTTAGGGAATCAGAAATTTGTCCCTTTTAAGGTCAGGAGTTGACATTTGTAATGCACTTTAAATTTTTAAAGAACCAAACAATTAACTGGATTTCCTTTTCTTGCAGGTTGCAGAATCAGCATGTGTCTCCAATAGTTAAAAAGGTAAGCACACTATATTTGCAAACATAGAGTGGGATTCTCTGTTTTCTGATGGATGCATTTGGCTCATAATTTGGAGGAGGAATGACTACATCTTAATGTATTTGAACACTAATTTAGTACTTTATTGTTTTATCTATAACTTTTATTTATGTTTGTACTCTAAATCTCTTCACCATTATTGGATCAGCACAGTTTGAAAATATAGAGGATATTGGTTAGAAACATCTAGTTGATACTACAAAAACTTAGTTACCTTTCTGGGTGCAAATATGTATCCAATACCTATTAATAAAGGACGTAGGCAGAGCTGGCATGTAGGACTTGAGAGTTTGCAGAGTGTTTAAGCAAAACTTAAGAACTGATTTTGGTGGGGAAAAAAGGAAGTAAGTCCAGTTTTTAAGTGTATCTCCTAATCCCAACCATCACCCTACCTGTATGACTGGTTTTTTATCTTTTTATGAAATAGCTTCCAGATATCTGAGTCCTTTTTAATCTCTTTTAAGACCATTTTAGATTTTCTTCCAATTAACTATTATTTTCTTTAGTATTGGATAGCTGCATCAGTTATCTTTTAAATGATGTTGGAAAATATTGGTATTACTTACTGGGAAGTCTAGTCTGCTCAGTTTTTCTCCCCAAATAGTTACCACTTCTGTCTTGGAAGCACATCATAAATACATTTCTGACAGTCACAGATATTTGAGGAGTCCTTCAGAAATAAAATACGATAAAGATGTGATGTGCAGTCCTAATGGTAAGGTGGTTACAGGCAAAGGAACAAATCTGCAAACATCTTAAGTTATTTCTATTTTGGAGCAGAGCTCTAGAGTTCCTTGGTCGAGGGAACAATAGGTGCAACCTCAGTTATTTATGTAACAGCAGATGGCGCTGTTGGAATGGATTGAATCACCTGAGGAATAAATTCCAGACTGAGGTATGTATCAGAGCTCTTGGCGTTCCCAGTGTGCAGCCAGCAGCCCTGGATCTGGAATTTACTGTGCAGAGCAACTTCTCAGGCTGTAGTTTAGCCCCTACTAATTCTAGCAGTTGCTGCTAATTTATATTCATTCTTGCTGCAGTACAAAAAACTAAAAGGAAAACTGCTGTTGGCCTGTAATATTGTCCTTGTGCTTGAAAAATACATAACTTGCTTGTGGGAGCAAAAACTTTAAAAGTCTTTAAAAATGCTTGCAAAATAGTGTGTGATTTCAAAAAGTATGTAAAGTAAGCTGATAATAGGGGCCAAATCTATAAGTAAGTGAGATTTGCAAGAATGGTTTTGGTGCCTGGAGATTTTAATGTGATCCATATTTTAAAAAATTATCATATAATACATGATGTATATAAATATACTTTATGTAAAATATGGGCTGCGGCATGACCTTGAGCCTCCTGCTGCGGGGGAATGTGATGGGAAGGGACTAGAGATGCCACAGCTGCAGAGTCTCCAAGATGGGCTCACAAATCCTTCATCACAAAACTCCATCTATCATGAGCCATAAATCCATAGTAAAATAAACTGATTTTGTTCTTCTGGACTAGGTGGCAAAGGGGAGAATTGAGGAGATGCTGAAGTTTTCCATGAGTCTTGCTGTGTTGCTTCTGATCTTGCCTGGGTTAGTTTACCTCTGGGATTTGGGTGGAATATGCTTGAGTTTGGTGTCTCTGCATTCCTGGTTCAGTCATGCAGGTGAAAGGGGAGTATTGGAGATGGGTATGTTCCAAATTCCACCTGAGAACTGCTTTTCCTTTGGAGAGAAGGCAGTCCATTTTCTCCTTGATGCCTCAGTACGTGTCAAATCTTGTGTGAAACACAAGATGTTATGGGATTTACTGCTTCCAGCACACACATTAACACTGAACACTGTGGTTTTGTTCTGTGTGCTGCATTTACTTCCCTTCACTTGGTTTTCAACCTGCGTTTGTCCAATCATGTGGACTTTATAATATATTTAAGGATAATGAGCATTCAACTTCATATGTATTACAGATTACTTATTACAGTGTTCTTCAGCCTGGAGAAGAGAAGACAAGGCTCTGGGAGAGCTCACTGCCACCTTCCAGTACCTAAAGGGGGCTTACAAAAAAGAGGGAGAGTGACTTTTCATGTGCACAGATAGTGATAAAAGAGGGAATAGTTTCAAACTATAAGAGGAGAGATTTGGATCAGATGTTAAAAGGAAGTTGTTCTCTGTGAGTGTGGTGAGGCCTGGAGAAGCTGTGGCTGCCCCATCGCTGGAATTGTTCAAGGGCAGGTTGGACAGGGTTTGGAGCAACCTGATGTAGTGGAAGGTGTCCCGGCCTATGGCAGGGGCTGAAAAGAGATGAGCTTTAAGGTCCCTTCCAACTCAAACCACTGGTCTATGATTTAATTCTATGATATTTTTTATTTCCTAAAACTGTTGTTAATGATACACCTGCAGTGGGTCACCAAGTTTTTCTCCCAAGTGCACTGTATATGTTTTTTAGACAATAGCCAGATTTTAGAGACCTTTTTCTGTCTTCAAAGCTGTCATCCTTCAAGGCCTTGTCTCAGGCCTCCTTCCTGAATGTCATACCCCAGAGTCACTGCCTTGGGGAGCAGAGGTTGGTAGAGTTAGAAGCTGCTTTGGGGAGGAGAGCTACAGGGGTGACCTGGAGGAGTCTCTTTTCAGTCTTTATACCAAATTTTGTCAATCAAATCTCTAACAGGTTAGGGTAGATAAAGTAATTATTAAAAGCAAAATCACTTTTGAACTTCAGTTAGCTAATGCAGCAACTCTTCCCCCAGAAGGAAGGAGAAGTACATATTGTTTTCTATCTCTTTCTCGGCTGTGCTGAGAACAAAGTGGTAAAAATTTGAGCAGCTGAAGGAATTATGGCTAAGAGCTCAGTAGTTGCACAGGCTGCTCTTTGCATTTTACAAAGCATGCTGTTCTCAAAGGTGCAAAATGAATTCTCATCCCCCTAAGGGGATTTTTTCCCTTCCTCTCTGTTTCACTATTGCTGTTCCTTCAAACCCGTGTAAATGTAGATACCTCACCCTCAATGTCCTTGATCTGTCACACTCAGCTTATTGTGTATTGAAATGTGAAACTTGGCCTGAAACTGTTAGTTAGCGTGCAGAACAGCACACCAAATTAGGCACAGCACTAGTCTGGGGAGTTGCCCTTAGATGGGACTCATTTACTCCTGTGCCTGTTGGTGGTGAACATTTGACTGTGGCATGACTATGGTATTGATGGCTTGTTCCTCCCTGGTAAGTTGTTCTTTCTAAATTGTGTCAACTGAGCTCAAATGATCTTGGTGCTCCTTCTTCATCCTCAGAGAAGTAGTGTCTAATAACATTGATGATGAAGTAGAACTTCAGCTCCTCTAAAGAGGGGAAGTTTGAAGCTTTTACTGCTTAGGCCTCAGATGGAAATAATTACAATCAATGAGTTCACTCAGTCTCTGCTTTCCATCACAGTGTGGAAGTATAAAAGCTGTTCTCTGGGATCTGGGGAATGAGTGCCAGCAGGTAGAGCTCCTTCATAGCATGTCAACACAGTTTCAGTGGTGACCTCGAGCATGTTGGGTTTGGTTAGTGAAGTACTACTAATTTAAGATGCCAGTGGCAATGTTTTTCAAAAAATGCCAGCCTGGATAGTTGTCAAAATATGATGGTACATGTAAGTCATCTACAAAGTTCATCCAGATTCAATCATGTGCTATATTCCTGATGTACTGAGAACTAAAGGTCTGAGAGCAGCTGGAGGTGACTGGTCAGAGAACTCTCATCACTCTAGTAACACACTGAAGAAACCTGTGGAGCTTGCCCCTGAAGGCATTCCCTGCTGGAATGTGCTTTTGTGTCCTGTGAGGTTTAATCTGAGAGCACGATGAAAGGATAGCTGCAACCTTCAGCCTGTGCTGATGATCTGTAGGATCTACAGGATCAACATATGTTTGTTGGTCACTCAAATGGGGATCAGGGTGATATCGCATTATCCCATAATGTCACATGTTTCTTTTTAGTTTGTGAAAAGGCTGGGAGGTCATGTTGACAGTGGGAGGCCTCTTGGTCAGGCCTGGTGTAGAAATGCTTGTATGGAAAATCTGTGACTAAAGTATATTTGAGATTGGCATATGTATGTATTCTTGCTATTTCCAAACACAATCTGTGCCTCTTGAGGCAGTGTGTGAAGTGTGAACATGAGAAACAGTTGTAAAGGCTGCTGAAAGCGTCTTGTTTCATGCACTAGGCTGTATAAAATATTTTCTTGCTTATGTCTCCCCTTGTTTCTGAGCCACCAGGCTGAAGCGTTGCCCTCCTTTACTAATAACAAAATAAAATTAATTGTGCCTTTCCACATGTAGCAGCGAGGATGTCTTTTGATCTAGTTCTTCTAAGAGAACTGTCCTTCCTTGCCCCTTCTCTGTGACAAAGGGTTAATTGTCACATGTGCTTCTGGCAGTGGGTAGGGGCAAGCTGCATCCTTCACTCATCTTTGTTCATCAACTGTGCATCGGTACAGTCCAGGGTTCCAGGGGCTCGGTAGAGAGAGCACAGGAATAGCCCTCCTTTTGGGAATATGTTGCTGCTGTTTTGGGAGGGGGCGAGGGGGGTGCATGACATCCATTCAAGCCATGGCCCTGGGCATGGGGACCCTCTGCAGCACAGCCCGACTGCTCTGGAAATGCAGGAGGATGAAGCGATCTGAGAGGAAAGGTAGGGCTTTAATTGCTGAAACAAAGGAAATGGCAGAGGGGTGGTGGTGTTGTAAACATAGTTTTCAGGTGAGGTTTGAACCTCTTTGCTAAGTGCAACTTCACTGTTTGCACTTTGGATTAATAAGAAATCCAGTTTGTTGGGAATACTTTGAGCAAGATCCATTTCCCAACATTTTATTTCACTTGGCTTCCAAAGTTTGGAAGGACAGGACTTATTAACAAATACGAAACTTCTCTAAAACTGCAGGTTTCTGACTTACTGTTTTCTCCTAGTTCTGTGTCATCTATCAGGTTAATGGGATTTTTTGCGTATGTCCTATTTGCTGAATGTAAAGTGTTGTTAGCTGCTAAATTTGCCTTTCAAGATACATTTAAGTTTTCTCTCAGTAATGAGACTAAACCAAGATAATTCTTAAGGTCTTTCACAATTCTTTTTTGCATGCTGTTGATAGCTAGGGTATTCAAACAGAAAAAATGCAGTTTATCTCTAAGTCCTTATGTGGTGTGTACTTGCTATAGCTAACATTTACTTAATCTCTCAAGTAGTCTCCTGTGGAAATAAAAGCAAATTCTGTTGTGTTGGCTGCTGTGTTTTTAAGTACTTCTAATGTTCTTCATATCTTTGGAAATACTCTACAGGAGCTAAAGACTTTAAAACCAGGAGAGGATTAAAAGTGTACTTCTTCCTGGCTTCACTTAAATTAGCATACATTTAGATATTGTTTTCCTGTTTGATATGGCTGGCTTTTAATGCATCTAGGGAAAAAAAAAAGGTTTTTGTAGTCAGAACATTTCAGGGTGTGCTACTATGCAGAATCTCTTGGCTTTGATGAGTGAATTTAGACAAGAGCTGGGTGGAGGTTTGTTGCTCTGTGTTATGAATGAAAAACTCCCCTCTGCTACACCAGCATAGTGCAGTCAAACCATCAATTTATTTGATCAGTATACCTGAGAGAAAATAGTCCCTGCAGCCACAGAACTGGCTTCTGCCACAGCCCCACTCCACACAGAACATGCTGTGAATACACTGACCCAAATCGCTTTGTATTTATGGCAGTTATTCCTTATTGATGTTTTTGAAAGTTTTGTTCATCTCTGAACACCAATTAAGCTTTTTCCTTTATTCTTACTTTTTTTTTTCCCGAATCAGATTTTTCCAGTGCTCTCTGAGAATGTTACTGTAGTTGTGTCCCTTATCCCAGAGCAGGATTTTAGGAACAAAACTTGAGAGTTTATCATACCTTGGTGTTCAAGGCAGATGCACAGCTTCGGTGAAGTCCTTTTGGAAGGCGTCCTTGCTCAGATGCCGCTGACCATTACCCAGCCTCATGTGGAGGCTTTGCTCCGTAGGACCTGAGGTGTTTCAGGATGTCAGTTGCTAAATGGGTTATTTACAGGCAGTGAATGTGTTTATTAATGCAATTTTGCTGCTTGAATAAAAGTCTGGAAGGTCAAAGAAGTCAGAAATGCTGTTCCTTCTTCAAAGCGAAATGATAACTGAATCACTAATGGTTTCAGATGTCATCAAGCATGCCTTGGCAAGAGAGGAAGCTTTTTTTTGTAGTGAACAGCCCGGGCTCAGAGTCCATTTTGTGAAAAAATTTCTCCTCTCTTTTTGAAAGCATACATAGGTCGTATTTTATATAGAAGGACTTCGAAAAACCTTTTTTTTAAATTATCAAATCCTCTACCCCTGAATGCCAGGTGGAAAAAAAAAATCCATGGATCACAGTGGGAGGAAATTTGAAAGATAAATGTGTATACAGAGCACTGAGTTCATTCTCTCTGCACAGCTCAGTAGTGTCTCCTACACTCCTACACATTATTCATAGAATCAAAGAATGTTAAGGGATTGAAATGGACCTTAAAGATCATCCAGTCCCAGCTATGGGCAGGGATAGCTCCCACTAGACCAGGTTGCTCAAGGCCTTATCCTGCCTGACTTTGAACAGTGCTGGGGTTGGGGCATCCACAACATTTCGTACTGTTTAAATACCTAATTCATTCTCTTCCAAGTATTTTTGACTTGAAGAGGGTAGTTGTTAGAAATTAGTTGTAATGGAGATCAGTTACTTGTATAAAATACACACAGTCTTGTAATTATGTGCTTAGAGTAAGGGAGGCTTAGCAGGCTGCCCTGGGAAGCGGTGGAATCACCATCTCTGGAATTGCTCAGGAAACACATAGACATGGCATTTCATGCATTGGTTTAGTGGATATGCACGTATTCAGTCAAAGGTTGTGTAGCGTATGATTCCGTGGGGAAAAATGGCGGTTCTGCTACCGCCCGCATCTGGGAGCGTATTTTCGGAGCTCTGAGATACTGACCACCACTTTCAGCAGGCTCTCCAGAGCCACAGCAGCTCCAGCACTGCCTTGCCTGCGCCTCTGGCTTTGCTCGGGGTGGCGCCACGGTGACGCAGTTTCTGCACTGCTGTTGCCGCTGCGCCCGCCGCCCATGCCGCTCACCACTGCCTCCACCTTTGCTATTGTGAGGCTGCGCCAGCCAGTCTCTCTTGGCGCAGGCACGGCAGCTAGCTACGAAGCTCCTAGGCTGACTGCGTCTGGGGGTCCCGCTCAGAGCGGCTCCCACTCGGTTCTCTGCCCACGGTGGGTGTCCTTGCCCTCTGTGCTAGGCAGCCTTTGAGCTGAAGAATTTACAAGAAGGTTTCTTCAGAATAGTGTTCCAAGATAGTTTAATAAGGTTTCCTGAAGGGTACCAGAGCCGAAGAACTGGAGAACAAAGGAAGCGTGGCCTTTTTTATGCTGGAGTCGAACAGGGGCGGAGAGGGCACTCAGAGCCAATCGTGTGAGGGCTTGGAGGCTGGACAAGGGAGGGATAAGAGTTTAAGGACCAATGGGAAGGATCTGGGGGAGTGACTGCGAGGGAGGACAAATGGGATAGTGAGTAGAACTGAACCTTCTGGAAGTGGGATGTCTCACAGAGGAAGAAAGACAGGTGAACAGGCAGCTGAGAAATTGAGTCTAACAGGTAACCAGGATGCAGAGAAACGCAGGGAATCTCGGGAGGAGGTCTCTCTCTTTCCCCCAACAGGGGAGCATAGGCTGTAATAGGGCTAATCTCTTCAGTGCTCCCTCCACTGCTCTGGCAGTGGGGGTGCACTGACTCCCACAAGGTTGGACTTGATCTTGAAGGTCTTGAAGTCAGTGGTTCTCTGACTTTTATGTTCTTTACCAGAGTGATCTGGTGGTGCTGTCCTAAGGACTGGAGGGAGGAGCTGAGCACTGCTACCTGTACTTGTGCATTTTTTTATGAAGAAAGGATTAGGAGAAAAGGTGATCATTCTTTATATGCCAAGAGTAGTCTAACTCTTAAACACATATGGTTAAAGCTTAAAACAGAGAGTCAGCAGTGCCCTGGCAGCCAGGAGGGACATCAGGCACAGCATTGCCAGCTGAGCAAGGGAAGAGATTGTCCCACTTTGCTCTGCGCTGGCATGGCTTCACCTCAAGTCCTAAGGGCAGGTTTGAGCACTACAATATAAAAAAGACATGAAACTGTTAGCGATTGTTCAAAGGAGGCTGCAAAGAAAGTGAAGGGTCTGGAGGGGAAGCCATAAGAGGAGCAGCTGGGGGCACTTGGCTTGTTCAGCCTGGAGGAGACTTCGGGGAGACCTCATTGTGGTCTTCACCAGATTGAGGCTGCATCTTTGAGTCATTGATGATTATCTCAGTTTTAGGAGGGATCTTTGGTTGGGATTTACCCAAACAGCCCAATGCCAAGCTAGGGCCCAGACTGCTGCTTTTAAAGGACGTTTAATACTTTACCTTATTAGTTGGTACCTTAAATCCTAATATCCCCCTCCCTGTTTTCCAGACAGAAGCAGTCTCCGCCAGCCAAGAAACCAGCAAAGATATTTCACAATGGATGTAGACGATGAAGAAAACATGAGTAAGATGTGTTTATTTACATAGTAATAAACTCTGTAATAGTTTCTGAAGGTGATTTTTTTTTTCCTCACAAGCACAGGGGTGACTGCAAAGAAACTTTGGATGCAGAAATGAAAATACTTTACAATGTGGTGAAGATGAGTGAATTGGAACTTTTGTATTAAAAGTGTTTTAAATATGCTAATGTAGTTATACCTTCTGTATTATACTTTCTGCCTTATATTTTTCTTACAGGAACTGACAAGTCAAATAAAATATTTCCCTGTTTTGAACCAGGAGTGAAGAAGGGGGGAGATAATATCAGTAGTGCCCATGCCAAGGGTTAAGTACCAGTGACGGATGCGATGAAGGGGATAGAGTTGAAGAGTATAAAAGTAAAGGAGGGAGAGCGGAAGTGGAGAAAGGAAAAGGCAAGGGAGGAGCTGGAAAAGCTCTGTGCAGGTCTCACATAGGCTGATTATTCTCTTTAGATGCTGATTGTCCCAAGCCTGAGCTACTGAATTATTAAAGTGACTTTAAAGCACAAAAACAGTTAAATAAAGTGATAATCTTGATGCATACTTAATCAGCCAAGTATGTGAGACCGCTAACTCTGGGGTATAATTGCGATCCGATAACTTGTGAGAAAAGAATTCTCATTAAGCCATTCTAAAATATTGTTACTGTTATTTGCCTTTCAGCTATCAATTTTTTTTGTGACTCAGAGAATTGTTCTGCTGCTGTGCTGTGCCTGACTGTAAATTATTGTGTATTATGTAATAATGTGTTTCTTTTTCCCCTAAGTGACAGTCACTAAAGAGTGCATCTGGCAAAGGTGACAAAGCCCAGCAATGGCTTTGGAGCAAAGAGTTGTAGTTCAGTCTGGAGGAGTTACAGAACAATTTTAGAGGGAGTTGAGGAAGTTAGATCATTGTGTTAAAATAAACATCCTCCCTCCTCCGCAAAAAACCAAAAACAAAGTGAAAAATATCACCTGAAATAGAATTAATCTTTTTTCCTTAGTGAAACAGTGAACTCAACTGGAATTTGCTTGGTATCATTTTGTTTTCCTTGGTATATAAGAAATTACTTCAAATGGATGTTTTAGGTGCTTCTAAAAGTGGCCTCCCTAAGGAGGCCTTCAAAAAGTAGTGTAATTGGATAATTCACACAAGAGAATTTTTTGATAAAGCATCCCTTTTCTCAGTAATGGTATAGCTGAGCATGAATAAAAGATGCCTTTCTGAGCTGAAGAAATGTAATCTCTTTACAGGGGCATTTTTTAATTCTGTGCTGTTATGCAAAACACTGGATTTTTGTCTGCTTCTGTGGTTTTTTTTGTGTTAGTGCATCAGTATAGGAAACCATTCAAGGAGTTCGTTATTTTGTCAGGAACCTGGCTCCATGGAACTGTTTAGGGAATGCATTTGTATAACTTCGGTTTTGAGATGTCAGAATCTTGGCTGAGCCCAGTTCATGTGAAGTGCAAGATGATCTTCCTTTGTGTGCCCACACAAACATCATGAATTTGAAACATTAAATTGTCTGATTTGGGGCGAGAGGGGAAATCAAAGTTTAAATTCTTAAGTTCTTCACTTTGACTTGTGCAAAGATACATCTTTTTTAAACTTTTTATCTCTTTTTACTTTTATATCTCTTAAAATTTTGAAGTGGTGTATTACAAGTTGCCTATTAAATTTTATATTATTTTATGTAACTGCATTTGGGGAAAGTTTCTTAAAGGAAAGGAAGGTGGGCTATGCAGTCTTTGTAGCCTGTGGTTGCATAACTAGAATTCCTCTGCTGAAGCGAAAATTAAGATGATTTTTTTTGGTTCAGATGAAATGTAATACAGTGATGATGTCTTACATTGATAAGTTAATATCCCTGAGAAAATGGTGTTTCAGACTTCAATTTTTAGGGTTTTCCTTCTTCATCTATTGGTCATAGAGATGTTACAAGATATTTGGGGAAAGATATGGTTATTTAAAATGTTTTTATTTGTTTTCTGTTGCTTTGCGTGGCTTGTTTGTCTGCAGCACTTGGAACAATTTGGACACAATCGTGTGACTCTCCTGACCTTTCTCTGTGATCTGTTTGCTCCTTTTTCTAAAAGGTGCTCAGAAGAACATGTGGGTTTTTTCTGCTTGTTTTTAATGAAAAAAAAGTGACTTACTTAGAATTTCTCCAGGCCACTAAATGAGAGGAGCAGTATAAGGGGTAGCTGGAACTATGTTTTTGTTCAGCTAAGAGTCATCTAAATTTAGTTAATTGTGTTCCAGATCAGACAGAGCAAGGGGAGTGTTATCTCTCAGCAAGCAGGTAATGGAAGGTCCACAATGGATAAAGTATCTTTATGGAAGACACTTTTTAATTACAGGGAATAAACCCAAAAATAAACCAGTGTCGCACTGTATGGACACAAAGAAAACACACATAGCCAACCAGGTCTTAGAGCAATGAAAAGCCAAGAGAGCCAAAAGAGAGAGGGCAGAACCCTCTGACCTTTATTTATATGTTCTTAGAAATCACGGTGGATTGGAGGTAGAAATTACCACCTCTCAATCACACTGGTCAAAGGAAAAATCCATCACATGTCTCCGCCTAAGAGAATGGAATGAAAACAACAAGGACAGTTAGCAAAAACATGGCCATGTTTACAACAGCATGCTTGAGAAAGTACTACAGCAAAGAGAAACATTGAAGAACTGCAAAACTCAGGACAACAAACCAGCACGTCCAGACGGAAGATATATTTCTTTACTGGCATGTAAAATTCCCCATGCCTCTTTCCTGCTTCAAGTGTTCTTGGGTTTGTAAGCTCTCAGATGAGATCTGGGGGGCAGGACTGTCCTTCTACTGAAGTTGTTGGTGTCACCTATGATTTTTACTAAAGTGGTTTCCACAGACATCAATCAAATCTCTAGTTGAAGCTGCCAGCTATTTTTAATGACTAGAAAATACACCAATCACATGAAAAATGTCCAATTTTTAAATCATGAGTTGTATAAATGTTTAAGAAAACAGAATTTCAGTCACCAAGTGTTTGTGTTAATGCTGCTTTAAAGCCTGAAATACACAGGAGATGTGATAGACCTCAAAGGGCTGAGGCATTCATTCATTGAAAAATTAAATTTAAAGACTGGAAATACTAGAGATTTCTGTAAAATCATGCACAGCATGGGGTGTTTAATATAAGAATCATCAAATTTTAAAAAATAGCCAAAAAAATCCAGTAGATACATTAAAACTAGCAGGTGGAGAATCAAAGGAAGCAATGGGAGATGTTTTCATGCCATTTGTAATGAAGTGGTGAAGTGTCTTGCGCAGGACATCGTGGCTGCCACGGGTTTATATGGGGTCTTTAAAAGCCATTAGAAAAATTTTTTTGGGGAAAAAAAGCACATGTGACTCCCTGCCATGATCTCTGGGACAGCCCAGAGCTGTGAGGCTGCCCTGGGGAGGGTCACTGTGTCCTTATGCTGGTGTGATACCTTCTCCTGGGGTCTGTTGGTGGTCCTGTCATGGGTGGGGAATTGGGCAAGGTGAGGAAGAGCAAGGAGGGCCATTCCTAACTTCTCTGGAAGGGTGTGGCATGCCTGGAAAAGGTATCACGGAGCAGCTGGACTGGAGGAGTTACTCCATGTCCAAACATGGACAAGATTAGAGGTGACATCTCTGACTTAAACAGGTTGTGTTTTGACTGGTCTGTGAGATCTTCCCAAGCCCTCAGGTAATTAGAGGGTCGCAGCTCTGCTGGGCAGAACAGACTGAGGAAAAGGACCAAAAGCACACCTTCACCCTCGGCCTGAGAGGGAGGGATTTTTCCTTGCGGTCCAGTGACTCTGTGGGTTGAAACAAGCACAAGTCCTTTTGGTTTGCGTAAAAAGTCTTCTACTGTCCATCACATACTTGGATTTGGATCAACTCCACAGTGTTACCTCCTTTCCTGGTTTCTTGGTTTTACTCAGGATCAGCTCCCTATGTGCCTTCTCTCAGAGTTTCTTCCACCTGGCAGGTTCTCCAAAGCTAACAAAGCCTAGTAGCTCTCAGGCAAGGAGTAGTTTTTTTCCCTTCTCTCTTAATGAGACAAGGTAAGCCTGCAAGTTTATTTCCTGCTCACTAACAAGTCCCTCCTTTCTGTCAGGGCATTGTTTCTCCTACCTGATGAAGGATTTCCTCCAGCTGCCATGCTTATATGCAAAAATTTTTCTTTTTAATGTTCATCTGGAGTCTCATCAACTCCTGTTTTCCTTCTGTGGTTTCCACGGGCACTGGTAGTTGTTTTCATATAAAAAGAAATGAAACCAGAGACTATAAATTAGTGTTAACTCAATGATTTCTGGTTAGCCTGGAAGTCTTGGTGGTTGATAACAAATACCTGGTGCCACCAGTAAGGGCAGTGTTCCAGAAATCCTGTTTTAGATGAGATGTAAGAAACTCACTGTAAGGAAAGATTTAAAAATTCCCTCTGTTGTCCTTAGATCTCTCCAGCAGAAATACATATTTTTATAAAGAATATATGCATGAACACTGTGTATTGACAGTTGTGGCCCTATAGCCTTCATTCTCCAGGCAATATGTTTGTGGCTGAACAAGAGATACTTGGTTAAATCTAGCAGATTTCTAGCAATGAAATGCTTCAGAATTTCAATTCTTGACCAAATTTAATTGACTTAATTGCATGATCAGTACTGTACAATTCTTTGTTGTGCTGCTGTGATTTAACAAAATGTGTTCCTACTTTGGCTTTTTCTTTTGATCTTTTCTTTTTCCTTCCTTTTTTTTCTCTTTGAGCACCGAAAGGAGTAACCTATCGAGCTTTTGCTGGAGGATGTTATAAATGAAAATTTAGTAACCATTCCATCAGCTTTGTAACCTGGGTGAAGTGATGTGTGCATACTAGGGGATTCTTAGGGAAGACTGAAAGCATGACTGGAATTTATCCCTGTGAAAGAGAGCTTCTGCCTTGCTTTGCTCTAATTTCAGTGAGCATTTACCACCTTGAATCAGTGTAGATGTAATACAGGTATACTGAAGTTTTGGAACAGGAGAGTTAAAAATACTTGACCTATTAAATTTGCCTTTTCATTCACAAATGCCAATAGAAAGCACAAATAGTTAATTTCCTTAGTTTCTTTATCAGGGTGAAAATGAGGTCTTTGAACATAGAGTAAATTTAATTCCTTAAATATAGCTCTGACATATCATTACCCCAACTTATAATTTTGAAAACAAATCAATAAATTAATATTATATTGTCTTCCCTGCCCTCCCATTAAAATATTATCACTGTGAATGTGCAGTTTTTGTCACACTTCTATTCTGCATAGCCTTAGAGAGGGTCTCTAGTGATTTTTGGGTTCGTAACTCCATGACAGCGGTTTTCTTGACAAAGAACTATGCTTGTAAATGACTAATAAGAGAGATTTTTTTAATAGAAGGCTGACTGGAAATATATAGAGTAGTCTTGTAGTCCTGCTGGCACAGTGGGAAGCTGTAGTTCCTGAGAAAATTGGGATGAGGTAAAATGAATGTTTAGGAAAGGCATAAAAGAGAACTGAATTTGAAAAATATGGAATAACTAAAGAGAAACAAAAGCATTCAAATGCTCTTCAGTTATGGTACCTACCAAAGAGCTGCCTAATTTTTCATTGCTCTGAATGAAGGTTTTATTTATATAGCTTTTCAATTTAAGCAACTAAAATGACTGAGAAAAAAAAGTAACATGACTAAACTGCTAATAAAATAGAATTAAATATCTGGCTCAGAGTTGTGGTCTTAAGCATCCATTTTTACTAATGGTAGTTGTTTGTTTTGTGGGCATATGGTGCTATAGCTTATATTGCTGATTTAAAGCATTTTTGAGGCTAAATATAACTTACAAGTAAAAGTTTTATTCCAGCAGAATTAAAATGAAGAAGTTGTAGTGATTTTTTGCTGTACAGTTGTATCAAGTGTGTAGTTTGAAGACTGAGTGTGTTATTTCTTGAATTATTGAGAGGTTGTGTTACATTATCATCATCTCCAGTTGCACTGCAAAAATATTTAACCTGTGAACACACATCACTTAACCAGTTACAAAGAGAGATAAAGGAATCTATAAATTTTGCATTTACAAGATCCTGCACCGAAGGCATTGTAAGTTACTCTTTCTGGGCACCGCAGGTTCGAGCAGCACCGACATTAAAGAAAATCGCAACGTGGACAACGTTCCCCCCAAGGACAGCGCTGGGCAGGGACCGGGGGAGGGCACCCTGCTCTCCAATGGTGGTGGCAGCAGCAGCAGCAGGAAGAGACCTTTGGAGGAGGGCAACAATGGCCATTCCAAATTTCGCCCCAAGAAGAGGAAGAAAACACCCGGCCCTGTTCTGCCAAAGAATGCCCTGATGCAGCTTAACGAGATTAAACCTGGTTTACAATACAAACTCCTCTCCCAGACAGGGCCAGTCCACGCCCCCATGTTCGTGATGGCAGTGGAAGTCAATGGGCAGGTGTTTGAGGGGTCTGGCCCGACAAAAAAGAAAGCCAAGCTTCACGCTGCTGAGAAGGCTCTGCGCTCCTTCGTCCAATTCCCAAACGCCTCGGAAGCCCACCTGGCCATGGGCAGGACTCTGTCGGTCAACACGGACTTCACATCCGACCAAGCAGACTTCCCTGACACTCTTTTCAATGGGTTTGAGACACCAGTCCCTTCTGATGCTTCCTTTTACCTGGGGTCCAATGGGGACGGGTCCTTTGGCTCCAGTGGGGACTATGGATTGCCATCGTCTGCCGTAGCCAGCAGCCTTTCCCAGTCGCCTCTCCCCCCACCCTCACCCTACCCCATGGCCAGCGGGAAGAACCCTGTCATGATCCTCAACGAGCTGCGCCCGGGGCTGAAGTATGAGTTCCTCTCGGAGAGTGGAGAGAGCCACGCCAAAAACTTTGTCATGGCTGTGGCGGTGGATGGCCAGACGTTCGAAGGCTCAGGAAGGAATAAAAAGCTGGCAAAAGCTCGGGCTGCTCAGTCAGCCCTGGCATCCCTGTTTAACATGCAGCTGGACCAGACTCCGTCTCGCCAGCCCATTCCCAGCGAGGGGCTCCAGTTACACTTGCCACAGGTGAGAAACCCTTTGGGTGTTGTGGATGGCTTTGGGTAATGACCAAGAGGAGTCAAGTTGTGTGCATTGAATCAGTTTGAACAGCATTTCTGCTTCTGTAAATACATGTATCTATATATACATATATATACATGTGTGTGTATGTGTGTGTATATATATGCATTAGGTGATTTATCCAGTTATAGCTCTGACAATTTGCATTCTCTTGCGCAGAGAAGAGACTTTGTTTCTGATGTTTCAGCCTTGATCATGTTGCATAAGAGAGCACCATTGCCAGCTTGAATTATTGTTTGTGCTGGGGAAAGATTGAATCACATCTTGCTCATCTCAGGCAGCAAGTATTAGATGGAGTTCAAGTGAGAATTACTGCTTTAAGTGAAATTATTATTTGGTACAACAGTTTTTAGCAGAGAAGAAAATAATTCTCTCCTGCAAACACAAATTGTTGGCATGAACAGAGCTGAATAATGGAAGTCAAGGTCAGATTAAGTGAGACTGATGCAATTGCCTCTGATTTCCAGTGTGTAAACACATTCCATGTGCATGTATCCAAGATGTGGGGTTAAATGGCTGTCATCTGAAGGGTTGTGCTCTAGGCAAGTGAATTAATATGCATATGGAAGTTCCTTAAGCAAGTATATCTGGCTGATTAATAATTTAAATCAAATAGTTAATGAACTAGGGAAAGTATCAAACATACCAGACACAGACCAGAAATTTAAGGTCACTAGAATGGAGTAATTCTGAATTTTTTTTAATGCAGAAACATTCTCCCCTCTTGTTTATTTTTCTTCCCAGTCAAACTACACTAGTAATTGTTTGACTACTGTCTACTGCATCTCTTGTGTCTTTTTAATGATATTATATGCCCATCTAAATTAAAATATTTGCCTGTGAATTCTTTTGCAACTTTCTTTTTGTTATGAGAATTTCAAGGCTTTGACCTTTTCTATCTCAAAACCATTGTTCTAGATTTCATTAAAATTCTGACATACTATTCTGATTTGATAATGTGGGGTCAAAGAGTATAAGTAGATGTTGCGACTATTTTAAGTACGTTATTTTTGCAAAATACATGGACAATATGTGTATTTTAGAACTTTCTATATGACTTCATTTTAATGTTGCACAATTATTGTGTTACTGATAAATGTTTCCTTCATTTCCAAATCCAGGATCATGCAGTCTTGGGCAGTTACAATTTCTTCAATAGATTCAGTAATTTCGGACTTTATTCTCTGCTTTTAAAAGTAGATTTGACCCCAGACACACAAAAAAATGTCGCTGCCAGTAATTGATGTGTTACTAGTTCTTGCATCAGTAAAATGATGAAAACTGGAAGAGGGAAGTGTGAAAATCCCAAGCTGAGCTGGGAAAGATCTTACATGGGTGCTGCCTCATTTAGATACAATTTCAAGTAATTTTTTTATTCGGGGACTTTTGATCGGCTTGTCATCAGGATGTCATCAAGCACTTCACTGTGCTGCTTTGCTTTGAATTATAATTAGCTGTTACTGGAATTGCATTATGTCTTTCACATATTAGTGATTTTGGTCTGGTATGTATTTAATGATTTAAACATTTGTGGTGTTTTCAGGTCCTGTTTTATTTATTCTTTTTTTTTAGAGTTTGTGAGTTATTTTTTTTTAGACAGTTCAATGTGTAAAAGAGTGTTAAATTCAGAGATAATCCTAAAGTGGGTGAAATCACAACAATTGGAGAGTACAGGCATGATGTAAGTAAGGATAGGATTTAATATGACCCATGGACCAAATAAAATGTTGATCAGGTTGGAAAAAATGAAAGCTGGAAACATGCAAGGGGAGGAAAAAATCAAATACCAAGTGCTTAGGGGAAATAAAAGAAGCACAGTGTGGTTGTGCCAGTGAAGATGGTGGAATTGGCTGCCTGAGTGGCAGGTCCATACCTGCTTGTAGCTCATTTGTGGTGAGAAAAATGGAGTTGAGAAGAGAGATGATCCCTGTGGCAGTGGTGGTTGTCAGTATGGCTGAAATGTCTATCTGTGACCCCACCAGATCTCTTTAGAGCTGCAGATGCCCCAAAGAAAGTTAGATCAGACACTCATGTGCAAAGTATCAAATGATGCAGAAGGGTTGCTGCAACCAAAAACTGATTGTTGTGAAATGGGTGTATGCAGCGATGCTGCCGGCAGGGGCACCGGGCGTCCGCCCGCAGTTTCCTGGGCTGGCTAGGCTGCTTCGGAGCGTGGGAGGGCTGGCGGAAGTCCTGCAGGGGTTCTTGGCACCGGGGTTGTGCCAGGGAAGCGCTGGCATGGCGTGTTACAGTTACATATATACCAACACGAGGGGGTGGGGGACGATACAAACATCCTATGAGATAGGGTTGCGGGGGTTTGAAATTGGCGGGCTTTGTATAGGATTGTGACATACAGAGCCCTCCGAGGGGGGGGGGGGGAACCATATGCGGGGGGGAGCAGAAGGGGGAGACAGCAGTGCCTGGCCAAAACCTTGCCATAGCACGCTGCAACAAGTGTAAAAATAATCTTAGGGTCTGTACAGGGGGTTATCGAGGTGCTGATCCTGTGGTTCAATCCAAGCTTGTCTGCTTGCTCACAGCTTGGCCTGTTGTCAGGGATGAAGGAAGGTTCCCTGCAGTGAGGAATATCTCCGTGCTGGGCCAGTGAGTTAAACTCAAGAAGGAACTCAACATGTGCCTCAGAGTGGGTAAAAATGTCCACTGAAAAACTCAGCAGTTGTGCATTTATCACCTTGGCAGTAGGTGCATTGGGACTGAACAGGTTGTCACACTTGCATTAGAGAGACTTGCCTCTTCAAAACAAAGGAAATTATTTTATGGTTGGCTCTGCTTTGTAAACTGATCAGAAATCATAGAATCACTTCTGTTAGAAAGCTGTTATGGAGGTTTTCCTAATGTTATTTCCTCAAACTGTTTACTTAAAAAGGTAACTGATTAATTAAGGTGTGCAGAGAGGGGGACATTGAAATTGTAAACATTGAAACTTAAATACAGTTTTTTAGATTAGAAAGCTAAACTGTTGTGAGAGAAAGCAAGTTGAGCTACACAAACAAGCAGTGTAGCTGCAAATATCAGTTTGAAAAAATACACTAGAGAGAGTATTTTTAATCATTCACATAATTCATTTTATCCTTTCTGTTGTTGTGGACAGACATTGAAACAAAACGTTAAACAAGAGAAATGGAGTGAGAACCAGTACTGAATGGCTCCTTGTATTTGAAATACTTTTTTAGTCCTGGTTCAACCTGGGGCAAGGGGAACTGTAAAAAAATTATTCAAATATAGAAAAGATAAGCAAATTAATTGTGATCATGATTGGAGATCTGGGAAGGCAGCTTCAGGAGAGGTATTGAGGAATTCTAGGCAATTAATTTCAATGGACTGCCTAGTATATACAGGAGAGTAAGAATGTAATGGATTTAAACCTGGAAAAAAGATAATAATGAATGTATTTATGGGAATATCATTAATCATATGTTGGAATAATTGTTGTGGAATTGGAAGAAATATACAAGATGCATCAGCATAAAGCAGTGAAAGACTCTACAACCAGGCAGAAGTTTCTTTAAATCAATGCAGGAAACTTCTCTGAATTGTATGTGCTGGTCAGTGTTAGAGGGGAGGACCTGCTTGACCTTGATTTTACCTGCAGTTGGAAGTTCACATAAGCTGTAAACTGTGAAGATAAAAAAACCCCAAAATAAACCAAAGGAGAATATTTCTGCTTGAGAAGGATCGCTGGAGATCCAAGGAGAGCACAGAGGACTGAGATGTCTTGGGTCAGTTCCTATGAGAGCTGTGAGCTCTTGCTGCTGCTTTTCCCACCATTCGGGGGATCACCAGCATTCATCTTGGGTGGTTTCCATGGCCTGCCAAGGTCTTCCTTCAGCTCCAGATTGACCTGAACTTCATCAGCTCCAGAATATTTTCAAGTGTGAATGGTCAGGGTGGTTCTGCTACAACATTGCTGCAACATCTGTATTTAACCAAAATCAGTCTGTGTGTGAAGAGTAGTGGATTCACTGTGACTTCCGAGAAAGGAACAATGTACCCAAAATAACTTGGAGCTCACATGCCTTACTGAACCAACTGTCAACTATTTTAGGTCTTTCCTTTTTTGAATGACTCAACTTTGAATAATGGTTTAATACAGGAGCGGGGGTAGAGAAACTGTGTGTCAGATGTTAGAGCATTCGCAGGGAAGGTGAGACATGAGTTCAATTTCTGTTCCAATTAATATTTATTTATATGAAAGGCAGTACAGTCAGACTGAGATGTGAAAGGTCCTTACCCAGGCCAGTCAGTGGCCTGGGCTTGTGGAAACAGCTTCAAGTCCTTGGTTTTGAGATGAAGACAGCAAGGACATAATTTCTGGCCAGTAAGTCTTATTCCCAGTGCTGTTTTATTCCCTTCTCTTCCATACTCTGAACTATGTCAGTGTAATAGACTGCCTGGGAGAGAGGGATAATTCTTCTAATTTCTTGGGGGAGTATTCTTATAAAAGACCAAAATCTTAGTGACTACATCTGTAGGTAGTGTTTATTCCTCACTGCCCAGCTGTTGTCAAATAATTTGTGTATCAAATAGAAATAACAAATCTTTAATATATCTGCCTGTTTTCTGGCAATGATTTTTTTTTTCCTCCTCTTTGGTTCATCCTGGATTATTTGCATCTCCAAGGGTCATTTTGTCTTACTTGAGTTCTTAGTCCTTAGGAGTCCTCCCCAGGAGTATCTGGCTCTGAGTTCATCCAAGTGTTTTTAGGTTTCCTTGCCAGCAGTTTAGTTCCAGGCTCTGAGATGCAGTTCCATCCTGTTCTGCTGTGCCAGCTTCCATCTTCCTGGAGGGACTCATTGCGTGCTTATTTGTATACCAACACCACAGTTTCCTCTGCTTTGCTTGTTATGTGACAAAAGGATCCTTTTGGAAAAAGCTAATGGATCCAGCCTGTATGCAGGCTTCCTACCTAGCTGCTGTTCAGGAAGGCTTTTGTCAGTGGCATTAGCAGGCAAGGTGGCCATGGATTTCTTTCCAGAAACACCTGGCAGTTTCAGTTCCTAGTGTTGGGAAAGACTCCTCCAGGTACTAGTCACCACTCTTTTT
>VYZT01008960.1:59337-69574 GCA_013400735.1 Pomatostomus ruficeps
TGTTATTTATTCCCTGGATGCCAAGCCTTTTCAAGCAGGTTCGAAGCCTCTATTAAGCATAAAATCATAGCATGGTTTGGTTTGGAAGTAACCTGAAGCGTTTATTCTCTTTGTGGATCAGGTCCATCCCTGTTTGGAATAGTTTGTTTCCATAGTATCTATATTCCATCACAATGTCATTCAGCATGATTTTACCATTGCCTGGTAGTTTGTCAGCTGGAGCAGTGTTCTGCTGTCCAGCACAGCAGTGTAGGGTAGAGCAGAAAATACATAGATTGCAGAGACGAGAGCACAAAACTTGAAACTGGGAAGCAGTATGCATAATTATGCAGTGATGCTAGGGATAAAACACTGGGATGGTGACTCTGTGTCCTGGCTATACAGTGATTTGCCCACATGGCTGCAGCAGGGCTAATAATTTAAGCTTTTTGTGTATTAATTTTCCATTTCTAAGACCAGGGTGATTCAAAAACACTGAATTATTTGCTTTTTCTTTTGTGTATTTACCTTGAAGTTCAGCTTTCTGCATTAGGTAAGTACTAGAACAACTAAATGCAGATTTAGTGCTGTGTTGTTGTGGAGCTAGCAGAACATGGACTGTAACCCAATTTTGGGTCCAGCAACAAAAAGATCATGTTTGAAAATCAATGCCTTACCACATATGTTCATAGCCTCTGGGCCAAATTGTGTTCCTGAAAAATAAATAGATTTTCTGAGTTGCAGTCCATTCAAATGTATGAACAGAATTGGTGTTTGCAATGTCAAGAGTCTTCTGATAAACGTGAATGAAGCTGGTGCAGACAGGATCTGACTGCTAGTCATTGTTTTCTGTTAGGCTCTTGTGAGAGCTGTTGAGCTCTGGAATCATGACACCTAAGCTTCAGTTATTTCTTCCTGGGCTGCTAAAGCTTTTCCAAAAAGATGTTAACATTGAGAGCATGTCCAGGTCATTTCTAGGCTGTTGGTTCTCATGAGTTGTGTTAAGGAAATGGGGGTGAATGGGGCCAGCAGTCTTCAAACCTTTTTCTTTTCTTTTTTTTTCTTTTTTTTTTTTTTCTTTTCCTTTTTTTCCCTTGGGCATCTAACACTTCTGTATCATAGAATGGTTTGGGTTGGAAGGGACCTTAAAGCTCATCCAGTCCCATCCCCTGCCATGGGCAGGGATGCTTTCCACTATCACAGGTTGCTCCAAACCCCATACAACCTGGCCTAGAACACTTCAGGGATGGGGCAGCCACAGCTTCTCAGTGCCAGTGCCTCACTCAGCATCTGTATGGCACTGGTGGGTGTGACAGAGTACCTGTGTCCTTGTGGTGTGTGAAGCTGTGGGCCAGGTGTGCACGCCTAGAACATCTCAGTACTGCTGGTTGTCAACACATGATTGTCTTGGCTTCAGTTTCTTTTCAGGTGAAAATTCAAGAATTTGGTCTTGACTCATCTTTTCTGGCAGTTACAGTTCCAGCTGCCTTGAAAACAGCGGGTGAGATTAGCTGCAGTGCTGAATTGAATTGTCTGTCAACAGGAGCAGGACTGGTATTTTGAAGTTTTCCTTAATTTTAGAAGTTAGCCCCACTTACAGCCTGACTTAAAGTGACTGTTCAAGTTTTCCTGAAAGACAGGAATATTTCCTAATTTTGAGATAGTTTATTTGGGGTTATACACTGATATTTTCTGTTCCTAACTTTATATAGCTCTTGTAGAAATAAGACATAGGAAGCATTAAACCAGTGTTGCAAACAAAGTTGCCCGTATTTATATAATAGTTAGATAAGGAATTAGGTTGTTATAAAAGGTTCATTTGAGGGCCATGGATTTTTACTTCAATCTTCTTGTCAGGTTCAGTGTTGAGGATACTGAAATGATGTGTGTTGAGGTTTGAGCATAAGAGTATAGACTTATCTGTCTATCCAGTTGTTCTCTCAAGCCTCAAATGTTCATCAGGATCATGGGCATTAGATACTTCAATGCTTGGCTTAGGGCTGTCTGACCTTGTTTTAATAGATATGGAACACTCATACCTCTGCTTCCACTTGCAAGTGACACCTCAATGTCAACTTTTAAAGTGAACAATAAAAACTTCATTTGGTTTGTCCAAACATTCAAAAGTGTAAATCTTTATAACTTAATGCTCCTGTAATTTTTAACTTTTTTTTTTTTATGTGCATTTCTATGTGGTCCTACAGGTTTTAGCTGATGCTGTTGCACGCTTGGTTGTAGATAAGTTCAGTGATTTGACAGAAAATTTCACATCTCCACATGCACGTCGAAAAGTCCTTGCTGGAATTGTCATGACAACAGGTAAATAAAAAAAAAAAGTAGTATTTTGAGTGCTTAAATATGCAACCTCTCTTTGCATCTAGTAAACTAAATTTTTTCAGTCAACCAGTATTGAAATGTATTTTTACTGTTCAGTCTGAAAGGTGGACTAAATATAGTAATTAAATCTCAGCTACTTACAGGAAAATTAGACCTGCAAATACTTCTGTTTCCACAGAGTTCCTGTCCTCTGCCTGACTGAGATATCTGAGTAGCTCACACAAAGTAGCTTTTAAAGCTAATCATGAAACTTTGGGAAAATAAATAAATTCCTCCATTGGCCATGCAGATGGTTTTCCTGGTTTGGGCATGTTATGTAAGAATTATGCTTCTTTCCAAGGTTTTAAGATTTTGCACTTTGTTATTTGTGCTATATTTTATTCTTAGTACTCTATGTCAGTCATTTTAGTAAAAATATCTGAAGAAAGCAGTTTATGTTTTGGCAGATGGCAGTGGAGTGCCTGTGTCAGCAGTGGTGTCGTGGTTCTCTGGGTGCTGACACGAGATCTCTGCTTGTCCAAATCACCCAAAACAGTGAAGTTCTGCCCTAAACTAATGTATGACCATGCTGCTGCTGAGTTTTCTTCACATTAAGGTTTATCTTGGTCTTCAATCCTTGGTGGTCTGTTCATATGTCTCCTCCTGGTCTCTTGCCCTCCCACATACACAGACCCTTGGCAGGTTTGGGAAGCCTTGATGCTCTTCAAGCACTGGTGAGCAACAGCCACACCTCCATCTAGTAATGACACTCTTTTAGCCCCAAATACATGAGAAACATGCTGTAGTTTTGTTTATTTTGTTTTGTGATATTTAACAGGTTTTTATGCCATTTACAACCCTGTATGTGCAATTCCCAGAAGAGTCACGTGCCAAAGAATTAAGACTTAACTAATGTGAATACCTTCTGATTAACTGAAGAAATAGCTTTACACAGAATTAGAAATTATCTTTCCATGAATACATGTCTGGGGAACCCCTGGAATCAGATTGCCCCATTGCATAGCCTTGTGTTGCTGCTCGTTGCTTCTCCCCAGCCCTGTGGGCAGGAGGGCCCAGCTGGGCTCAGGTTCATTTTAACTTGCTGGGCTTTTTTTACCCAAGTGTTTTGCTAAGTGGCATTTTGACCTGTCTTTCTTAGTCCTTAATTCAGCTGGGGTTTTTGAATGATAGCAGTTCTCTATATAGAAAACACCCACCCAAGCTTACTTCAAAAATTCTATTTATTGCATGGGATGGTTTAATACCAAGAACTACACATTGTACCAGTAATCTTTACAGTGATTTAAGCATTTACATTTCTTTTTTTCCTAGTCTTACCTTTCCTGTTGTTTGCTCAATACCCTTCCATAGCGTTTGGCTGCTTTAATAAATCAGTGTCTTTTAGATTTCTAAAGTGGCTGTGAATATCTGCATAGGTGGTCAGAAGGCATATGCTGAAAGTTGCTGGCTGCCTGAACCTCAGGAAAAAAGCACTTTGGATCTTGGGCTTTAATAATTCTTCTTGAAGCAGCACTTTTTACCTACAGGTTTTCAATTTTTAACTTGCCTGAACTCCAACATGAAGAGAGTAGTTCTCATGAGAACCACAGACAGTGCTGGTACAGGGAGGATATGGCTGGGTGAAGCTTTTGTTTTAAATAAATTATCAGAAGAAAAAACTACTATTTCTTTAGAAGAAGCAAACAACCAAAAAAGAAGAGCCTTGTTTGGGTTCTGCAGGAAGGTCACTTAGTGCATTATTTGTGATGTTAATTGCATCTCCTTCCTAAAATTTTGTTTTGCAGGTACAGATGTGAAAGATGCCCTGGTAATAAGTGTTTCTACAGGAACAAAATGCATCAATGGTGAATACATGAGTGATCGAGGTCTTGCATTGAATGATTGCCATGCAGAAATTATAGCTCGACGGTGTCTGCTGAAATTTCTGTACACACAACTTGAGCTTTACCTAAGGTAAGCTGGAGGGAAAAAGATGATGAGCTGATCCCACAGAGCTAAAAAGGTGTCTATGGAAGACTTCTGTCTTCATTATTTCAGTGTAAAACACTTGTCCTGTTGCATTAGAATGTTGAATTTAGAACTCGGGCCCTTTGACCTCAGATTTGAGTTGAATGAAACATTTATTTAGTGAGGTGTCAATCATGAGAGGGGAGGACAGGGAAAATAATTGGCAATAATTTTGTAAACTGTAAACATATAAATAAAAATAATATGAAGTGGGCTAAAATATGCTGATGTTTCCTTTAAGTGCCTGAAAGCTCTTGACATCTGGGGTTGCCACAGGGTCTTTGTTTCTGGTCTTGATGGTCCTTTAATTTTGTTAATTGTCATAACTGTTAGCTTTATATTATAGAACTTTCAGCCATCCTGTGTTTGTTTTTAATGCCTATTAAGTCTGCTGAGTTTATGCCTATTTCCATGTTCATGTCAGTTTTGACTCTAGTTTTCTTCTCTGTTTCAGCAATAAAGAAGATCAGCAAAAATCCATTTTTATCAGATCGGAGGAAGGCGGGTTTAAGCTGAAGGAGAATGTGCAGTTCCATCTCTATATCAGCACATCTCCTTGTGGTGATGCTCGGATATTCTCGCCCCATGAAGCAGCACAAGAGGGTATGACAGCAGTCTTCTTGCACCCAAGGGAACTTAAATTATTCTTGGGGCATGTACAAGTGGCACAGTTAAAATTTAGGTGTCTTCTTTCCTTTTAGCATAGAGGTGTGTTAGACAAAGATCTCTTCCAAAAATATCTGAGCTGTTCTTCCTCTGTGGTAGAAGTTCAGTATAGAGTGATGAGCCCTGTGGTCTTGAAGAGGCTGATGCTGACTGAGATAAGCCAGTGAGTCAGCAAGTATTCCTACGCAATTAGCCATCCCCTTTCCCTGTTTCAATCCTTTTAACAGCAGTTCTCTGCCTACCCGTTCCACAGTCTGCCCATTAACTTCATTTTAACTCTGTAACACACAGAACAGCTCAAGAGCTGCCTGCTTCCTACTACTCCTTTGGTGAAAGCTTGGTTTAACTGCAAGTGTGTTTTGGAAGGCAGCATTTGTGAGAGGTGTCTGATGCTATAGCTAAATTGCCAAGAGCAGTAGGAACTGTGGTGCTGGCCAGCAGTAACTGCAGGCAAATACCTCAAATCAGTCTTTGTTATTGAGATTGTAACGTAAAGTCCTTTGAGAATTTTCCTCAGCTGATTATCGGTGGTTTTTGTCCTTCAGACCAAGGGGACAGACATCCAAACCGCAAAGCCAGAGGACAGCTACGGACAAAAATCGAGTCTGGGGAAGGGACCATCCCCGTGCGCTCCACTACCACTATCCAGACGTGGGATGGGGTATTGCAAGGAGAGAGGCTGCTGACCATGTCCTGCAGTGACAAGATAGCCAGGTGAGACATTGAACAGTTGGTTTTGTTGCTCTTGATGTTATTGCTGAAGAAGGACATGGGACAAGGGGGAATGGCCTTAAGCTGAAGCAGGGCTGGGTTAGGTGGGATATTGAAAGAAAAAATTCTTTCCTGTGGGGGTGGTGAGGCTCTGACACAGGTTGCCCAGAGAAGCTGTGGCTGCCTCATCCCTGGAGGTATTCAAGGCCAAGATTGGATGGGGCTTGGAGCAGCCTGGGATAGTGGAAGGTGGTGTCCCTACCCATGGCAGAGGGGTGGAATAAGATAATCTTTAAGGTCCCTTCCAACCCCAAATCATCCTGTGATTCCTACAAGAAAGGAGGGATGCATGATACCCACCATGAATGTGCAGGGAATTGATGGGCTTATCCCACTGCTTAGACATAGTATGAGGGTGGCTGTCACCCCTGTGATAAAGCTCTGATTCTTCACCTGCAATTGGTGGCAGACCTTTTGCTGGCTTCAGAGTCAAGGTGGAGTCATTCTGTATCATTCCAACCACATAAGTAATGACAGCTTTGTTTTGTATTTCTATCACTGGGGAACAGCAGAGGAATATTTTGATTTTTTTCCCCTAAAGTATTATAACATTAGGAAAGCAGTACAGTAAGTCTATTATATTACTTATATTTGAATAACTTCCTCTGGTGATATACACCCTTGCCCCATTGTTGGAAGTTTTCAAAGTCAGGTTGGATGCAGCTTGGAGCAACCTTGCCTAGTGAAAATGTCCCTGCAGGGGGTTGGAATGGGACAAGCTTTAAAGTCCCTTCCAAGCCAAACTATTGCATGATATCAAAGAGACCTACATTTTCCATGCATAATTTAGATTTTTATTATTTTGTAACTATAGTTTAAATATTTTATTGTAATGAAATATTTTGTTTCTGGAACAGTATTTTAATTTATATTTCATCCAATTCCTTCTTTGTTGTCCTTTTTGAAAAAGATTGAAAGATTTTTGTTGTTTGTTTTCAAAATCATAAATGGACAAAAAAAATTAGCAGTAGTATCCTTTAACATAGCATTGTAAGCATGGGAGAGTTGCAACTTCATAGTTTTTTAAATGAGTTTGTGTGTTTGCAGCCTTTGTGGTCTTGCAAGGTAGATGAGAAATGCCAAGTTTTTCAGCTAATGATATTTTAGTTACTTTTTAATGATATGTATGTTATATATGTTTTAATTAAAACAGCTCTACTGTTTTCTCAAGTCACCGTTAGTCTGATTCAAAGTTTATTAAGGATATTAAGTTGGAATTATTCTTGTGAACTGCAGATGCCAAATGAAAAATAGAGGAGGAAAATTATATAATGGCTTTGTTCCTTTAGTCATGTCTCAATTTATCAGCCTCTCCACTGAAGGAAAACATTTTATCCAAGTTTAAATCCCCCTAACAAAAATGAACAGGGCCTTTCAGAAGCTAGAACAGGCAGCTGGGGAAAGGTAATTCTACAAAAATGACATTTCGGCTCCTTTTATAATATTTTCAGTAAAATTCACCAAATAAATTCCCCAGTTTTATGCCAGGGGCTTCTTCCAACCACCTGACTTGGGATTTATGCCACATTCTTTTATCACATTGTCATTGCAAATATGTGTATATATATAAATAAAAGCCAGTTGTTGAGCTAGAACACATTTGATTCTTTTGTTGATTTTGTGTGATACAGAACAGAATCCATCTCTAGCTTCTGTAGCTAGCTGTCACCTCTCCTTGGGGCTAATGGGAATAATTTTGTTTGTGCCAGTGAAGGAAGCAAATAGAACCCCTTGACACAGAACAAAGACTGTATGACGGGTAAGGAGGCCCAAATTTTCATCTTCTTTTTTTTTTTTTTCACATTGCCCTGACATGTTTTGTCCCTTTACATTTGAAAGAATACCTTACTCCATACTGTCCAGCAATCAGTCCTCCACTACGCCTCAGACCTGGGAATTTCCACTGAACTTTCCCAAAGGTTCACAGTCACAGCCTGGGAAAGATGTGGATAAATTTGGGGTGTGAGATTGCACTTGTGTCAAACCAGCTGTATCCGAACTGCCTCATCTGTGTGGATTATCTGTATAATCCAAGTTGCTGTTTCTAGCCTTTGAGTGCTTTGCTGCAGTGTGCTGCCTCCTAGACCTGGTAGGAATATCCAAGAAAAGTTGTGAGAAGTGTGGGAGGGCCACGAGTGTAATCCCACTTGGGCTGGAAGCATTAAAACAGGATTGTCCTGGTGTGTTAGAGTTTGGTGGCTCTGCAGTGCGGTGTTAGGGTGGTTTCTGACCAAAGTTTGCATTTGTTTTAAATGTATTCTGACCTGGTGCCATGGTACTTTGACGATGTTGATTTTTGTCATTCTCCTTTTGATGTGTTTTTCTGGCCATATTTTTGGTTTCAAATAATTACTTCTTATTAAACATTCCTGCTGAGAAGCGCAAAATTCCTTTTCACACAGTTTCTCTGGCAGAAAAGCTCTAGGAACTGAGAAAAACTTTGTAGGTTGAGTTGCTAAAATGGAAGTAATAGGTGCTCTTCTACTTTAAAGACGAGAAAATATTTTTCTGATAAACTTCTGTGTGAAAGAGCATTGCATGCCGATCTACTGGCCTTGTTTTCTGCTTATTCAGAGTGGGAAATTCAAACCGATATTTGTAACTCAGTCTTCCTCTCTTTTTCCCCAAGAGAGGGAGCATTTCTCCTCACCAGTTCTTAACCCAGTGCCAGTGGCTGCTGATGAATTGCAGCGGCCACTTTGATGCATGGTGGCTGTGTGGCACTCAGGCAAAATACCTGAGCGGTGGTGAGAAACAACTACGCGAGGTCTACCATTATGGAACCTCTCCAACTAGACTCACATACAGGCAGCAAATCCAGGCAGTGCCAGAAAAGCAGGGTCAAGTCAGAGCTGTGTGGATGCCTGCCTTGGTGCAGCTACAAGGGGAAACACCTTTTCATGTCTGCAATTGTAAATCTAAAATGGTGTTTATGAGAAGGTCTGCTGTCAAAGACCAGAGACTTCCTGCACTGATGATTTATAGTGTGGGCTGCTGACCCAGCCACTTGATTTAAAAGAAGCTCTGACTTCCTGTAAAGATACTGCTGCCTGTTTACAGCTGTGGCTCATGAAGAGGAGTGGTCATAGAGACTTAATTGATCTCTTAAGGAAACAAAGAGAAATCAGGTTTAAAGTTGTACCTCCTGCATGCCAGAAGGAAAAGTGCTTTCTGGGATAGTCCTACATCTTCCACGGTGACACCTTCTCTCACTTGCCATCAGTTGCAAGTAAAAACTTGTGGTAAACAAAGTACCAAGTAAATAATTTTCATTTCTTCATAGTAATTGTTGTTTATAAATAATATTGATACGAGAAGCTCTTTGAACTGTAAACACTTGTCCGGTTTTGTCTTGTTTGAGCAGTTGCAGGAGACTGTTGTTTTCCTGAGATGAATTTTGACACCAGTTCCATGCGGACACCATTGTGTGTCACACACAGTGACTCCTCTGCCCCATACTGCTCTCTGCATAAAAATTATTAACTAAGATGTTTGCTATTAACACCAAGTTTTATGACTTACTGCGGTTAGGCCCCCCTCAATTCTGTATTTTCTCTAACATAGTGTGAATAACAGAATTTCTGTACCTTTTGAGTTTGGAAAGTTCTAAAGAGAGTTTTTACCTAACACATATATTTTTAACCAGTTTTATTTTTGATAAGAGGTGCTACCAGCACTCTGTGAAAGTGTTGCTGAGAGTTGAATTTTACTTACCTTCTCATGTGTTTCCCTGTGAAATCAGCTGCATTTCTTGAAGAAATCCACAGATCTTTAACGAATCCACTGTAGATACCCCATATCAGATGGTGGTCCAAAGCAGAAATGTGACAACATAGCAGGGAGGAGAGGACTCCTCTTGATTTGGTGTCAGTCTCTGGTTTTTCCACCCTCTTTTTTTAGTGCAGTGTGCTTGAGAACAGCAAGAGAGGTTGAGGAAGTGCATCCGTCCTCCAGATTGTTATGAACAGGATCTAGAGTAGAGAATATAGAATAAGAAACAAGTGTGTATGATAAATTTGTAAAATTCAGATTTCCCACTGAGGTGCTCATTTGTACGACCTCAGGTGAGCACAGCACACAGAGAGTGTTCTCTGTTTAAATTGTGTGTGTCAGGACTTGAACACAACTCATGTGCATTGATCTGAAAAGGCCGAGGTTGGGGTCGAGCCTGTAAAGGTGTTGGATTGTACTGGTTTTGAAGGAGTATTTCCCAACACTGTCCTTGTACTCCAACACTGAAGAGATCACCATTTGCTGTACCCCAGCTCAAATCAGGGCACCTGTGTTTAAGCGTTGGCAGTTTGAACATAAATCCTGTGGCTGTTTATACCAATCTAAGAGCTTGTACTTCAAATGTCAGTTTTATGAAGGTGAAGTTTTTGAAGGTTGTCAAAGAAAATTCTTGTAGTAACTTAAAACCAGAATATGTTGAATCGTGATATAAGACAAATTTTTTTGTTTAGCTTAGACAAGCATC
>VYZT01008961.1:0-26236 GCA_013400735.1 Pomatostomus ruficeps
ACTTCTGCAGAAAGAGAGTGTATGAGACTGGGGCAGGGGAAGAATATATCTTGTGTAATCATTGGCTTTCATTCTTGCCCTTGCCCCCTCCAAGTGCAGCCACAGAAAAAATTGATACAGTACTGCTAGCACTGCATGTTTCAGAAGTAATGGAAACTTCTCCTGAAGAGGTCATAGAAAAGGAGGTTGGAATCGCACTGAATATTGAACAAATTGTTTCTGTCAAACCTCTGCAGTAGAAAGAAAGGACAAGAGGAGGGAAGTGTGTTTAAGGATAGGAAAGGAGGGGAACCTCTCCAAACAGTGGCTGTGGAGAAGGTAAACTCATTATCATTTGTCAAAACAACTGTTGGTAGGCAAGTAACCACGTAACAACCATAAACGGCAGAAGTTGGCAGAATTTCAGTTCAGGAAGCAGCAGTCAGAACAGAAACGTTTGCAGGTGGTGACTGCAGCTGAGCTCATGCATCCAGCTGCAGTAGCTGTTGGTGTGTACATTAAGAACTGCAAATCACATCTTAGGAGCTCAGTGTATGTCTGGGGGTTTAGAATCATTACTGTCAAAATCTCTTTAATGTCCCATGTGCCAGTATTCATCAAAAATGAAAAGCTCTGGAAAAAGTAAGTAAGTGAAGAATGTAAAATCAGAGCAGTTTCTTGTGGAATTGACAGGAAAATTCAGCTAGTCCTGGTACAGGTTTGATATCGGTGTAAAATATAATCCACGTTCCCACTTTTACAAGGATGATTGAATTGATAAGCACAGAATGCCTTATTGGTGGGGTTTTTGCCTCAAAGATATTTTCTTCTAGTGTCCATACTTAGGTATTTTTACTTAAAATCAAAGGTATTTTTACTTAAAATTAAAATTGGAGTCAATATAAAGAAGTTATTCAGTTTTTAATCAGAAAACTTGAAACTTACACCTAAATAATTTTTATTTAATGTGATAACACAAAATCTGAGCTCTTTCCTGTTTCTCTTTTCCTCTGAATTCTTTTCATAGAGCTGATGAGGTGTCAATGCAAAGGAAATTTTTTTTTTACTTCTCTAGTGGTTTACAAAATGTTTAGTTGTTGCATCATAAGTAAAAACAAAAATGCCATCTCAACCTTTAAATAGATGCAGTGATTGAGAGAAACAGACTGGTTATGTAGGCCTCTTCCTAGATGTGTCAGTGTCAAAATCCAGGTATTATTGTTAATAGCATTAAATTAGTTAAACTTACTTTCTATTAAAGATAGTGGGATAATTCTGTGAGGGTTACAAAAATTCAGATGATGCTATATTATGTATTTTTCAAGTTATTTAAACTCACAGATTTCTGGGAGTGTACTGCAATCCTGCATAAGTATTCAAAGTTCACTTTCCTATTTTGCTTTTGGGGCATCATATTGGACTCCAGTGCGTGGGAGGTGTTTGCTTCCTCTTCCTTCCTCCCCTGCCCTATCCCATCAAAATGTGTTTTCCTCCTACAAACGCTGTCGTTGCAGTGAAGAAACTGCAGTGGTTCTTTCCAGCTCACTTTTAATATTTGAAAGTGGCTAATACAAATTACTTCTTGAATAAGCATGAAACATTTACACTTTTTACCAGGTGCTTTGGTTCCTATTCTGATAATTCAGCCATATAGCTTGCATTTATCTTCTCAAGATGGTTTGGGCTCTGATTCATTTCATTCACCCTGAACTCAGGAATATTCCTACCTTGTTTGCTTAGAAAACAAAGCAAACAAAAAAACTTTTCTACCTGATTTCTGATCCCATCCTTTCTGTTACAAGTCTTGTTTCATTTTTACAAAGACATATCCCCATAATTAATCTGTAGGATCCAAGCAGACTTGATAAACTGCAGAGGGACACTTTTCTCGTTCAATTTCACTTGCCACAGATTTCCCTCTCTATTAATCCCCAACACATGTATCTACTTGCACATGGGCATATGTGCACAACCCTCTGCAGTCATCCCTACAGGAACTGCTTTGGATTCTATGGAAGAGGCAGACAAAAGCCAAAAGATTAAAGCTGAAACAAAACTTGTTCAGACTGAAAATGCAAGAGAAATTGGAATGTTTCAAAAAGAAATCAAGAGCTTTAGGTGCTAACAGATGAAAAAGGAAGGAAATGAAGCATAATTCTTTTAATGGCCTGTAGAATGCTTTGGATTCCTCTTGAATGTAAATGACAGACTAAAATTAATTCTCAGTTCTAAACATGCCTGAAGTCTTCAAGACAGTGGTTGTTTTCAATATATTCTAAGAGGCTTTAGTACACTCTTGGACACTGTAAAGTGTTAAGTGACAAGGACAGCCTGACAGGAACAAGAACCCTATTGTTTTTCCTGAAAAATTACTTCCCTATGCTGCCACATACATTGGAATCTGAAGTTCTTTACTAGACAAGTTGAAAAATGCCTTAAAAATAATATTTATCCAAGACAGCAAGTTGAGCAAATACAGTATTTTTGAAGAAGTGTAAGTTGATTCATGTCATTTATAACCTGTGGCTTTTTATCTGTGCAGCTTAACATGTTGTCAGGTGGGTTTTTTCATTAAATGCTGTCTATTTATTAGAGGAATTAACTTACTGATTTGCTGTTTTCTAAGACATCATCATTCACTCCCCTAGGCTGAAGCTGTACCTGAAGAACAAGATATAGCAGTCCATGAGGATGACCTTTCAGGGTCTACAAATGAACTCCCTGGAGCGTTTGAATGCAGTGATAGCCTTAGTCTGGATATGACAGAAACTGAAGAAAAAGCTGACAGGCTGGAACAATTTGCCCTTGCTAGGTACTTTGATATGATATTATTCACGATAGTTCTTTTACAATGTACAACAAAGTGATAACAAGGTGGTAGTTAATGGAATGGCTGTTTTGGCCACAAGAGTTATAAAATTCTCATGAGTTTGGAGCAATGAGAAGACAATGCCCTAATTACCTGCATAATTATCATACAACTGAAAAAAGAAAAGGAGAAAAAACAAATAACAAAAAACAAAAAAATCCAACCAAACAAACAAAAAACACAAGCTTTTCATTCTAGGAAAAACAAGATAGGATGTTTACGTATGTCTATGCAGTTAGGCATTATGTATATAATGTGCTTACTTAAAATAAAAAGAAGGCTTTTAAAAGATTTACAGTAATGGAGATATTACTTAGTTACTTGTTCAGCAGATCAGATGTGTATTCATTCTTCTGATTTCTCAAGAAAGAAAATCTCAGTATTGTTAAAAATCCCAACTGTATACTCTCAAGGCTGCTGGTGAGTGGCTGGATCCCAGTATATGTTACAAAAAGGCTATAAGATTTTTTACATGCCATCTGAAGTTCTTTCAGATTTTGGACGCTGAGTTAGACTGCAGTTAGCCTGGGAAGGGGGAGAGAGAGAGAGCTTTATTCTCCTGTGAAGTTTCAGCCTTCTTCCTTCAAATTACGTTGGTACAAGAAAACAGGTGTTCTGGGATGGAGGAAGATAGATGATAATGGCCTGAAGATAGGGATTCTGATTTGGAGGTTTTTCTCATTGTAGCCAACACCTTGGCAACCTTCAAAAGTAATTCGAAAATTCATTAATATTTTTAGGAAGGTGCTGTAATTGGTCCTGTGATTTTATCTGTCTATCATAGGATATTTTATCTGCCGCCCTCTTGGTATTCTCGTTTCATCACCTTTTTTTTTTTTTTCCTTCAGTTTTGGAGATGTTGATCGAAATGCCTCCCCTCCTCCCTCACCATTTTTTTCCGCCATCCTTGCTGCATTCCAGCCAGCAGCATGTGATGATGCAGAAGAAGCCTGGCGAAGTCACATCAACCAGCTCATGTGCGACTCCGATGGTTCCTGTGCAGTTTATACATTTCATGTGTTCTCTTCCCTGTTTAAGGTGAGAAAAGAAGATGCAAAATCAAAACGTTTGGGTGTGGCAATTAGCAGTTCCTGATGGCAGCCCCAGTAATGAACTACTATATAGATATAACCATTGTAATTTTGCATACTGCAGAATTGCTGTATTACATTTTCATGCAGCACTGTCTTCTGTGACCAGTTTTGTCACTAAAATAATATATATGTCATACTTGCCGCTTTGGAGGTCATGTTGCAAAAATATGCATCCACTTTAAAGAGTGTTTTCTTAAGTACTTTACAAACAGACTGCAGGAACAGTAATTGCAAGAGACAAGGAAATAACCTTTTTCATCTCAAACTATTGTTAATCTGTTCTTTTATCTCAAACTCTTGAAATTTGACTGTACCCATGTAAATGTCAGCATTATTAAATGGTTTGTACCTACTCATCTGAATAGAAATACCCAGCTGCCATCATGTAATGTAAATTCCAGAGACTGAGTCTGAAGACTAGAAATACATCTTTTCTTTCTTAAACTGTATGCTTGCAAAGATAAGACTCTTGCAAAAAGATAAGAAAAGAATAAAAAAAAGAGTCAAATGTACAACTTGTTCTAGGGAATGGCTGTCTGGTTTTACCCATAATTAAAGCCTTTCTAAATTGTTTCTCCTGCAGCTGCAGGATGTTTAGCATGCTCCAGCAGTGAAAGCAGCAGCCAGGTAACTTTCTGCAGAGTTTAAGTACTCATGATCTCAGAGTACACAACTTTTTATTAACAAGGGATACCCTGCTAATAAATACACAGCTCCAAGATCTTTTCATATGTCTAAGACTAACCTGATATGAAAGAAGCATCCTATAGTAAGAATCTCTTCTTCATCATGTTTCCTCTGTGCTCCACTGGAGTTGAATGTCTTATCTACCTGCATATTGTCCTCCTTTAAACATTATGCCACTGTAAATATGGTTGTCTTATAGACATTCTTTTAAACACTTCCAAATAAATAACCATTTGGAAGAAAAAAAAACCCCAGTGCTGACTTAGTGTTAGTTCTGTGTTTATTCATGATCTCAGCTTTTCTGTCTTAACCTCACTCCTAGAGGTTAATAGCCCTGTCTGAGTGTTCAGAGACTTATTTGTCTTTGATTCTACTCTTTGAAGAGGTGAAAAGGAACTGGTGCCACACTTCTGAAGAGTAAATAAATAATATTATGTAATGAGAGACCTAAACATTACTCGTAAAGTACCTTTGTAACTCCAAATCCTAGTGTGCACACACTTCATTTGCTGTTGTGCTTGCCCTATATTCAGAAGATACCCTACACATTTTGTTCAGTTGATATTAGAGGAGGAAGAAAAAGGTGTGAATAATATCAACAAGTCCAATTTTTACCTGGAGTCATTGCCATATTTTTAGTTTATGAAAATAACTTTGTTCTTCTTTTCAGGGTTAAAACATTGGATTATTATTTTCCCTTATTTTTTTCATAAGATCCCAGCTTATCTGGAATTGCATTTTGTTTGCACTATCAAACTACTACTCATCTGCCAGCTTTGACTTTTGACCCTCATTAGCAGGAAATTTCAGAAACAAGTCTTGTATGTGCTGAGCTGGCAGTGCAAAGTACTGCCAAAATACTTGACTATGAAACAAAATCCTTGTTTGGAGGAGCTTGTCAACTAAATACTTGGTGAAGTGAAAGAAGTGCGTTTTCCTGGGCAACTACATTTCAGTTTATATCAAGTTAATGGTGTCTTGGATGTTTGCCGGCAACACGCTAAACTTGTTTAAAATTCCTGAAATTATTGAAGTACTTTTCTTGTAAACGAGTCATAGGTCAGAGATCTCTGGATTATCTTTACTGCTGCCTCTTTGTATTCCCTCAAATTAAATGTCTTGCAGCAGACCAGACAGTTGCAAGACAAGTTGATTTCAAATCTAGCAAGTACCTTCCACAATCAAGCCCTTTTGTTATGTAAAGTCGTCTTCCCAGGAGAGGAAACCTGAGGTTAAGAAGAAAACTTTCTGAGAATATTTTTTTATTATTTACATGGACACAAAACACAGTGACTATATGCAGGTATATATTTATTCATAATATGCTGACAGTGGCATTACTATTTCACGGTAATCCCATTTCATAAAATATATACTGCATTCAGACCTTACTTGATAGATTTCAGCCCCTGTAGTCTGCACCCAGAAGGACATAGCTGAGATGATAATTTATTATAGAGCTATTAGCCCATGTAATCGCAAAATGAATATATTTAGTGTAGTATTATACATAGATAGCAAAGTATAGTCTCACTGTTTCACACTCAATAATTGAAAACACTCTTCAAGACCATTTTCATCTTAGCTGTAAATTGATTGTTGCTTTTATGAATATCTGAAAAGGAAAGGAGTGGAGGAAAGGTATCTGTTCTTGACTCTAAATAGTAGACTGGTCAGCTTTTGATGAAGCCATGACTGAAATGCTCTGAGGAAGTTATCTTCATAAATAATGCTGTGTTCTGTGAGTTCTCAAAGATACTTGTTATGGTTCCTAGAGCTCTTTACCCAGTATTATAACTACCATGGCATGAATTTTCCTAATCTGCAATGATGTAAAAATATCTGAGCTAGCAAGAGCTGTTCTCACTTGTTTTTTCATAGACATTTCCTACCTGTACACAGATGCCTTTTCTGGAACCAGTAAGGAAAAAGGAGGCATGAAACACATTAGTTTTGTCAGGAGTATCTGTTAGTAGCTATTTCTCTCCACTGTGATTCCTTGACCTTCCTCTTAATTGTTTCTAGGTTACTCCTTGACATTCTCTCTTTGTCTTATTAGTTTACTTGGCACCTCCCTCTCTGCTTATTGTGCCTACACTGCCATACTGGTATCCAAGTTAGCAACTCAATGCAGTTTCCCCTTCTGTTCTACTTCTATTTTCATGAGTATTTGCCCAAGCAAAATATTTGTGATCTAGCCAGTTGTATGGTGTAATATATTTTTTATCTTTCAGTGGTATAGAAAGTGCTTATGCCCTCTTTTTTTCTTTTCTTCCCCTAAAGGAATGGCTTCCTCTCATCATCATTTTTCTTCATTAAGTTATTTCTAATGGCCTCCTTACTGCAAATTCTGAATGCATTGAAGTTGGTTGTATTATTTCTGTACTCTGTCTCCTTCACTGCCTCAGATTTACAAACTCAGTTTTCTTCCCCAGGAGGGCATTGCAGCACCTAAACAGGTTACCCAGAGCCTTGAGGAGATTTTAAGATTCATATAGTTAAAAGCATATCTGACCCCATCTGGGGTCAGCAATAGTCCCACTTGGAGTTGAAGGTTGCATCAGATGTTCTCCACAGGTCCTTTTCAGCCAATGTCTCTTGGAGTCTGTTTCATAATCTGTCGTTTTAAATTTTCTTCCACTTCTTTGTTGTCAGCTAGGTCTTTTTTGTTGGTTAAAATCAAATCTAGATCTCTTACGTTTGCCAGGAGAGTTATCAGCAACAGTTTCAGAAAGACTTGGACTGAATCTTTCTCTTCAGAAGACATCACAGTAGTCAATCTCCAATTGTCATCAAGCCCTATGATTCCAATGATCCTGCTAGTTGCTTATAAAAATAATCATTTATCTGGTTTGGTGGTAATCAGTGATAGCCCCTTGCCTCTACTGCAGACTCAGTGTGGCAGAGAATCTGTACCATGTGCTGAGTGAGGTGTGTAGCACTTTGTTTCTGTGTTGAAGTAAGATAGTGGAATCAGTAAGACCAGTATCAGTCTCTCTGAACCTAACTGTGCTCAGATGGGCAGTTGAGATGCTTTCAAGAGAGAGTCACAAATAAGTAGTTATGAAATTGATTGGTACAGGAACTCTGACCATTTTATCAATCATTGATAGTGTATAGCCTGTGTACAGTGTGAGGGCTTATTTAGCATTTAAAGAAAATCATTCAATCCAACAGCTTCTATTATCAGTAAAGTCTGAATTCAACTCCCCTGATTTTAGGTACTTAACTTCCATACACCAGTGCAGGAGCAGTAACAGGCTGTTTCTATGTCTTTCACCCAGACTGGCATTTGGGAAGTGCTTCTCTCCAGTGAGGCATACTTATGGTACAGGTCCTAACCTACATTCCTCAGAGAAATGCCTTTGGTAACTTGGAATGAATCATATAAAAATGTTACATACCTTTATTTATAAAAATATTCTCATGTTGCTCCTACCTGCTGAGCGCTAGGTCTTAGTGAGATATATTTGGGCAATGAAAACTGATGGGTATTTATCAAAATCATTGTTTCAGTTACTGCAAGATTAATATATTATTTTTATTCATTATTCACTTTATATATTAGTCACTGAAAAGCACTACAATGTTTCTGGAAGCCTAGACTGGTTTAGGACTCAAAACATAAAAAAAATCTGCTGAGAAGAATAATTCCTGGATGCAGTGCAGTATTTTTGGAATCCTCCCAAGCAGCAGTAAAGTTTTAGTAAGAAGGTTCTTCCCACAGGAGAAAACAAAAGATTTTTTTTCTGATTTTTCCATGCTGCTGTTTGGCATTAGGATGTCCGTTATCTTATGTGATTAGCCACTTGACAGGAATATTAACAAAACAATCCCTGGAATGGGCACAAAAAGTAATGTGCTGATTAACTCTGTTAACTCTGTAAAGACAAGGAAAAAAAAGCTACCTGTGGCTAAAAGGCTTATAAAGATTGATTCATCTTTACAAGAAAGAATGTATTTCAGTAGTAGGTTATGATGAACTCCCTAATTAGTTTCACAGCTGCCCAGCTGTACACTGTCTCCAGCATAATAACTCTTACTCAGTGTCCTAGAGCAGACATTCAGTTCTCCACAGGGAGATGGTCTCTTTTGCACTTTATTATGCAAAGAAAAACAACCATGCCATTTGTTTACAACGGAAAGAAGCTCATACTTGAGTTAATAATGTAATAAACTCTGTTTTGCTTTCCAGAATATTCAGAAAAGATTCTGCTTCCTAACCTGTGATGCAGCTAGTTACTTGGGAGACAACTTGCGAGGAATAGGCTCCAAGTTTGTGAGGTCTTCTCAGATGTTAACGTCATGTTCAGAATGTCCCACCCTCTTTGTAGATGCAGAAACAGTGAGTATATTCCTTTCAAAAGGCATGTACTTCATTGCAGTGTGTTATTTTACTGGCTGTTTCACTTTTGAGCAACTCCTGAACAGATATGTCAAAAAGAAACTCTTCTCCTATCTATTTTTTTTAATCTCCTGTTCAGAACCGTATTTCCATTCATTTTCTATATTATTTTCTTAGGTAAGTAGGGACAGATGGGCAGTATAAAATCATAGAATCATAGAATAGTTATGATGTGTTGAGCCTCTGTGTCAAACCCCAATATAAAACAGATGCTTACTGGGCCCAGTTGGCTCCACAAATGAAAAAGAAGATGCTATTTTTTTACACAGTTCGGCATGAAAGACAGTAATATAGTAATATGTTTAGTGGTTTCATTTGAGGCAGCTGTGATGTGAGCTGGATGATGCCGGCTGAAGTTGAGCCAGAGTGTGCCCAGGTAGCCAAGAAGGCAAATGGCATCCTGGCCTGGATCAGCAATAGTGTGGCCAGCAGGACCAGGGCAGTGATGATCCCCTGTACTCAGCACTGGTGAGGCTGCACCTCATGTTCTGTTGTTCAGTTCTGGGCCCCTCACTGCAAGGACATTGAGGGGCTGGAGCGTGTCCAGAGAAGGGCAACGGAGCTGGGGAAGGGTCTGGAACTCAGATCTTATGAGGAGCAGCTGAGGGAGCTGGGGTTGTTTAGCCTGGAGAAAAGGAGGCTCAGGGGGGACCTTACTGCTCTCTACAACTGCCTGGAAGGAGGCTGTAGCGGGGGCAGGGGGGGTTGCCTTTTCTCCCAGGCTACCGGTGACAGAACAAGAGGGAACAGCCTCAAGTTGTGCCAGAGGAGTTTCAGGTTAGATATTAGGAAAAGTTTCTGCACTGAAAGAGTGTTAAGTATTGGAACAGGATGCCCAGGGAAGGAGTAGAGTCACCGTCCCTGGGAGAGTTTAAAAAATGAGATGATGTGGCACTTTGTGATATGATTTAGTGGGCGTGGTGGTATTTGTCAAACGCTGGACTTGATCTTGGAGGTCTTTTTCAACCTTATTTATTCTATAATTCTATTAAAATATATATTATGGAATGAATGAGATGACCCTTCCTATTGTCTTCATTCTGGCTCATGTTTATCCAGCAGCATCAGGACAGTGTGACCTCCCGCACTGAAGTCTAGAGGTAGAAACTGGCCAAATGTAATCTTATGTAGATTTTTACATAACTGTAGATATTTTTCAGTATTAGTATATGAAAATCTAAGTATTCTTTTGCAATATCTTTCCTATACTGTCTACCAATATTTGCATTCTTTTATAGTGACATTTATAGACCCTTTGATTTCATTTCTCCAGCTGCTCTCTTGTGGCCTTCTTGAAAAGCTGAAGTTCAGTGTTCTAGAGCTGCAGGAGTACCTGGACACATACAACAACAGGAAAGAGGCAACACTCTCGGTATGCTGAATTGTGTTCTTGGTCTTGTCTGGATCCTTAGGCTATGTCAGAAAGCTGCACATCCACTCAGATCTGTTTAAACTAACAGTCAGTAGAAAAACATTTTTCAGATACTGGATTCATTGAATGTTTCTTCGTGGACATATGAACCAGAACTAAAAAGTAGCTATTGTATACCTTAATATTAGAAACAACGGTCTCTTTAATGTTCCTGGTCACTCTTCTATTTATTCATTAATTAACTTTCTTCATTTATGCAATTGAAATACTAGTAGAAATCAAGACTACACTTTTTAAATTACAGTCAAAGCAAATTGTCATAGTCTGTGGTAATAAAAAAATGCAATTGCAAATTTTTCTTTACATGCTGTGCTGTGAAACTAAAATACTGCTTATCTTTCTTTGAATCAAATCACAGATCTTATTCATAGCTTCTTTATTTTCTTTCTAAAAACAGTGGCTTGCAAACTGCAAAGCAACATTTGCTGGGGGCTCACGAGATGGAGTTATTACCTGCCAGCCAGGAGACTCAGAAGAGAAGGTAATGAACAGCCAGCATTATTTCTCTCCCATAGAGTGACATACATGTGATATATCTTGTTCTTGAACTCATAAGAGCCTGCTCTACTTCCTCCTTGATTCTCTGCTGGGCTTGGGCATAATCCAGTTTTCACACTTCAGGCTCAAAGCTATTGTTGTTACCTCAGTCCTGGCCACAGAAAATGGGAAGTATTCAGAGGAGGTACCTCTGCCTTCCTAGTGTAGACAAAGAAGCAGAGCTGACCCTAACCCTGTGCTCTCCCTTTTAGAAAGATGTTGCAGCAGCAGTTTTCCACAGTGTCTCTGAAAATCATTCCTGCTGTACTGTCCTTCCATGTTACTCCCATTTTATCTTCGGCTGTTACAGTATCCGTCTACCCAACAGCAAAAGTTGCCTGGTTGAAATGCACTTAGATTAGTAGTTTCAAAACAATGACTGTAAAACGGCCAGTGAAATGATTTATACTGTAGATTAAGTATTTAGAGCTAAGGCAAAATATCTCTTTATCAATTTTCAACAAAAAGTCATACACACATGTACATGTGTATTTATTTTTTTGTTTGTTTGTGTTTCTTGATTCCGCTTAAGGAATTGTATTGTCCAATACCAATACCATCAGCAGTTAATACTGTTATTTGCTATACTGAGTATAGGAAACAGATGATATCTTGGTGATATATGAGTTAAGGAATGTTATTTTGTTAGGCTGTTTTCTTTTAGAAGAAAGAGAGTGAAGGGATGGGAAAAAGAAGGGGCTGGACAGAACTAGCCAAAATTGGGAAGTGGCAAACAACATGCAGAAAAAAGTGACATTTCCTCTTTCTATGTATTTTAACTTATAAAAGATAATTGTGACATTTTCAGAACACAGACTTGCCTGTTGCAAACATTTTGTTCAAATACCATGTTTTATTCTTATTTTGGTTTCAGTTTCTCTGTCTTGTCCTTCAAGTCACTTTATTTTCTTCTGTCTTTATCTTAACCTCTCTTTTCCATCTCTATGTATCTGTCTTCCTGTCTTTGAACTCCCTTGATTTTTATTTTTTATGCCATTTTCCAAGAATCCCAAATCCTTGCCACCGCTGCATTTTGGCTTTCTTGACCTTATTAGCAAATCAGATTTGCTAATAAATCCTCCGGCTGCAATCATAGGCGGTGGGAAAATGGTTCCATCTTCCCCCACCTAGCCTTGGCACCAGCAAAAGTTAGGCACTTTCCAAAGCATTTGAGTAAGATACTGTCTCTTCTGTAATTGTGATGGTGTGCAAAGAAGTTACAAGTGAGCTAGTCTCTCTAAAAAAATCTAAAAAAGAGGCCTGGACTACATACCACTACCTCTCCTGCGAGAGGGACGTGGAGCGTACAGCACTCTGGGACATGCATGGGCATTCTCTGATGCACAACACCCTGAGCAGTGACTTCGTATTCTAGTGTTACATACCTTGCTTTAGACAGCTTAATTTATCCTCTTCATCTCTCTTTGGAAATGCACAGAATGGGATGGAGAATGACACATCTTGCTCATCAACTGCATTGTTTCTTTTTTGAAAAAGTAAAGAAATAATACTAAGAAGGAATAACCTGTGAACTGAGGTCATAAAGCTGGCCTAAACACATCTAAAAGTCAGTAAATGTCATGTTCCACTTGTGTGGGTTTTTATTACTAGGTGTTCTCTGTTTTGAAATTAAATGTGTGTTTTGTGAAGCCAGGGTTAGTATTTATCCTGCTTATCAGATAGACTGAAAAGAAGGGTTTCTTATTCCTTCAGCAGTCCCTGGTTTCTCCCCAGCATTATTCATTCAGGCCAAAATGCATTATTCCTTGGAAGTTGAAAGTCTGAACAGGCATATTTCTTTTCTTTCCCTCTTTCCCATTCACCTCAATTGAAGCAGCTTTTCCCAAAGGAACAATCTGTTTATTCAATGAAAGTGTAATGGGAGGAAGAGGCCAGGGAAACTGAGGAAATGTGATTAGGAAGGGAAAAGGAAAAATTGCTCCTAGACTGGCAAGTATTTTTTTTCTTATCTTTTCTCTCCACTTCTCCCTCAACACGAAAGGCTAAAGAATCTAATAATTGTGGCGGGGGGAAAACTGTCTTGCAGTGAGAGTCACAAGGGAACCTGCCTAAACTTTGAGATTTATTCTAGGGCCCAAAATCCTGCTGAAAACTTCTGTCGTAAAACAAAAACGCTTAGCCAAGCACAAAACTAGGCTACTCCTGAAAAAGGTTCAGAATTAATTGTAAGGAAGAAAAAGCAACAGCTTGCTCTACGGAAGGCAGAAATTTTAGATTCTTAGAACTCCCCACCTGGTAAAAAGCTTGAGGTGAAAATAGACCTCTTTACAGATGAGACGGATGTGAGACCAAATTCACCATCATCACAAGTGGTTGCATCACAAAAGCCTCCTGATGATGGTAACTAATTTGGCACAGTTTCTCTAATCAGATGTTATTTCAAAATAATTGCACATGATTTGTTGACTATTGTTACTGTTACTGAAAATGGTCAAAAGCAAAAATTGCTTATTCTGACATTAAAGAAGCTTGAAATAGAAGTTGTCTAGGTCAGCTGCTACAGCTAGCAACTTTCCTGAAATTGGGTAAAAGCTTAAAGTCCCAGAGTGTCTTTCCCCTGCCCTGTTATTGCAACAGATTACATGGTTTGGGTGGGTGTGATTTGTAAGCTTTGATGCTACTTCAAGCAACAGAGTCTCAGTGACATAGGAGTCAATTTATAGACGAAAGATAACTGCGCATGCTGTTGTGCTGTCTGTCCAGGTGTGAGTCTTAGATGAGTACAGCTATCAGTACATTCTTAAGCCTTATTAAGAAAGGAGGTTTTTTAAATCTAATCAAAGACTGGGTTGGTTTCTTTCTTGGTTTGATTTTCTGGAAAAGAGGTATTTGGAAGATCCTCTTTTTCTTGTCAATTAACACTGCTAGTTCAAATAAGTATTTATTTCCCAGTGAGATGTTCAGTTTACTCTGTAAGTCCAAAGTCAGTATTTTGCCTTTCTCAAAACCTTCCTCACCACAAGCTAATGGATGTGGGCTTTGCAAACGCAAACTGTTAATGGATATTTAAAATGCTGCAGCCCATAAAAATTTGCCCCCAAAAATCACCTGCTGCTGTGAGTTTTCCTGTGGCTAAAGGTACAATCACTCTACCACCAATAAGGCTGGAGGTGTACCCATTGGGACCATAGTCATCTGGAGCTGAGTTGAGATACAGTAAAGCTCAAGGCACAGTGAGACCAGTGTTAAGATAGAAATTCTTGATAATCAATAGTCAGTTATCTGACTGTTATTTGACAGATCCATGGATCAACAGTGAGGTAAAATTGGCCCAAGTAGGCAGATTTTCTAAAGGAGGAACACAGCTGTGTGTAGGTTCTGTGTGCTGGCACGTTAAGGCAAATAGAATACCTTAATAAAATGCACTTGCATTTAAATAAACCCTTGCATGCAGTGGTTATTTTGTTATGCTGGGACTCTCCTGTGCCAGTAAATGACTGAAGACTGTGTTGCCATCAAAGTGTTAATGTCTTAAGAAGTAATTATGTAACTGTCATCTCTTTTCAGTGTGTAAAAATGATTCCTTAAAAAAGCAAGATCTGAGATCTAAATATTAGTCCTTTGCTGTCTTCCTGGTCTGCTAACAGTACAAAACAGTATTTCTAGGAATAAAAAACTAAATCAAAGTGTTACTGCTAGGGAGTGTGTCCTTCTTAGATGCTGCATTTACTGACTGCTTAAAGAATTGTGCAAATTATCCAAGTACTCTGAACATTTGGTATTTTTAGCTGCCAAAACCACTGATTGCGTAGTGTCTATCAACTAATCTAAAACACTTCCCTTACTATAAGAATTCAACTAGAAATTGAAAAGTGTGAAGGCTGTGAGGCTGTGATCATTCAACCTGAGCCGTTGCTGCTGCAGAATAAAAGAAATCGCTTAAGCCAGTAATTAAAGTCTTTTCGACTTCCAAGGAATCTTTCATTTTATGCTGAAAGAGAGAGGAAGATAAGTTACAATCATGATATTGGAGACCAATATGGAGCTGAGCATCAGTTGCTCAGGGAAATTTTGGATCCAGTATATTTTCTTCCAGTGAAGAAGGGTTTTTCATGTAATGTGAAACCCCTTCCTCACCCCTGTTTTTTGGCTTGCCCTGGTTTTGGAAGCAGTACAGAGGAGACAGTGTTTTCTGGCAAAAAAGACCATGGAATTCACTTAGTTGCTCCTTCTGCCTCCCTCTTTCCCCCTTCTTTAAAGTAAATTCCATGGCAAATTAGAAATTATATATGGATTCCAGTATTTTTGAAAGTCTAAGTGAAACTTGGTGGCATGCTAAACTTTAGAGTAGCTTAAGAGAGACAATAAGATTTGAAAAACACAAGCCAGCACACCTGTGGATTTACTGGAACACAGTGATCTGTCTGCTCTTGTCCTTTTCTTATCTTGAATTTAGCTTTATAAAGCTTCATTTATGTGAGCTGCATGGAAGCCAAGATATAAAGGGTTTTTTTGAAGAGTACTAAATAGAAGAAGAAACTATTGAAGCAATGTTAAAGGAAAAAAATTAAGCATCACAAGACCTTAAAGCTTAGTTTGTCATGGTTTTATATGAAAGTAGTACAGGGTTTGAGGCAATACTTTTCATATATATTTTTAATAGTAAAGTCAATGTAAAAAAAACCAGACTGAAATACTTTGTTAGGCTCATCAAAGTTAACATTATTTCACATTTCTGTGTTTTCTGCCTTTGTACTGGTGGTAAGGTAAATAATTTTAATAAGAATTCCATATGCTTATTAACACAGTGTGCATATGCACTGACATCCGGCTGTAACTGGGCAGATGTGGTTGTGTTTGTTACTTACAGCATTTACATGATGACTCTCTACATGTAAAATGTAATAAGATTTTAATATTTATAAAATAAGAAAAGCTGCGTTAGACGAACACAGAGTGCAAATGTTAGTTCTTGGCAAAGAAAAGAGGAACACTTCTGTTCTGAGGAGAGCACTTAGTCCTCTAATCTTTGAAATGCTAATGTAAGTCAATTAGAATTTTTATTACTATCGCAACAGGACTTACACTGACATTTTAATAGCTTCAGAATTACAATCATTACTAGTGAGAGGAAGGGATACAAGGCTGTCTCAACTTGTGGCATTGCTATGTAGTTAAAAAACCTGGCATTTTCCATGAATATTTTTTTCTTTATGATAGTCATAACTTGAAAGTTATATGCAAAACGTTTCCATTGTAATGTGCCAAGTCATAAGCCTAGCAGCCACAAAATTTATCCTGCCAATTTCATTAGATCTATTAGTCCAAAAATTAGAAGTATTTTTAAACAAGAAAATATTTAGAAATAATGAAGTTTGGTTTTGTTCATAATTTGAAAAGCCTTCCTAATTTTTTTAGTACTTTGCAATATGAGCTATTTTTAATAGGAAAGAAAGCAAATTTAAATAAAAGTATTATTTCAGGAGTTTTCTAACACAATTTCACTGTAAGTTCTTGAGCTACTGGGTGGGATAAATCTAAACTAATAAATCTGAAGATCTAACTGAGGATATTTAAACTGGAATTTACCATTAGAATTAAAGCTTGATTTTATTAAGAATGCTGTGCATGTTGAATGTGATATTCCAACCAATTATCAGGTTGCGGCAAGCATTGCTAATACTGCTGACAAGTTATGCTATTACAGATGGGCTGTGCTTCCTATTGCATGCATTACACTGACACTATACTTTCTTTCCTTTCCTTTTCTCCTGTGCCATGCTTGCTGTGTAGCAAATGGAATCTCTTGCAGTAAGTTGAAGTTCTTTCATATTTTTTGTCCATCTGTGGATGGGCTAATACACCCCAATTTTACTGTTTTACTTCTAAGCATGTTTTCCTTTTTTGTTATAATTTTCCTATACAATATGTGGTTCTAAATATGGTGACTAAAATAATTTACCAATGTGGGTTTTGTGAAATCAAAAAATTACTGTGCCAAAATTTTGACACTTTCATATGCTGTTTCAAATGGTCATTTACATACATTTCTACAAATTAAGTTTTTGAATGGATGCAATATGTTTGGGCAGAAAACAATTTTTGTTATTTTAAAATTAATAATTTTCCATTTGTCCTAGTGAAAAACTACAATTTATAGTTGGCAGTTACATTTCAAGTGGGTTTTGTGTATAAGTTGATGAACAGTTTCACCACTATTGGTTTCTAATACTTATTCAGGAAGAACAAAAATTGAGTTCCTCAATGCAGTAACTAAATTCTGAGTCAAACTAGAACCATTAGTTTGACCTTAGTTCGTTTTCATTTAGGTTACCAGCCAGAAGGGTGAAACTGAATTATTGTTCTCCAAGGACTAAAAAAAAAAAAATTCCAGTGTTCCATGCCAAGCTATCATGAGATTTTTTTTTTTAATGATGTTATACTGTGTCCTTGTTTTCAATTAATTATGAACTCCCTGACAGCTCCAAGTGTATGTATATGTAACTGCTATGTGGTGTTACCAGGTCTCCAAAATTTGAATAGAGTGAATTTGATCCCTGCTGGGGAACCTCAGGCTGTGTCCCTGCTTGTGAGCTAAACAGGACCAGGGAGGAAGCGAGTGTCCCTGGGCTGGTGCTCGTGCGGGTGAACGCTCAGCTCTTTCCCTGGCTGGGCCACCAGCCAGCCCCTGACATGCCTGAGCATGGTCCGAGAGGAGACAGAAGCCAGAGCCATTTCCAGGAGGCTGTACCCAAACAGTCAGCCTTTATTTTGGGAGGACAGTGGTTAGCCACACAAACGCAAACTTGGCAGTGCTCTGCGCCCTTGGTTACAGAGAATGGCTTCTGGGCATGTTTATTTCACTGGCAGTGTTCTTCATGCCCTGCCGCTTTGTTCTGATAGGCTTTGTCCCTGGCCTCAAGTCAGTCCTGTCCTGGCACATCTGTTCCCCACCATGGGTCTGCTGGGCTTTCTTTCAGCTTTTGTGGGTCTTTGCTGTCATATCCAGGCCAGTGGGATCATAGAATGGTTTGAGTTGGAAGGCACCTTAAAGATCATATAGTTCCAATCCCCCTGCCATAGGCAGGGACACCTTCCACTAAACCAGGTTGCTGGAAACCTCATCCAGCCTGGTCTTGAACACTTACAGGGGTGGGGCATCCACAACTTCTCTGGACAACCTGTTCCAGTACCTCACTACCCTCTGAGTAAAGAATTTCTTCCAACATCTAATCTAAATCTCTCCTCTTTTTCTTTAAAGCTACTGCCCCTTGTCCTACCATGATCTGCCTGTGTAAAAAGTTACTCTCTGTGTTTTTTATAAGCCCCTTTAAGTACTGGAAGGTTGTTATGAGGTCTTCCTGGAGCCTTCTCTTCTCTGGGCTAAACAACCCTCTCAGCCTGTCTTCACAGGAGAGGTGCTCCTGATGCAGCCCCAGATGTGGTTTGCCTTCTGGGCTGTGAGCACACACTGCTGGCTCATGTCCAGTTTTTCCTCCACAAGAACTCCTGAGTGCTCCACAGGGCTACTCTCAATGAGTTCCTCTCCCAGTCTGTGCTCATGTCTGGGATTACCCCAAGGCAGGTGCAGCCCCTTGCACTTGGACTTGTTGGACATCATGAGGTTGTCATGGGCCCACTTCTCAAGTTTATCCATGTCCCCCTGGATGGCATCCCGTCTTTCTGTGTGATCTGCAAACTTGCTGAAGGACTCCTCCTTGCTGAAATTCCTCCTTTATATTTGGGGCGGGAGCACTCTGACACTGCCCACCAGTAACAAACATTAAACAGGTACCAGATCCAGAATGGCACAGAGCTCAGACCAGGGAAAATCACAGTGCTGAGGTGGGAGCAGCCCTGTCTGCCTGGCCTTCTGCAGGACAAACCCTGCTAGGCTGACACCTGCTGGCTTGGCACTCTTCTCCTAATCCCACTTTTCTCCATAAACCCCCTTTAGAAGGAGACTAGCTCTGCCTCATTTTGGCAGTGCCCTTGGCTGTCTGTTCATAGATAGGTAGTTGGTGTCCACCTCACCTTGATGAACAAAGATGATGCTTTTGACCTTAGCCCCTCAGCCTTGGGAGGCTGGTACAGAAATTTGGGGAACTGGAACGCCATAGCTGTGGTTCTAATTTTGGCTTATTAATAAAAATGTGGCACTTAAATATTGAACCATATGTAAATAAAACGCTTCAGTCAAATTAACATTTATAATGTACTTAAAGTACATTTTATTAGTATTTCTGCTGGCATTTGCACAGTCCCAAATTCAGCAAAGACCTGCAGCGCAGGATGGTAACTAAGCATGTATGAAGTGCTTTAAAGAAGCAAAGACATGACTAGCTTCTCCTTTTCTGCCAATTTTGGCATGAAAGTCTGTGTTAGTGCCTCCAAACAGATGGAAATATCACTGAGCCCACCGTTGGTCACGGTGTCTGTCAGAGTAGGCAAATCAAATACAGCTGGAAGTCTATAAGGCTTTCCTGCCAAAAGGTCAGTACAAGGTCAGAACTTGTACTTGCAGGATTTTCACTTTTTATATAATTAGCCAAAGATTAAATGTTCCTCCCTTCTTCATCATGATCTAGCTGTGGAACTACAAGATTCCCTTCCTGTTAGACAACAGAATACCAGGACCACAGGCATATTAACTTGATCTCTCTGGTAGCTGTGCCCATCACCCATTATTTCAATCTCTCTGACATCTTTTATGTCATGCCGCACTTTACGCTGGAAGAAACAAGTGAATATTCATAGAGCAGTATTTACTTAATCTGGGAGAATACTTCATAGAAGCCAATATCCTCTTAGACATTAAACTCCATCCATCTGTGGTGTAGTTTCTTTAAGATGGTGGAAAATCCATAAGCAGAGTTTTAACTTCCAGAGCTGGCACTACTTCCTTCTCATTCCTAGACAGATTTAACGTTTCTGTTCCTCTCTCCTCAGAGAAGCAGGCAGGAGCTTTGACCATCTTGGACAACTATTTCACAGCTTCTCTCTTAGATTTCCATCCCTTAGAAGAGGTCTTCAACCATGTCTGAAATCTGGGAGTTTCCTGTTCAGTGCAAGAAAGTCACATCCCCCGTATTCTGTCTCTGCTTTCCAGCTGCAAACTGGAGACAGTGAAGCTAACCAAAACAGAATGTTTTGAGACTGATGCTGACATGTGCTATGTGAGAGCTAGCCATCATAATTTTATTTTCAATGTCATATATGACTTACCTGGACAAGAAAAAACATTACTTATTTTCTGAAATAGTAGATGATCATACTTCAGTAAAATAATGGTTTTGAGAACAGAACTATCTTAATAGTTATCAATAATTATCTAAATGTACTAATATTTATTAATTGTTTCTTCTGCAAATCTTTCCTTAGCAATTGGAACTCTGTCAGAGATTATATAAACTGCACTTCCAGTTGCTGTTGCTTTTTCAATCCTACTGTAAACTTATTGGACAAGTGCACGAAGTGAGTTCCATGCCAGAGGTATGTAACAAACTACAAAGTCTTATACTGAAAATTCCACTTTATTTTCATGTGCTTATTTTTTCTTTTTATACACTTAACACCAAAGATTACACTATTTCACCCTGACTATCAATCTGCAGGCACACATAATCAACTAAATACCTTAATGTCATATATTCTTAATTCTGTAGTGTTTACAAGTGTTTTTCTTTAAATATTTTTGACATGGCACACTCTCACTTTTGACCCAAATAGCCTTTTTTTTTTAAGATGAACCCATGTATCCTACTTAAAAAAAAAAAATCACAAAAACAATACTCTTAGTCAAGTTTATTTTCAGCAATTGCTTAAAATACATAATACTTTGAAACATCTTTGAGGTGATCGCTTTAAGCTGAATGATTATCATTTAAGGAAAGATTCAACTTACCATTCCATGTGTATTTTTCTCCTGGTAAGGTGTGTGTATGTTTTAAACTATTGAGGATAAAAAGTTGTTGTATTCTGCTTTGTAAAATAAAATTTGAAGCTATCACATGTATTTTATGACAGATTCTAGTAGTTTAGAGATGGTCTATAAATGGAAATTATTTGTTTTATCAGCTGTGCTGTCAGAGTAAAAAGAGTTTGAATATTTATTGTATCTTAAGGAACTGTTGTGAATGTGACTGGGCTGTTACTTTTAAGAGAAGACAGGACAATAGGCATCTACTACTACTCGAGCAATCTAAGTTTTAGAAATATTTTGTATTCCTTGTAATTGATTTCTGTAAGTGTAATTCACAGTTACGACTCTGTTAGATTGTTATAAATAATGCAGCCTGTGGAACTGGAGAACAATTGTACGAAGAATAGCTATTTCACCATGAAATTTGCATATTTTGTTGGAGCCATGAGCTCTTATTTAAAGGAAATTCCATTGTTAGTTCATGTGACATTGGTTATTTTTAGCATGTAGGAGCATGAAAAAGTAGATCCTTGGAAATTATTTACTAATTATTTATGAATCTTGTACCATATTAACTTTTGAGCCTGAGAAAGGGTTATACAATTCCTGTCCATCTGGTAACTTTGTCAGATCCTGCATGTGTTTTGTAAATAAATATCAACATCTTGCTAGGAGAAGTACATGTTTTCTTCGGCTTTTCCACTATGGTGTGAAAAAAGTAGCAAGGGTGAAAAATAAAAGCTTGTTTAGATATGCTCCTGTATTTTAGCAAGCCAGAACTACAGCATAAGGTTAAAGGATGCACAAAGGTAAAAAAGGCTTTTTCTCTATATTGTACAGAGATCAATAAATGTCCTTTTGCTAAATTGAGGTCTTTTCCATAATGTGTTCATCCAATGTAGTAATAAGAACAAAGTCGAAGTACCTACTCTGTGTGGGGTTTATAGAAAATGAAAAAACCTCTCTCTCATTTTTCTCCTTGGAATAGCTGTTAAATATGTCAAGAGAACTGAGTGAACTGAAGAAAAATCTGAAGGATGCTACTGCTGCAATCGCAGCTGAGCCTCTGACAACAGAATCTGAGCCCACATTCAACTCTACTGAAGCAGCTATTCAGTCCATGCTGGAGTGTTTGAAAAACAATGAACTTGTTAAAGCCGTCAGACAAATAAGAGAATGCAGGCAAGTCTTGCTACATGGTTGACATTAGATTTCCATGTTATTAGAAAAGTATGCATTTATTATCTTCCTAATTAAATGTAATGCACAGGATCAGCAAAAATTACACAGAAACAATTAATTAATTGTTTCAACAAGGTACATGGGGGCATTGACATTGCCTTTTGGAGGGGTATGCCACAAGTAACTATCAAACATATGCTTGCAACAATTAAGATGTTTAATTGCATTCTGAAGATCAAACGTCCTGTGAGGCTCTTAAAAATCTCTTTATTGAGTTAATTCCTTACAGGTGCATGTGATTGACATGAGCTAACATTCAGCCCAGTTTCACTTACACCTATTTGAATGAGTTTTCTTAAGCATTTTTTTAGATAATGGAAATTGCACTTTTATGTGATTTCGGTGCCTGATACCAGAATATGACTAACAAATGAGTAATGTAAAGCATTGCTTTAGGCTTATAAGCATGTGCGAGTCCATTCTCCTCTGAGAGGTCTCTGTCACATAGCTTTCATCTCTGCTTCTAAACCCCTCATGATATTCCTGTTCTCTTCCTGTTTCATTGCAGGATTTTGTGGCCCAATGATATCTTTGGAAGCAGCTCTGATGATGAAGTTCAGACACTACTGAACATTTACTTCCGCCACCAAACCCTAGGCCAGACGGGCACCTATGCACTGGTGGGCTCCAACCAGAGCCTGACTGAAATCTGCACCAAATTGATGGAGCTGAACATAGAGATCCGTGACATGATCCGCCGAGCCCAGAGCTACCGGGTCATCAATACTTTTCTTCCAGACTCCAGCGTTTCCGGCACAAGTCTCTGACAGGACCCTTGGGCCCCCTTTCAAGCTGGGAGTGCTGCCCTGCGGGAGTGAGGTGGCTCGATGTCTTCTCAGCCTTACAAAGGTTTGGTCAAACTGTACTCACCCTTGTTACGTTTAGGATTTTCTCCAAAAAGCGATGGGCTGAACTTCAAATGTGTAGCAATACTGTAAGGACAGAGGTAGCATAGAGCACCTGGGACAACATCCTTCGTTCTGTGTTGCACAAAAACCAGTTAGCATTTCACTGAGCAACTGCAACTCACTACTGAAGAAGTGACTTCCATTGCATACCAAAGCCTACTACACTGAACAATACTTCCTTTATAGCAAATTAATTTTAGGTTGGCAAAAGTGCAATGTTTCCTTCACAAAATAGTATTTTTTGTTAAAAAACAAACCTTGTACATTTTTTCCTTTTTTTTTCTTATTTAGTTGAGTGAAAGATGGGCAGAATGAAGCTGGCCACGGAATCTCACAAACTTGTCGGTCAAAAGCTGAGAGCCTGTGTATATGAAGCAAACTGTAAACAGACTATAATTTAATGTACACTGTAATTTGAATACGATTACTGTATCTTAAAACAACGAGCTGCTATGAAGTACATTTCCTAATGTTACTAGGCTACTGTCTCTGAAGGTACTGGATCATATTGCAGAGGTCTGTTCTTAGGCCCCCCCAAGGATCATGAATGGTCTTGGTAGATTTTCCTTTTTTTTTTTTTAATTAAGGACCTTGGCTGCTTTTTACTAGAGGTTTGCTTTTATGAATATATTTGTACTATTAAACGATGGTTGATCTAATTTAACTTGCCCTTTTGTAGGAGAAAGTCCCAGCACACAGTCAAATCTTTTGAACTGTTAAGCATGCATATTTTTATTTAATATAAATTTTGAGTATAAAAAGTAAAAATATTAACGTGAAATGCAAGTTCTCATGTTAAGTTTCTTCAAAGAGATGTCTTATTTTATTTGTAATGTATATATAAAGTCATTTGTTTTTTTCTCACATTTAACTGCTGTCCAGTGTTAAATGTATGCATGTAAATCTGTTGCACATCTGAGACACTTTTACTCTGACAACTATGTAACTTATTCACACTGTAAATACACTTAACCGTTTTTGTGAAGTAACTTTGAAATTTGGATTAGTACATCCATTTAACTAAAGTATAAAAGTCATATATAGTCACAGCACAGTACGTGCTTGTTGTGAAAATTGTTTTCTTGTCTGAATCAATACTGTTGCACATGGTATCCATGATCAGCAGCCCCCCAAAAGACACTTTTCTCCTGGTTTATGCTGAAACCATTTGTGGAAAACAGTGAGATAACTACAGCGTAACAAAAAAATCCTTATAACTCAGCTTGGAAGAATGCAACAGGAAAATAGTTTCATTGGTCTTCCACTGACTGTGAAAACCTCCTGAATTCCTTCTATCATAAAGAGTATTTTCTACACTATCACAGATACTGCCATTCAAAAGGTTTTTCCCTTCCCCAATACAAATATGAGCAGCTTACTCTTTTCCCTCCTATTATACAGCCATAGTCTTCTGGCAGAGACTCTTTGATTACCAAATCAAAATCAAAGAGTGATTTTTATATATACATTTGACAGAGGCAGGGGGAAAGACACATTTGCATTTATACCAGACTTTATGCTCCAGAATATTTGCATCTTCCATCCTAGTTCAGTTTGAGTGACTGAAGGAAAAACTTGCTCTTGTAGCTTGAATCTTAGCATTCCCTAAGGAATCCGGAACAAAGCCTGCTATCTTTAGGAAACCAAATAGGTTGCTTCCTTCCAGATATACTTTCCTCTTTCATCCAAGGAAGATGAAACTAAGAGGTATCAAACTAGTGCAAAATTTTATTGAACTTTATTTACAGCATCTATACAGTGAAGTCATATACTTTACAATAACACCAAAGTCTTCATCCATTATCCAATGCCAGGTCAAAAGCCTAAAGTCAAAACATTGCAAGAGACAGACAAAGTGCAAAGCACAAAACAGAAGAGGGCACATGGATCAGACAATGTATTTGAAGCTATAAGTGCTATCACAGGACAGCCTTTTGCCTCTGCAGCGGCCACAGAGTTCTTGGCGATGAGGTCTCTTGAGATCAATATGTCTCTTCTTCTGAGGGCAGGAACAACGAGTCTTGGAACAGATCTTAAAAAATGAAGACATGTTAGTAGTAATAGATCAAACAGGATTCATTTTATGTTAGACTGATACTTGGTTTTCCTTAATCACAGGAACACATCGGGGCTGATACCCTTAAGAGTTCTTGTGGTAAAAACCATGTGGATTTAAGGTGTAAGAGCCTTCTCAGCTAAAAGCACAAAACCATACCTTACATGTTGCAAGCCATAACACTGCATGAAAACTGTTCATGTAAGCCATCTACAGGAGGAAGGCCTGCCCCATTACACCTTTCCCAAATAACATTTCCTAGTAGTTTGATGAAATCAGGTTTTCTTCCAGATAAAATCAATATCAAATTCAGCAACTGTATTAGCGTATATGATAACTTCTGACACTCTTAATGGAGTACAGTTAAGTTACCTGGCACTGGATTGCTTCCACTCGATAGGGATTGAAGCCCTTTTGGCATTTGCGACAGAGCTGCTTGAAGTACACCTGAAAAAAAGGCAAGTTCTGTTACTATAGAGACTTACTCAAGGCGTTCTGTACAGGTACCTAAATTTGTGCCAAAACACCCTATTTGTCACAGATTTGGTGTCATTCCTATAAGTGTTAGGAGAAAAGACTTGTTAACTACCTTGTTACTCCCAGAAATGCACCACACGTAAGCACTCTCCCATCTGGTCTTGCAGTCTTTGCAGTGGAAATAGCCATACTTCTGCTCCAAGAACTGTAGAGACAGAGTTCACTGAGCATCCTCCAACACGCTGAGAACACCCCACCCAGCTCCCTCACTACTACTCCCCGAGGATGATGAGACACTGATAAAAGGTTGCCCAGAAAAGTCATGGACACCCCATTCATGAAGTGTCTGAAGCCACATTTAATGGGGCTCTGAGCAACATGATCTAGTGAGTGGTATCCCTGCCCATGGAAGGGGGGTTGCAACTGGATGATCTTTCAGGTCCCTTCCAACCCAAACCATTCTGCGATGCTTTGATCCCCCCGTGTGGGTTTTCACAGGCTGGAGGCTCTTCTGCTCTAGGTGAGACAGAGCCAGCCCGGAGTAGGACGGGGACCACCGAGCTGCTCATGAGGTGATTTCTGACCGCCCTGCTTGAGGGTTCGCCGCCCGCCCCGTCCCGGCGCACCTGGAAGGCAGCTCGCTGCCTGGGAGCCGCGGTGTCCTCCC
>VYZT01008961.1:26297-37362 GCA_013400735.1 Pomatostomus ruficeps
GCCCCAGCGAGCACTGCACGGCCGCGTCGGCCCGCAGGCTCACCTGCACCGCCGCCTCCTTCGTGCTGGCCCAGCGCGGCCGCGGCGACAGCGCGGGGCCCACCTGCGATAGCAGCGCCTGGAGCTGCGCCCGCCGGTAGCTGTCCAGGTACTCGGAGGGCAGCGGCGAGAAGGGCCCCCCGAGGAAGGGGCTGATGCTGCTGCTCTTGCTCTGCTTCCAGCTGGGCTGCTTGGCCGCAGGGTCCCAGCCGCGGCCGGGAGCGGGGCTGCCCCTGAAGCTCTGGTACGCGCTGAGGGGGGAACAGACAAAGCTGTCCATGATGATCGCTGCCGAAGGGTCAGGCCTACCTCTGCCCCTGCCCTGCTTTTATCTTATCTGGGGAGCTAATGGTTGCTAATTGATGGGGAAAGTGGGGCCAGCTGGGGGAGGGAGTGCTGATGGCGAGGGAAGGCCGGCTGGCCTGCCTGCTTTCCCTGCAAGACCCTGTAATGCTGAAGAGACGTCATTCAGCTACAGCTGGGACAACCATGGCCTGCATGGTGAGGAGAAGCTTGCTTGCTCACGGTTCCTTCTGCTCATGGTCTTAAAAGAAGGAAAAGGAGCTTTGGGAAACTAACAAAGTCCAGATAAACTGGGTGTCCCCTGGAGAGCTGAGCAAAGAGTTCAGGCAATTACATCTCTGAAAATAAATCTTTACCGGTATTAAAAGGTCTGAGCATCTTCATTGTTCCATTACTTGGGGATTATCTACCTGGAGCTTTTCTATCAACTGAACTGCCTTGGGAAAAGATGGAATATACTTGTGTATACAAAATGAAATAAGGGAAAGCAGTGGCTTAATACCTGTATCATTAAATAAGTGTTAGTAATACAAGCACATGCATCTTAGACTAAAAGTCCTTCTTCCATAATTACGTCACTTTAGTTCAATTTAAAGTAATATAGTTAAAATAATGTAATTAAATCAGCCAAACTCTGTGTGTAAGCCTGAAGAGACTGGAAAATCCTTAAATCACTGGAACTGCTGGGATGTGAAATACTTTCTTTGTATGACTCCTCACCATCTTTATAAATCCGTTGCTTTATAAAACTCGGTGGGCCAGCAAGAGAGAGGCTAGAGAAGAGCTGGTACGGATTATGTCTTTAAACGTTCACAGTGTACTTGGCACTTTCAAGTGTCTGAGATAAATCAGTAAGAAACAGCATTTTTACAGGGCAGAAACAGGTGAAGATTTAGAAAACACGTTTATAATAATTAAAAGAAACATGTTTCAAGACTCCATGTTGTGCTTGGGTTTTAAAAGCACTGTCGGTATCAACTCAAAGCAAAAATAGGATATCGAGATGGCCATGTTCACACTTAATGACTGCAGTGTGGCTGCAAAAAGAGTAAGTTGCTAGGGTGCATTGGGAATGGGGATGGAAATTAAACTGGAAACTTCATGTCATCATTTAAAACAATGGTTTGACTTCCTCTAAAACACTTTGGGAAGAAAGTTACTGCAGTTCCCCAGAACACTGCAGGGTTAGAATTTAAAGTTTCTTGAAAGGACGAGGGATATGGAAAACTATTGTACAACAAGAAACTGAAGTGTCAGATGACTAAGCAGGTGACGTGATAAAACCGCGCACAATGAGGACTGGTGTGGAGAGGTAGAAAGAAACCCCTTTCTGGCACAAGAATAGATGAACCTCCCACTAAAATGAAGATGGTAAACTCAAAGTTAGTGGTGGGAAGAGTGTTCCACCCATCTTGAAGTTGTTCCATCGCCAAAGCCAAGAATTTAGTCAAGAGACAAAGTGGGAATGGACATGTATGTGGAGGATAGTAACATTCTCTTTATTGGAACACCAACAACCAATTCATGTGTCCGGGCCTATAAAACCACCTGGGAAGCGGAGGCTGTGGCTCGCACGGGTCACACTTGACCGCGGCACCGCCGCTCTGAGCCTTCCAGAGCCTTTCCCTGGGAGGCCGCTGTCAGCTGCTGTTGGCCAGCAACGCGGGTCCCGCCAGCTGTGGATGTGATACTCCATTCCCTGGCCTCTAGGACGCGAGAGTGAAGCTGCCGGCGGCCATCCTGGGTCAGGGCACGCTCCCGTTCCGTACTGCGCGGAGTCAGCCGCGAAGGGACAGCCCTTGCGGCGGGCACCACGCGTCTCCCGGCCGCAGTGCTCGGCCCCGCGCAGGCCAGGCCGAGGCGGGGCGGGCTCGCCGCCTCCTCGCCGGGAAGCGGCTGCGGCGGAGGGCGGGAGCGGCGGATGCTCCCGCTGCGCAGGCGCGGGGCTGTGTTGGCGCCAAGCTTCGAACCGGGCGGCCGGGCTGGGGGTCCGCGCCACCCCCTCCTTGCCCGTCGCCTTCCCTGCCCATCCCCTGCGTGAGGCGATGCTGCGGCCGCCGCTCCGCCCGAGGCGCCGCCCGCAGGTAACGGCCCCGCGTGTGGCTCGGCCCTGCCCCGGGGTGTCACTGCCGCCCCTCGGGGGTCCCTCCGTCTCCCCGCAGCCCGCCGGGGCCCTGCAGTCATCCGCTGTGGGGGAGGGGGNGGGTCCTGCCAGCTGTGGATGTGATACTCCATTCCCTGGCCTCTAGGACGCGAGAGTGAAGCTGCCGGCGGCCATCCTGGCTCAGGGCACGCTCCCGTTCCGTACTGCGCGGAGTCAGCCGCGGAGGGACAGCCCTTGCGGCGGGCACCACGCGTCTCCCGGCCGCAGTGCTCGGCCCCGCGCAGGCCAGGCCGAGGCGGGGCGGGCTCGCCGCCTCCTCGCCGGGAAGCGGCTGCGGCGGAGGGCGGGAGCGGCGGATGCTCCCGCTGCGCAGGCGCGGGGCTGTGTTGGCGCCAAGCTTCGAACCGGGCGGCCGGGCTGGGGGTCCGCGCCACCCCCTCCTTGCCCGTCGCCTTCCCTGCCCANTCCGCGCCACCCCCTCCTTGCCCGTCGCCTTCCCTGCCCATCCCCTGCGTGAGGCGATGCTGCGGCCGCCGCTCCGCCCGAGGCGCCGCCCGCAGGTAACGGCCCCGCGTGTGGCTCGGCCCTGCCCCGGGGTGTCACTGCCGCCCCTCGGGGGTCCCTCCGCCTCCCCGCAGCCCGCCGGGGCTCTGCAGTCATCCGATGTGGGGAAGGGGGTTTGGGCTCGTCCCCGGAGGCCCCGCGCTGACCCGGGGCCGCAGGACAGGCCGCGCTCCGTGCGGGGTCATTGCCCGGGAGGAGCTTTCCCTCACGGACAGCAGCGCGGACAGGTCAAAACGCCCTTTTAAAAATGTACTTCTGAGGTAGTGTTAAGTCCTCCGGTGTTCTGTCTTAATGCAGCTCTTAACCTGTTTTCAAGTGCCTGTCTTTCCCACGGTTTTGGTAAGGCAGTGCGTGTGGGAAATGGCTTTTACTGTGGAAAGCATAAACGTCTGAAACGGTCAAGTCTCACTATGGGCTTATTTATACATGTTTTTTAATCGAACTGTGAAACTGGCAGTGTCTGCTCCACTTGAAAGCAGCTTTGAATCAAGTCCTTGATATCTAAGTTGTAATGGTTGTAAGAGTATATATGTGATAGTACATACTTCATCCTAACATGTTGTGAGTGTGGGGTTTTGATTTGTGTTTAAAATACCTCAGAAGTGTTCTGCCCATTCCATCCTGATTTTTTCCTGTGTTTGCTGAGTATTTTCATTATCTGTGGTATAATTCCCTATGCTCTTGTCTGTTGTTTTCCCACCGTGTTCATCATTGTGGTGTTTGAATGCTCACATCACAGTCAAAGCTAAACAAGCTGAGCTATGGCACACCAAGAAATGCAGGAAAACAGGCCTAAGACATTCAAACAGCAGTGTATGAAAGTGTTTTCTTATTTCTTCTCAGGCTTTTCAACAGTTGTTTCAGTAATGTTATGGATAAGAAAATGGCTTGCAAACCTGTGGAAAGACCAACTTTCTTTGAAATATTTAAGGCACACTGCAGTGAATCAGGTACAGCTTATCTAAAGTAAATAATTTTTATTAGGATTGCTTACTGGGCATTTTATACACATTTGCTGTAAGTTCCACAGGAAAGCATTATGCAACTTGTTAGCTGCTGTTCTTGCCCCAAATCTGTATTGGCTAATACCTACTTTTTGTAGATTTCTTCAAATTTTTATTGGTAGTTTTCTTCCATGATGTATGCTTAGTTACTTTTTGAACCTGCTTATTTAGAGTTGTCACCTCTACATGTACCCACATGAGGACCAGGCTTAGTCTTTTGCTAAATGCACCTGTGGTAGCTATTAATTTTGAAAAGAACCTGTTTAACTTCCCACTCCGAGCAAAACAAGAGAGACTCTAAAAGCCAGAGTATACTTGTAATTTTAAATAAAGTGGATATTTTTATGGTCCTTTGGTTAGTTTTGTTAATGGTCTGAGAATTTGGGCATTGGAATTCCTTTTTTAAACCATAACCATATTTTGTGGTTATCAGAGTTCAAAGCCACCTAGAGAGAAACGAACCAGAAGTATGGCAATGGAAGGATTCATGTGTTTTACTGTTAGCATTTAAATGCCTGGTGTATTTTCACATCCTCCATGGAGGAACCTTTTTCCTTTTCATATGGTTTTCTGTATGTTTTCTTTCATAGATCTGGGGCCTATCAGTCTCAACTGGTTTGAGGAGCTCAGCACAGAAGCACCCCCATATGAGCCCAGATCGCTGGGAGAGGTTGATGGGCCCTCTGGCTGGCTCGATCAGACAGCTTTTAAAACTCCAAGGGCAAAACCCTCTACATACGCTCAGCTGGCATCAACCCCACTGCTCTTTAAAGAACAAAATGCAATATTGCCACCTTGTTCTTCTCCTGAAAAAGAGCCGGATCAGAAAAAAATAGGAGCAAGTGAGTAACATTTTTTTTTCAGTTGTTCTTAAGGGCTGCTTGTGCCCTTCAGAAGTAAGATACTTTTTTTTTTTTACCTTTCATTGCAGGTGATTATTATTAATGTAATAGCTGATGCTACTGCAGGAATTGTGTGGCTAAAAAGCTTATTTTAGTAGTCTTCTGAAGATATCTGAAGAATTAATCTTAACAGTGAATTCAGCCTTGTGATAAACTGGTAATACATACGCAAAATTCCCTGTATAAAAGATACTGTTGTGGTCCACATACTCTAAATACTGTTAATATAAGGAGATATGAACTTATTAGAATAACCTGTTGATTGTGAATCAGAGTGGATTTTTTTAGCCATCTCATTTTTGGTTTATGCAAAATTTCTGAAAATCTTTACAAGGGAGAGAATCATCCTTATCATAACCAAGTATGAGGCAGTCGGTAGGACCCTCTTTCACCTTTCTTGGAGAGATTTAGAAGCACTAAGTTCTTTGAGTTACTAAAGTTATAAGTTATGGAAAGAAATTACAAAAGGAAAGGAATTTTATGAGGTACTTCTCATACGTTATTTTCAAATCCCAAGTACATCACGGGACTACATGTCACTCTGCTCCTTTCTGATGTCCCCGTCCTCCTTGGACAGAGAGAAGAATCTTTTCCATGGAGAATATACGTACGCAAGACTGTCTGTCAGAATCTCTTCTATGGAAGAGTGTTTGACCCCATTCCTGAAGCATCTGATTTGTACATCTGTGTCCTTCTAATAAGCTTTTCTAACAAGGTTACAGATAAACACGTAACTTCCTTTATTACCAGAATTGTTCTTAGATCATGAACCAAATTCTGTGAAGGGTTGCAGCCGTGCTGCAGTTCAAGTATACTTAATATCATTGCTTCCAACGAATATTGTTACTCTCTTTGTTTTTCTGAAGTTGCTGCTGAACTTCTGCTGAGAACTTGTTTCTTCTAAATGTAGCTATTTGTATTTTACAGTATTAAGTCTCTAGGGAATTCTTGGTTTCAAGAATTTCTTTTGGCAATTTCATAAATGGCAAAGAAAGAAACCTTATGATTGCTTGGTTTCAAAATGGTCAGTTTTGCTCTGCATATGTGCAAAGTTCACCTGTGTCTGGCCTGAGATATTCCATTTTCTTGGTTAGAGCCAAATGGCTCTTGTGAAAGAAAGAGCGTGGATAGAAGCTGATGGATTTCATACCTTCATATGGTACTGAGATGCAGCTGTGCTGTGCCTATGAACTCAGGAACTCAGAAGCAGAGAGAAATGCACAAACCAAAGTGTAATTTCTGATATTAACGTTGTTTGGACACTTCAGAATAGGAATTCCGTTGAGTAGATGCTTGTCCATGTAAAGGTCTCACTGTTCAGAGGATTCTCAGCTTTGATGGGAACACTCATTCTCTTTTGCCTGGAGATGCTTTCCATATAAATTGATGCTGCTGCCAGTGACAGTGACTCCAACAACAGTTCTGAACATAATTTTTGCTTTTTGCTGCGTATTTGAATCAAGAAGGGGATTATGACTTAGTAAATGTGAGTGAAAGCTGCACAAACCTCTGTTTGCATGTGTTGTATTTCTTCTAAGAATAACTTCTGCAGTGACAAGAAAGGCACAATGGAGTACAATAAAGCTGAAATGGAATATATGGCTTGATTAATACCAGGTGAATAAAGTGACATAATGAGGAGTCTTTTTGGCTGTGCATTTGAAACATGTTTAGCATTCTTTGGATATAAAATTTGAACATATTTAAAATACTAGAACAGAGATTAGGATTGAGGTTTTGGTTTGTTGGGGTTTTTTTGAAAGCTTGTCTTTAAACTTCAGAATTGAAACTGTTACTGGAGTTCTGCAAAGTTGTATTGATTGTTATATTCTATGTTGTAGATAGAGAGAATTTGATAAGCCCAAGTAACACAAGAAGAAAAACAGACCAAGAAAATGAAATACTTGCTTCTCCTCCTGGTACCTGCCAACACTGCCTCACTGCTAGGTATGCTAAACCATTCAACACAAATAGAAAATAAGCTGGACCTTAAGCAAAAAACAATATTAAACCCACCATATTTGACTGTTGAACTTCTTAAAAGCAGTGAATAATCCTGTATGTCTGATATGTTTATGGTACTTGTAGATTGCTAAGTGAGTTGAAAATAAAACACTAGCTAAATTTGAAAATGTCTTTGCTTTCAGGTGATCTTGCCTCTTATTTTTCTACTCTTTCGCAGCTGGAATATGTAATTTTGTAACATTATTTCAGCTTTCCAAATCCTCAGCATCCAAAGAAAGAGTAGTAGTGATGTATCGTGTGCTTCTCAAGTAGTCAAGCTATTTATAATACTTACTGAGATTATTTTTTAATAATAGCCTTGATTTAGACACTTAAATGTCTGTATTTCAGATCAATTTAATCAAAGTACTCATGTTGATTATAAGAAGAGTTAAACTGGTTATTTGTTTAAAATCAGTTAAGCCAATTTCCCTAATTTCATACAACATATTATAAAATGCATAGTCATATTGAAATTTATTACTTGTCAGATAAATCATCACTGAAAATTAAAGTATTTTTCAAAATAAGTATTTTACAGTTTATAGTAGACTTATGATAATGTTTAAAGTATTGATTGATGGTTAGGAGAAATCTGCATTTTATCTAGTCAGGGAATCATGGTGCAAAGAAAAAAACAAGTAGAGATGGTAATGTATGTAATGTTTGACATCTTCAATTATTTTCAGAAATTGAGAAGTAAAATTATTATTTTGGTTCTAATTTTGTTTTGCAGTCCAAGTATTTTAAGGAATACTTACAGAACACCTCAGAGAAATAATATCCCTGGTTTGTATTCTCGCTTTTTTGTTTCCACAAAATATTTTATATCTCTAGATAAAAATCGTCAATTTTTTAGTTACCGTTTAATGTCCTTTTTACATCATGTTTTTTAGGACCATATGGAAGCTTGTTTTGCACACCAAAACTTTTGGAGGTACAGATTTTATTCATCCATTTTGTTTCCTTTTCCTGAGTTGTACATTTAGAATTTGGCATAGAAATTAAATCTATGGTTGTTAAATGTGTTTCTAGGTCAGAACTCCAAAATGTATTTCTGAAAGTCTGGGAGCAGAAGTGGATCCGGATATGTCCTGGTCGAGTTCTTTAGCCACACCTCCTACACTTGGTGAAACAGTGCTAATAGGTATTTCTAAAAATTAGCAATTGCTAATTGCCAAAGGGTTAAAAACTTCTGGTTTTGACACTGGAAATACACTCAGTGTGAACTGTTTGGTTTTTTAACTAAAAAAAGACAAAATTCTTACAGTGATGTTTAGTGGGTGGCTTTAGATAGTGCAGCCCTAAACAGAAAACTTTTCAGAAGTTTTCTTCCTTTGTCTGAGGGGTTAGGGAATATGAATTTAGAAATAATATAGCAAAGCATAGAAAGAGGATTAGATAATGTTCGCTTTGCTCTATCACAAAACTAGAAACTCTTGGGCTGAGTTAGATGGGTTTGTTTATGAAGTGTGAGGAGGTGGCCTGCTGAGTTAACCTCTCAGCAGCTGTGTTGTCTTCAGCATTTTTAACCACTCTTCCTGTGGCTGCCAGTCCACATCAGTCCAGCGAGACAGACTGGGATACTCATCCAATTTAAGACCCGAGCTCCTGGGTTCATATTTCCTGGGTTGTTTGGACAGGGCGATTCCTGGAGCTCTTTTACTGCACAGCTGCACAAACAGCTGTGTCAGCAGAGCTGTGAATGAGGATGGGTGGGTGATAATTGCTGCAGTGGTAACCAAAAGTGATGATAAACATCAAGCCTCAGCCTAAGGTGTTGGTGAAAGTGAGATTTCATTAGCATATGATAAGCAAAATGAAATTTGACTGTATGATTTGTTGATGAAAATTCTTGAGACAATGGGAAGACCTGGATGTGTCTCCTTAGCTCCTGACATTGCTCTTTTTCATGTTATTAAACTGTCACTGTACAGATCATATAAAGCATATTAAGGACAAATACTAGGATTGGAATCTCTTTCGGGAGGTGGGAGGTGGTACTATTATAAAGGCTGTTGAGTTGTGCCGTTTTGGGTGTTCTTCGGTCCAGAAAAGTGTGAGCTGAAAAGAAAAGCTGGGGGAAGTATCCATACCTTAATGATGATGTTCTGGGAGATGAGCTGCGGTTTGAGCTCTTATTCTCCCACATCTCTGATAAGCCTAGTATTTTATAATAGTGATATTACACTCTCTGCCTTCTGACACCTGTGAAAAGAGCGAGCTGCTACACAGAACCTAGATGCCATGTCTGTGAAACATTTTAATATACTGCTCTTCAGGCATTTTAAAAACAGGGTTCACTTTCTCATTTTGTAACAAAAGTGAAGATAGTACTGTTATTTTGGGAGGAAGTGGGGAAAAAAAACCAAATTCCTGACAGGCTTGAAGGTCTCATCCAGATCTTTGGACAGAAGAAAATGGGGAGGAGTGCCATGAGTAACTGCCTGAAAGGGGGAATGGCAGTGCTGTTTCAAGGTGGTAACTGGAAACATAGCAGAAAGCATAACCTGTGATTTGGGATGGTTTGTGCTGTTACAAAACTGCTTTTATACTGTCCTTCAGCCTCATCTGTATGACTTTTCAGTTAGAGCTTTTAGTTTTTAGTAGTTTTTTTGTTTACAGATTTGAGTGGAATTTAAAATAATCCAATGAAAACGCTCCCAAAACACAGCTGTATTGGAACGCACTCAGCAGATCACTTGGGAGAAAATAAATTTACTTGTTTGTCTTTCTTCTAAAGCTAGAGAGAATGATTCTATTTCTGAAGCAAAGCGACAGGATGGAAGGGCTGATACAGTAAGTAGCTTTAAGAGCTATGCTGTTCTTTAATTTCAGTTAAGCTATTCAGTTACATGTTTACATTCCTTGAGCCAAGAATAAAAACTTCTGTCATTTTCATTTTAAGCTCTCCTATCTGGCTGTTTTTAAGAAAGATACTGCTCACAAAACTAAAGTTGCAGTACATGGTTGTAGAATGTGTTCTCACAAATAACCCTCTCTGAGGAATTTTTTTTGCTGTGTTTATTAAAAAAAACAAACCAACCCCCTGCCCCCAACCCATTAGGCTTCAGCAGCAGTCTGTATTATTCACAGAGAAATCAAACCTAGGAACTGAATTATGCTACTTATCTGAGGACTGGTTTGTCTAGTTTTTTCTCACTTCTGTCAAACTTTTGGAAGTTATTATTTGGGAATAACTTCTTGTTCTCAACCTCTACAATCAAGAGTTGAAATTGAGTATTAATTTCAGTCCTCTGATAGTTGTAGGGAGAGTTCTTGCATAATTGTGTATATGAAAGCTGAGTGATTATTGAGACTGAAAAACGAGGACGGCACTAAAAGGATTCAATTACAAATTTAAGTTTGATCCTTAACGACCTGAAACTTCACAGCTAACACACCGTTACAAGTGAAAACAAGCAAAACGTCTTTGTTCTTCCTCATATCTCCTTCGTTCCCTTTTTGAGAGGCTTACAGTAAACTGATGAACCCATTCACTGCCCTTAAGTTGACTGCAAAATGGAACCTGATTTGCATCAAAAATGGGGATTATCTGCTTCTTTGTTTTTCACGTGTACCTGTGAAAATGTTACCTTTCATTTTAAGAGGTGGAGCATTAGTCAGGTACTGCAGTAAATGTTTAGAGCTGTGTGTTTGACTGTTAAAGTGACACTTACTATACGTAATATTTTGTCTGTGTCTTTGGTTTACAGATTTTGCACAACTTTTTTTCCAAGCGTGATAAATGTCCTGGGATAAGTGATGCAAGTATGCTGTCTGTACCAGAGACAGTAAAGCTAAATGCTGAAGATGATATCAAAGATTTGGGTATGCATTGATGTTTTACCTAATGACTATTCAGTGAAGCAAGACTGAGGATAAAACTACATTCTATGTTTTGGGCTGTTGTTATGGCTTGTTTGTTCTGCCAGCTGTGTACTCCCAGTCCCTGAATTGATTCAGTAAAATTAATCTAGTCTTAAAAAAGGGAGCGTCTCTTGAGTCAGTGAATTAAATCAGTGTCCTGGTTAAACCATGAAAGTCAGGTTATGGTGCTGCTGGACAACAACCGGATTAATACGGTGAAGTGTGTTCACTGCAGCTGGAGAGGTGAGACTGTGGGAGAGCTGAGAGAGAAAAAT